>JBBPDJ010000014.1:8871345-8944018 GCA_037974625.1 Cucumis cinereus
ATTCAATTTTTCAATTTCATGCAAAAAATATCAAAGAAAATATTTTGATTTCACCTCATATTCCTATCAAATAGAAAGTATGTCGTTTTAATGCACTTGGGAGAGAAATTTTGGTCCCAAAGTCAAAAAGTCAAATTGCTCTTAATGAAGAATTGACCATTTTTGCAAAAAATGAGTTATGCTGTTTTTCAAAACTAAAGTTATGAAGCACTACTTTTACTTTGGTTAAAAATAGGTATTTTTTAAACATAAAGATAAAGATATTGCTTTTTTTTTTTTATTAATATTATTTATTTTAAGAAAAGTTGTCAACTCTTTGGTACTAAAGAAATCCTTTGTGTATTACTAAGTTGGTATTTGATGTTTGGAATAATACGCGATGGGACTAAAATAGATCTCTTAATCACCTTCAAATCCATTTATTTGTATATCAAATAGATGCTGTCGCCACTACTTAATTTTATATTAAATTTTAGATATTTAATTGGTACCACGGTTTGGGTTTAAATTTAATTAAAAGGTGGTGTATATAAATTTAGTGCATATGCTTTTTGTCGGATAAATTTTAGTTTTTTTTTTTTTTTTTTTTAATATGTTGGCATCTTCAAGTTGACGCACAACTAAAAAAACACTGGAGTAAAATCATGAAATGTTTAATTAAAACAGATTAAGTTTTAGAAACTTGAATTCGTGTAATTTAAAATTGAAGTTAGTGCGACATTTTCAATGTTGAATCCAAATAACTAAAATTTACCCAATACATATCTATATATTAATAATATTTATTATTTAGTATTATATTGAGAAAAAAAACACCTATTTAGGACTCATCAAAACATTACTCAAAGTCAGAAGTGAGTGGCGAGTTTTCCATTTCAATATTTAAGCATTTCAAACACATAACTTGCAACTAGTTCATGACAGTTGAAACAAAAAGAGAAATAGAACACGAAACAAAAACAGAAATAAGTGTGGTTGCGATCTTTCATCTCCACAACTGTTAGAGAACAGAAATAAACACCCAATCCAACAAACCAACCTGGCATGGCCAAAAACTTACTTTAAAACGATAATTTCAAACCTAAAACTCTCGTTTGAAACTGGTAAACACCAAACCGGGCCTTAAGGTAACACCAAATAATGAAAGACGCTTTATCCTGATAAAAAAGAGGTAAGCAACAATATTGTGCCGACTAGAATCTTGGAATTTTAATCATCAACAAAAGGTATCGAATATCTCACCAAACTGGCTAGTGACCTACAAACATACAAACAGTCTGAATACCAAAAAGGGGGGGAAAAAAACGATCCAAGATGTTATTATTTCACTACATATCCTAGGAAGCATACTCTGATACAAATCTAAGCCGGGATTTAATACATTAGCCTAGAATCCATTTTGATTGGTCTCCACGATATTGTAAAGGATTGTTTTTTTTGCCCTTCAAGGAACTAGAGGAGAGAGCTGGAACACCTTTCTTTCAATGATCTTTTTCACCTATCTGAATCTGGAGATCCATCACCGTAAGAAACCAGACCCTTTTTCCCATCTGGACTTGCAGAAGGCGACCTGGACCTATCTCTGCTTGTTCTTCTGGGGGATTGAGAATCAGCAGGGGACCTTGATTTTGATGGGGATCTGCTCCTTGAAAGAGATCTCCGCCTACCTACTCTAGGAGACAAACGAGACCTGGATCCCTCGACTGGGGAACGACTCCTAATGGGGCTTCGGCTACGGCTATAACGACGACTACGGTAACGAGGACTACGAGATACAGAGGGAGTCCTGCTTCTTCTTTTCCTGTATCTGTATAAATGAGAAGTTACCAAGCAACTTAAAATTAAAACCTCTTGGCAAGACCATAGCCATTTTTAACTGTTTAAAATATTTAAGCCTTTATGTTGGCCATGTGTGAGCGATTGCCTCAAAATTGAAAATATGGTGTGGTTTTCAATCAAATGGGGAAAGAATCACCAGTGTTCATGAATATATAAAATTCAGAAATTCAATAGTGAAATATGGTATGGTAGAGATGACGACCTTAGCGGAGATCTTCCTCTAGGAGGGCTTCTATAGCGCCTAGGAGAATATCTTCTGTAGTTTGAATATCTAATAACACAAGCAAGCACTTAAAAGATCAATTATCTGAGAACTTAAAAGAAAACTGGGAGCATGACAAAGACAAACTGAATGCTGATCAAAAGGCTCACCTGTCACGTTCAACTCTTCCACTGTAACGGTATGACCTGACAGGAGATGCAGAAGGTGTTCTGTATCTTCGAGCAAATGAATAACGCTCACTAAAACCACGCCCCCTTCTGATGCGCTTTGGAGAACCTTCTGGAGAAACACTTCTTGATGCACTTCTCCCTCTATCAGATGCCGGTGACCTTGGCTTTCGGATGGGAGTAAGACTCCTAGAGTAGCTCCTTCGATTCCTAGCTGGTGCTCGAGGACTTCGACTGATACTCCTCCTAGAAGGTGCCCTACCTGAGCTTCTGCTCAAACTCTGACGAGAGGATCTCACTGGACTTCTGCTTACACTACGGGAAACTCTTGCAGGACTCCTACTAATTGATTTTCTAGAGGCTCTTCTAGGTGGGCTCCTGCTTGGACTTCTTTGTGGATTGGATCTCACGGGGCTTCTGCTAATACCTCTCTGGGGCCCGCTTCGTAATGGGCTTCTACTGATACTCCTACCTTTCCTTCCCCTACCTGGGCTCCTGCTAATACTTCTGCCTGGGCTTCTGCTACCATTTCTAACAGGACTTCTGCTGATGCTCCTGCTTCCATTTCGAACAGGACTTCTACTGATGCTCTTGCTCCTCCTTGATGGTGCTTGAGGTGGGCTTTGACTAACACTTCGACTCCTGCTCATACTTCGTTTGGGACTAACACTGCGGCTCTTGCTGCGAGTCTTTCTGGGACTAATACTCATACTCTTACTCATCGTCCTTCTAGGACTAATGCTTCGACTCCTGCTCATCAACTTTTAATAAAATACCAGATCTGGAACAATTACAAAGAATAACGGAGGTGTGACAAGAATGGAGAGTGGACCTAGATTTTCCAGGGTGGTCATCTACAATATCAGGTTGTCTTTCCAAGCTTCTGTCAGATTTAGAATCCACAGCAGCAATGCCATTGCTCCTCCGTTCACCATTCTCCTTAGGGGATCTCTCTCCATCATTTTCCATTACATCCGTCTCTCCTCTCCTTCTATGGCGGGCATCTGAGGCTTGAGGTACATCTTCAGCTGCCGGACATCATAACACTCAGAATAATGCATGTAAATCAAATAATGATTGGGAAAAACTAGATATGAAATGAAAAACCACCCAACATCAAAATTTACCACAATGGAGGATGGAGGGAAAAAAATTACCAGATTTAACTGAAAAGCCTTTACGGTTTAGATCTTTCCCTTGAACATCAAGCCCATCTTGCTCAGAAGTGCTTCTGCTCTTGCTATCACTTTCAGTATCCGAAAGACTGTCCAAGTCCCTAGTGATTAGAAAAATCTGAGTATTAGATAATGGCCATCTTGCATAAGAATCGATTGAAAGAAACTTAATCTTGGAGGAAACTAGAAGTTCTCATGTTCACTGGCAAAGACATCACAAAATTGATGTCCCAAAAGCACCAAGCACCAATTAATCTTCTCTTTCCAATTTGAAGGAATGTCTTGAAATGCAGAGAAATTCCTAATATCTAATCCAGGGTCTCAATATCGGCTCTTTTTCCTTTTCTTTCCTATCGTGGCTAAGCAATTCTGGAAGCTAAGTTTTACTCTCTTGGAAAGTTCATCCCTATTTCAAATGATATTAAAGGTCTCTTCACCCCCATCCCGGAGACCAGCCTCAAGTGTTGTACGTCCATTTTTTTACTTGATGAAATTCACAATTCCATATCAAACCAAAAATGAAACTTGGGGAGCAACAATTTTAAGAGACTCTGCTTATGTTCCAGCTTTTCTTCTAGTCCATATAGTTTGAGAAGAACAATAGTGTTAGTGAGTGAGGAAAGTTCCTTTGAGTTGTTCTTGGGAAGGTATATTTTTGCTAGCGAAGATATTATCCAAACTTAGAGTGAACTCTTTCTTTTTCTACATCTCGGTCAACAAAGTTGCTTTTTGTAAAAATAAGAAAACTTTAATAGTCATATGATTAAACAACCTCCACCATAACCCAAAGTAGATCCATAACTGGAAAAGGCATATTCAACATTACTCAAGGCCAACATCACGTCATTTGCCCTAAATTAATAGGAAACTAAAGCTGCCTCTGTTATGATGTAGCTCAAAAGCCCCATGTTATCGAACTTCTCCAACCCCCCCCCCCCCACCCCCACTCCCTTCCCACCCCCTAAAAAAATTGAAAACAAAAAAATAATAATAATAATAAATAATAGAGATGTACTTTTAAGTAATAATATCAAGAACCTTTTAGATTTTCTTTTTGACTTCTTATCATGCCTCCGTCTCTTTCGGCGTCTCTTATCCTTTCTCCTCCCACGCCTATATCTGCCTCTCTTAGACGTCCTCTTTCTCTTTCTAGACCTGTCATCACTGGAAGAACTTTCAGAAGATGATGAGGATGATGACAAATCTGTGTCAGAATCGCTATCTGAGTCTGAGTCTAATTCTGAATCAGAAGAACTATCTGAATCGGATGTGTCATATTTTTTCTTCCTCCTCTTCCTTTCCCTTGATTTTTTCTGCTTTCCTCTTCGCTTTTCTTCCTGATTATCATCATCTGAGGCATCTTTTCCTGTTTTCACTTTATTCATCTTTCTTTTTTCTGCACAAAATGATAATTAAATGGAAAATTCAATGATAGTACAAATAATTTAACTCAAAAAAGGGGAAAACGCCTAAAAATGATCAACTTACAGTCTACAGAACAGGCTTAGGAGCAATTTGGTGTAAACCAAAAGTCTGATTTCTATTATCAAATGATTATCACCTCAAAATGAGAGAGGGATACTTTATTTATAGTGAAAGTTAGTTACAATGTGGTAGTTACAAAACAGTAACTAACTAATGAGTAGTAATTAACTAACAGTAACTAGCTTTAGTATTTAACTAACGGTAAGTAACTAATGAAACTGTAACTAGTTTTAGTATTTAACTAACAGTAAGTATCTAATGAAACTGTAACTAACTAATGCCTTTTGGCCGTGCAACAAACTACCTCACAAGAAATAATTAACATTAATAAAAATAAATAACAAATTATCGATATGTCTGGTAGTTGCTACCTTCATTAAACTCGCCACAATTGACAATTTTCACTGTAACAGTTGGAACGCCATCTTCTACATCCACCCTTTCCATCTTTTTCAGTACGTCAAAACCTTGGACAAGCTTTCCAAATACTATATGCTTCCTAAAAGATGTGTATATAAGGGAGAATGAGAGCTCAACTCAACAAAAAAAAATACTAACTTTGCAATACGCCAAAGTTCAAGTCACATCCATAGAATATGCACAATAGTATAAAAAATAAATGTCTAAGAAACAAAGAAAAATATTCACAATAGTATTAAATTAGCGCAATAGGCAGTAACAAACCTGTCAAGATGGTTATTAGCCTTAAATGTGATAAGAAAATGGGAGCCTAAAGTGTCACGGTCAGCAATAGCCATAGATAGAAGACCAGGTCCATCATGCTTTAGTCGAGGAAGTTCATCTGTACCAATCTCAAACATTTGTTACCCTCAATTTTACCAAAATAATATGCACATGAAAACTCTTTCAATAGCATGTAAAAACAATCAATCGCATGTAAACAGAAGGATGCGTCTGAAAATCTATATACAAAGCATGAGATGAACACTTGAAGAAACCCATGCAGTAACGGTCAGAAATAAACATAGAGCCAGACACTGCAGACCTATCCCATAAAAGTACACAACAGATGAATTAAGATCATATCATGTTAAGAAACAAGAGTACTGAAACAAGATTGGTATCACATTAAGAAGTTATTTCAGTAAAATGTCTATAAAAGAATATAAAGCAGTAATATACTTGGATGAAAAGGAAACCTATCAATGTAGGGGAAGAACCTCATGGAAAACAACAAGTGGGGCTCCGTGACCTGCATTTTCTTATTTAACAAAATATTCTTTATCATGACAATGAAATGAATCTAAATGAACTTTATAGATATAGAATACCATAGAAATCAATAATCACAAATATTGTCATTAGCAGACCAGACCATTTCAACAATGAAGCAACCACGCAAGCAAAGTAAAAACAAAAATCAAAGGACTAAAAGAAACAGTAACAAAAATCCGTAGCAACCAGAAATTACATGCATGCCCCTCATATTGACAATAACAAAACTTGAGAAAAGAAACATATATTTTACTTAAGCTAAAAAAAGGAGGTTTGCCTTCAAAACTCTCAAACTCAAAATTTGAAGATTAGTCATTGGGATGAGACAAATGAAAAATTCAATGCCCATTTCGGCAAACAGATCTCTTATCCCTTACCAAACCATGCACTTAATACAGCAGTAATACAAGCTAAATGAAACCATGTTGAGACTTCATCCTGAAAAGCATCAAAATAATGTTTAGAAAATGCAAAATTTACCTGGAAACTTTCCACCGTAAATGCTCTCTCCTACTGTACCTGAGTAAGATAAGAGTGGGGAAAATTAACTTACCATCGCGCAAAAAACTATCAACAAGTTGAACTGCCCACAGGTCAATGTTTTTACAACTTCTACAGAATAGCAAAGACTACATTCAACAACTTATCAAAGAAACCACACTGCTTCCAACTCCACAAAGGAAGATGTAGTTATCAGCTGTCCAGCAGTTCACATTTACTTGATACAATCTTCAACGAGGTTTCTCAAAAAATAAATCAAATCAAGGGCAGCTATCAATCCGAAAAAATAATAATAATAAATAACTCTATGGTTAAGGGTCAACGTTCTTACAACTTGTATAGAATAGTCAAACTCAAACAACTTTTCAAGAAACCACACTGCTTGTAACTCCACCCAGGAAGATGTAGTTATCAGACACCCAGCATTCACATTTACTTGATACAGTCTTGGGTTCTCAAAAAATAAGATTAAATCTGAGGGTAGCTATCAATCCACACACACACATGCAAAGAATTTTCCAATTGGGTAGGAGAGTGGTAAAGCTATAGTGGTTCAATAAGGGAAAACATTTACCCCAAGTCAAAACTGTATTAACTATAGAATAAAATACTCTAGAAAAGGAGAGTTGCTTATCTTCAAAAATTCTTCAGTTTCTTTCTTTCCACAAATTCCAGCAAAAAGCTCTAACAAAATTCTCCCAGATCATCCTTTTCTCCTTTTTGAAGGGACGAAACAAAATACAGAATTAAACTATCCTACAGTAATCTGAATTCCAAGTCAAAGAGATGGGGTGGAAATAAACAGTAATAGGTGTTGCCTAATGCAATTTACAAAGTCAGCTAATTCATTTTTCTCAAAATTACAAGTTACAGTTTAACACAGTAATTGCTATGGTTTAAAAAGCAGCCCGCTGAATCAATCAAACATAGGAAGCAACTATTAAGCATGAATAACTCCCCCAGCAAGCACAACTTCAAAAAAATAAAAACCAAAATTAAACTAGACCTAAACCTAAAAGGAAAGTTAACAATTACAAAGATTGTAACGGCATCTCTACCCAGTTACAGAGTTAAGATTATTGCTGTAGGATTAGAATAAATGTAAAATGAAAGAACAGTGTGAGAAAAAAAATATGACTTCAACAGACAATACAATGAGAAAAATAAACCGGCCAAAGAAAATACATACCATCTCGTTTGACAAAATCTCCACCCTGGAAAGATACAGAAAAGAACCATTAATTCATATTAAAGAAAAAATATAACATGTCTACAAATTACTAAGGTATCGATGAGAACTAAGTAAAAATTATGATGGACAACTTAACAGGTACAACCTTAAAACTACATCACAAGAAAAGGATTCTTGACCATCAGCCCTGTAGCCTACAGCATAAACAAGGGTAACTGACTAAAAGACAGACCACTTCTAAGGCACATTCTAGAAAACATGGCATTCAAGCCAATATAAAATCCATCACATTTAAGGGAAATTTCCATCCTGATGAAGTCAACATACCTGTGCCATAGAACCTCCAATAACCCGATGAAAAAAAGATCCCTTATAATGTAGTGGTTTTCCAGTTTTAGGGCCAATTCCTTTCTCCCCTAAAAGTAAAATAAAACAATGTTATACGATATCAGTAATCCAAAATTACGTAAATAGTTATAACCGAGAAGAGCATGTTGTAGGCATTCACCGTAATAGTTAAATTAAATAAACTTAATTTTACCCAAAGATATTACCACCAACATCCGTAATCCAATAACAAATTAGTAGGTAAAAAAAGGGAATATTGCTAGACATACATAATTCTATAAAATTATTATATATGAATAAGATGATATGGCCTGTACTCTACCAACATTATATATCCTGCAATCTAATAATTACTGATGGTTGGAAGGATATGACAAAAGGAATGTGGCATTTGCATTGAAAAAATCATTGATATTCAGCATAGGATTTACCTGTACACAGTGCACGAAAATTCTCCGCCGTTTTCGGAGCAACGTCATAAAACAGCTGAAAAGATCATGCACAATAAAGAAAAAAATTAAGTATCTACTCTAGCAAAAATAACCATATTAAAAAGTTAACACTGGCCACAACAGTAAACAGTAAACAGTAAACAGTAAACTTAACCCTTTCTTCTGTTAAAAAAGGGTAGCCCATTTTGTAATTTTAAACTAAAAATTTCTGATAAAATATTAAACAAAAAACAAAGGCTCCAATAAGCATCATGCAAGCAATGACTCAAAGCTCTCGATCCATGAGTTTGGCAGGTCTAAGTGGGTAAATACCTCAAAAACCATTCTTTCCCTGGGGTCTCCATCAATTGAGACATCCAGAAATACCAAAGGGTTCTTCTTCTTTGTCATTTTCTTCCTTAAACTTCCTTCAGCTTCAAATTTGCACCACGACCATAGACCTGAATTGAAGAGCTGAATAGATGTCAGCACCATTCCAATTGACAAATATAGATCGGAATAAATGGAGGAAGAGAGATAAATAGATAATGATAATAAAATAGGAAAAAATAAATGCACAAAAGGTGAGAGAAGGGGTGGCTGCTTAAGTAAGAAATGGAGAGATAAAAAGAAAGGAAGCACGAGGGGACCAGATTCTCAGTGAGACATACCTTGCTGATAGCAACCACAAACTAGATAGATTATCATGAATAGTTCATCGATAGAGTATCTGATAGTTTAAAGGACCAAAATAAAATAGATAGAGTTACATACGTACTTACCATACTTTTTTCCCAATTATTTTTCCCTTAAATCTATATACATAGAAATTTTCATACAAGGACTGAACATGTTTCACGAATATTCGTAGATGAGCAGACATTGTTTGCACTTCCAATATAGTATACTGAGTATTAAAGCATGACAAAACAACTAGAATTAGCTATCCATCAAACATTAGTGTGAAATCGCTGTGGTCAATTTCCATCGACAATCACATTAAAAAACGAATGATTGAAATCAAATGCAGGAAAAATATAATGAGTTTTAGAAGTGGATCAAAATGAATATCAAATAGAAAACAGGACGAACCCACGAGAATTTTCACATAACCACAAACTCAAAAAAAAAGGAGTAGAAATAAATTGGCAACACTTGGTTAAACCATGAAGCAAATAAAAGCAATCCTTCGTCGACGTGAAAACGACGCAAAACATTTACAACAAAAATAATTCTATACACTCACTCACATGGGAACGCAAGAAGCAATATCAACCGATAATTCGATTTGCAGTATATAAAAAACTATCAGTAAACCAATTTGGTCCATACTAATATCCGCGGTAACGCATATTATTCAATAATTAAGTGCAAATCCTTAAACCCTAAACATATTTTATATTCTTTAATACAGAGAAAACATGCAGAGGAGCACAACTAATCGCTCTAACTAGGTATAATATGAACTTTAATGAAATAGAGCTCAAGGATACATTCTGATGCATAAAGAACGTAACGAAAATAAAATTAAAGGGGCAAACAATAAACTCACCCCACCAAAAATGAAAGATAGTTCAAGATAGTAAATGAAACGTAGATCAAAGACGAATTGCAAACAAATGCCGATGAGTTACAAATTTAAGTGTGGGAACCCTAATGTCACCTGATAAACGCAGAACCACAGAATAAAGTGAAACCCAGATGAGAGTGAAGGCTAGGAGAGATGGACGTCTTTTGTAGGTTAATATAGAAGATAATTAAGATGCTCGCTGGACTTCAGAGTTCCTCCATTTTTTATGGATTCGGCTTTAACGGGATTCCTTTGCTTTTGGGCTTATAAAGTAGCCCATGGGTGCGTTTGTCAGCCCATTGTAATAAATGTAAATAAAATACTTTTGTAAACAAAAATGAGCATTTGGTTTGTTTTTTTAACTCAAATGAGAAATATATCTTCTAAGCTCTATCATATGCAAATGTTTGTATCTTTCCCTTGTAGTATGATCGTAGGACGGAAAATTGAATATTTCACTTTTAAAATAAAAAATTGTGCCTATTAACCCTCAGCTGCAATGTATGTCAATGGTTGTCAATACAGTATATATGAAATAGTTGTCCCACGTACTAGGAGTGAGCATAGGTTAGTCGGGGTCGATTTGTCCCACGTACTAGGAGTGATTGGTTTTCATACCAAACTGACATCGAATTATAGATTTTGATTTTTTCCCATACCAACATTGACCAAACCTCTTCATCTCCGACTAACCAATTTTGGTTCCGTCAATTTTGATCGGTTGGCTTGTTTTTTGGTTTATCATGTTCACCCTTATGTGATTCAATTGGTAACTAAGTTATAAAAAGTAAATATATTTGACAAACATTTGTATCCTAGGTCCATAATAATTCACCTCTGCTGTGAACAAGACAAATACGGGTACGGCTTTTTTATATGTATATTTCGTAAATATTTTCAACCGTTTTTCTCACTTAAAACATTTTCATTGATTTTTATTTATTTAATTTTAAAAACAAACTCTAATTCGATCAAATATAATTAAAATGTTAGACCATCCATGACAGCCTCAACCCGACTACTGCACAAAGATTCCGCGCCGGCGGGGCGGAATAATCAGGCGTAAATGGAGAAGGTTTTTCCGAAGCTGCAAGACGAACCATGGAGAGTCCTCGAGTTCTACAGCGGCATTGGTGGCATGGTACTCTTTTCCCCCACGTCTCTCTCTGCCTTCATCTCTTTCTCAGGCACACATCTTTACAGAGCCGTTGTTTGTGCATTGAATTCTAACAGAGGTACTCGCTACTGAGTGCTGGCATCCATGCGAAAGTGGTACAAGCTTTTGATATTAACGACAAAGCAAACGATGTATACGAACACAATTTCGGTGATCGTCCATACCAGGTACTGCAGAATCTTCTTCTTTATATCGTGTTTAGAACGATTTGCTTTCTACTCCAGGTGTATATTTTTGCTGCTTCTCATTAGAAACAACGGAATTGAATAACTCATCTCCAGTGGCGTTTGAAGTAAACTGAATCTCAAATTGATGAGTATTGGAGCTAAGCTTTTGTAGTTTGTGAGAAATTACTTCCTGCACACTGATGGATATACTTTTGAAGTGATAAGAATCAAGAGTTATGATGTATAGCTAGTATGAATTCACAACGTAAGCGGACAGTGCGATAGGTATATGAAGTGTTTTTGTTGGAATATCTGATACAAATGTCTACAGCTGTGGAGTTTCTTTTGCAATTTCAAAGCAAAAGCATCCTAAATCCTGTTGATATCGTTTTCTCCTTTATATTTATTATCCCGAAAACGATTCCATTATGTTTCTGGTAGGAGGTTAGTCTTGCTGCTCTCAGTACAGATTACGAAACTAATCTGTTCATTCAGAATTGAGATGCTATTTCAATTTTTCTTGATCGTGTTTTAAGTGGTAGACTGAAGTTGTGGTAATTGAATGTTGAAAGCAAGCTTGATCTATTTTGTTGGAAATTACCTCACTCTGACTGATGAACGTACTTTTATAGTGATAAGATTACAATTTGAAGATAGCACGAACTCACAACGTAGTGGAGAATATGGTAGCTATATGAAGCATTTGTGTTGGAATCTCTTATTCCAATGACTATTGTTGTGGATTCTTGTATTTGGTTTTTATTTTTTCCCTTTGTATTGTCAAACTATAAGCATTATACAAATCAGGACGTGTAACAGTTCAGGCTAGACTTCTTTGAGTAGGAGTGTTGTTTTTTTCTTGTACGAGTTATGGTCAAAAGTGATCCTATGTGCTTGGTTACGTTGAGCTATTGGTAAGATTCAGAATGCAAAAGGAACTACAAGAAGGACTAAAAATTGAGTCTAAAAAAGGGACGAAAATCCTCGAATTTTACAACAACATAGGTGGCATGGTAGCTTGAGTTCTCATTTTTCCCGGTCTGCCATCCTTAGTTCTTGGATATATTATCTATTTTGGACTCTAGACATTTAAGATACTGAAGAAATTTTCTTTAACTAGGGGTGTTATTATTTCCTTACAAGTTTAGTTATGGTCAAAATGGACCAATGCCATTTGCCATTACATAGTTTAGTTACTATGTGCGTTATTTGGAACTTGAGAAATAGGAAAAGCTGTTCGTAGTAGTAGGCAAGGCAAGAGCAAGACCTTTATTAGGCTTGCCTTGGCCACTCTTTCTAACAACACTGAAGAGTTCTGTAATTTGAACAGCTGAAGCGCTTTTTTCTCCTCTCCTTATCCTTGGTTTGTGCTAAATTAGATCCCTTCACTTCTTCTAATTCCTGTGGGTGCAATAAATTGACTACCCATACTTCCGTTTAGGTGGCAAAGAGATGATATGAATGTTGTAAATGTTGATGTAATGCAATTGGTTGGTTCAGTTATTTTTGTGCCGTTTTATCTGCTTTTGGAATCAAAACTAACATTTATTAGGCTGTTTTCGTTGGCAAGAACAAAACAGAGCATACAGCTTGACATTATTCAACAAGTGCTTTATTGGTTTTAATTTTAGGTTGCTTCAGTTTGCATAATACTGGGATAAACTTTGCGATATGTTCAAATAATTTGGCCATGTGAGTCTTTTCTAAGCACTTTATTTGGATAGGGTAATATTGAAAGTCTGACTGCTGCTGATATCGACAGCTACCAAGCCCATGTTTGGCTTCTTTCACCTCCTTGCCAACCATATACTAGACAAGGTATGTTTTACAGATGATTGAGAGTAAATAAATAGTTTATATTGTCTACAGTTTTGTAAACTTTGCTATTCATAAAGCACGGTGATAAAGTGAGAAATTTCTACTTGTCAACTATCATTAGGGGAACATGCTTTGGAATTGAACTAGTTATATATTAGAGACTTCATATTCTAATTTCGAGAATATTCTTTTACAAATGAGTTTCTTAGTTAATTTTCCGTAAATTATTTTAAATGGTTTTCAATTCTCGCTTGAATATGGCAGGAATCATGTTTTAAGCATGACAGGGAGATTCATGACAAGCAAAGTGTACAGTAAAATCTTGTTAAATATACTTTTTCAATGATGAAATATATTTTAGACAATTTATCTAAATATATCTGCAGCAATATATAAAATATTAAAATTGTGAAATGAGATTGGAATTCTTTGACTATATCAAGGAAATGCTGCTCATTTAATTGCTTTTGCTTTTCATCTTTTATCCATAATAGAGTAACAGTGTTGCAAAAGGTACATCCTAAATAGAATTTCATTGATTTATAAGTTGTAGCTTTGACAATTTGAACAGTGTTTTTCCGTGTTTGGTCTGTATCTGTTAGGTAGCCTGTAACATAACAACCTGAAATGCCAATTGGAGTAGTTGACATATTGATGTCGAATAAATTCTTACTCATTCTATACATATACAAACACGTACACACGCCATGACCTGGTTTACAAGCCTTTCACTTGAACAAACTTCCTGCTACAATTTTATTCATGTACATCATACATTTTATAAAATGGAAAGTGGGTAATTGTGCACCACATAATTAGGTCTTCAAAAGCAATCTGGCGATGCTCGGGCATTTTCATTCCTCAAAATTCTTGAGTTGATGCTACAAGCATCAAGGCCACCATTAATGTTATTCATGGAAAACGTTGTTGGCTTTGAGGTATGTTGCTTGAACTTATTTGGGCACTGGAATTTATTGGACTGATTATTCATCATACTTTACATGTCTTCCTTTTTGTTGCAGACATCTGACACACATGCAAAAATGATTGAGATATTGGAAAAGGCTGGTTTTTCTAGACAGGAGTTTATTTTAAGCCCAATGCAATTTGGTGTCCCATATTCCAGACCGCGGTACTTCTGTCTGGTAGCATACTTCCCTTCCATTTCTCTTTGTTCTTACCAGCTTCTTTTTATTGTTAAGCAATTTCCTTTCCTATTTAATTTCCCCAATATCACAATTTCATGGAGCTTTTTATTCCATTGAACAACATTCCTAGTTTCAGTAGGTCTGTGGTTTAACATTCTGTCCTTGATGTTTTGTAACCTCAACCTTACAGACCACCATGGGTTGACAATAACAAAGGGCTTAGTGAGAGCGGGTTTAGATTAAGCCATGCCACAAATTACCTTGTCATCTAAATGTTGTTGGATCAAGAACATGAAAATAGTATAGATGTGGTTGTACTAACCTAGGCACTCATGAATAAAATAAAAATAAAAACCACGTCAAATGTTTCACAAAAGAGCACCATTTTGTTTTCGATGTTTGGAAAAATGATGCATCTTTTAAGTCCTAAAAGCAACATTTTTACCCGGAAAGTTTAGAGAAAAAAATATTAGAGGGTCATAGGATCGATCTTCTGACATTAAATAAAATTTTAACTGGCTTCTTGGCAAATGTTTTAGTTACTTGAAATTCTGAGTGGATTTTTTTGGGTACCATTCATGATATGACAGAACCTCACCCTCCTCATCATCATCCAAACAAAGACGCTAGACGTTGCCCCTATAGAACTTTTAACTCCTCCCGCCTCCTCCACAGCTGCTACAGAAAATCGCATATCGATGCACCTCCAATCACATGAAAGATGAATTTGGTGCCGCAATGTTCCTTCATGAGGGTGGAGATTCAGTCTCTGTGACTGCGGGCTTCCAAGGGACTCATATAATGGCAAACAAGATGAATAAAAATGCAGAGAATAGAGCAAAAAAGGAACATGCTCCCACTTCTCAGGGACTTCTTCAGCTAACGGTTGGCCTACTCTTGAAGGACTTTCAAAAAATCTTTGTAGAATGCTTCTGTCCTGATGGCACCAACTGATCGACCAAATATTGAAACTGTTGAATTGTTCCCATATCAAAACTGAAAAAAGGGTTGTGATTGTGCCACCACCATCCTTATCTTGATAAATGCAATATCACAACTGCCACAAAAGATTAAAATAAAGGAAAGCATGAAAATACTTAGCTAATATAGGTGCAGCTTGAGGAAGAAGGGAGGTGGAGATTCTATTCCTTGTTTCCTGATGTTGTGGATTTTCTAGTTTTTTATTAGTGTATGCCTACTTCAACAACAATGAAGAATGAGATAATGAAGAACGAGGCAAAGCAACAGATGTATTTGTTGTATTTTGTTTTGGGACCGGATCTTTAATGAATGCAGGTCAATATATTGCATGATCCAATAAAGTGGAGGGAAAATAGTTGTTTTCCCATGCACTGAAAATAGACCTAGAGAATGCTCCATAAAGGTTTTAATTGCTAATCATTTTTCTAGCAGAACAATCCAAGGACTGTTTAAAACCCTTCCCTAAACTTTAGGGTAAAAATTTGCAATAGGGTTAAAATTCTTTGAACCATTTGTTTATTCACTTTACGGTTAATATCCGTTTAAAACCAATAAAGATAGAGTGGTAGAAAAGGAGACATAGTCTCAATTACTAAGAGGTCATGAGTTCAATCCACGGTGACCACCTACCTAGAAATTAATTTTCTACGAGTTTCATTGACACTCAAATGTTGTAGGGTCAGGCAGGTTGTCTCGTGAGAGTAGTCGAGGTATTGTAAGCAGGCCTAGACACTCACGAATGTAAAAAAAATAAACCATTAAAGATACGGTCACACCAATCCTAACATAATGGAGAATTAGTAATGCATTTCTTTGTTCAGTGCTCTGATAGGAACCAAAACATAATCAACTATTTTGAAATGTAAATAATTCGAGGTATTTGTGAACCCTTCTCCCTCTTGACATCCCTCGAGCCCTAAACCAATCGATCATTGTCTACATACTCCCTTCCACTTCCACTCTATTTATAACCAAATATCACAAGGACCTCACTAAGTAATTGCTAACAGAACTTTCTATCCTAAATAACACCTTAACACCATTCCTATGATACCCTTCTGCTGGTTCTTTCTAGAAGCTCTGCCTATCATTGCTCAGTTGCCCCATTGCTATGCCTGGAGTTCTTCTGACCTTGATGGAATCTATTTGTATTAATCACCTTGCAAAGAAAATGAAATGTTGCTATTAAATTTCACTATGGTTTTTTTCTGGTTGATTGGCTGAGGAGAAATCGACGAATCTTCGATGACAAATGCCATTGATTTGGATATTTTTTCAATAACCACAAAGATAACACTGATTTATGTTCCATTTGTTGAACTGTCGGTACATGACATAGCATGGATCTAATCTACCTTATTATCTTTCTGTGAATTAAGTGTTTCAAGCAGAGATCTTATCAGTCGTGTTTTAATATATTTTAGGAAAAATGTGGTTCTTACTTATAGCCTCTAAATTTATATGGTAACTTTGTACTTTTGCAGGCTAAAAGAAAGCCTTTATCCTTTCAGAAGCAATTATATAATAATCAACTTCTTTGGTCTCCAAGCCCATTACTTGATAATGATGCGGACTTAGAAAGCATTGAAACTCATGGACTGCAAGCGACTTCTGATAAGTTGCTGCTCTCTTGTAAGCCAATATGTAGGTTTCTTGGCAATTCCAACCATCACGACGAGTTAAGTTTTTATGATGCCAGTAGTATCCAAAGTGAGGTTGCATTGGAGAAAAACAAGGATACCGATGAGCAAGATATTGAATCTTTTAATCAGTATCTCGTCCCGTCCAGTTTGATAGACAGATGGGGCAGTGCTATGGGTATCCAGAAATATTTAATGTTTAATTGTAATTGTTAGTCTTAGTATGATCTGTATAGTTTCATCAGTGCTCACTGTAGACTATGGACTATATCCTTAAAAGAGTTTAGATATTGTATATCCTGATTCAAGGCGATGCTGCTGTTTCACAAAAAGCTACTACCGATATGTGAAGGGCACGGGCTCGCTTTTGGCACCGTTTGAGGTAAAAATTTATCCTTGACATAATAGTTTTGAATATTTAGTTTTGCACCTTTTGTGCATGGTACACTAGAGTTGTAATTTTTCTCTTAGTTTTGCTGCTAACGACTTGTAATGCAGGCTGAACGGATGGGCAAGGCTCATTCTCTTAAAGAGCAGAAGCTCAGATATTTTACTCCTAGAGAGGTAGATGATGATATTTTATAGTGAAATTATTGTTCTTCATTAGTTTTCTATTTCAAGCTGATGTTTTTCATTAATTCGTAGAATTTGATCTTTTTTCTCAAATATTAGGTTGCTAACTTGCATTCCTTTCCGGAAGATTTTCAATTTCCCCAACATATCGGTCTTAGACAACGGTATGCATTTCTTTTTCCCTTGGACCCCCCCCCCCCCCCCCCCCCCCCCTCATCCCTCACCTCCCCTCCTCATTACTTGTAGGTTCAACTCCGGAGGCCTCTTTAGACACATTAGTTAGGATGACAGGCCGATCAGTTTTTCTTGCGATGTTTAAAGAACACTTGATCTGACCTTTTGGACCTTTCTCATTAACTCCTTTAATAATATAAACATAAGAAACAAACAGTTAATTACTAGATTTCTAATGGCTTTGACAATTCATCACTCTGATGGTGTTTGAATCACTGATCAGCTAGGTTAGATTTCATGTGATGAAAATTCAAGACACTTGAAAATGAGTTCCAAAAAGTTAAAAATTGGTTGAGCATGTTTAGAAGTTCGTCCGTAATAGTTAAAAATCAATTTAGCGATTTCAGATTTAAGCTATGAAAGTCAATATCTTAGCAATGAAACTCACTATAATTGGTTTTTAAAAAAATAATTGAGAAAGCATATATTTGAAGTGATTTTGATCAGAAATCTCACCCAACATGTCAGTAAAGATGTCACGAAACAGTAAGTGCACTTGATTCAGCAGTCTGGCTGCCTTTGAAGTAATTTTGTTGTGATTTTATTTCGTTGTCGCCTCTACTGTTTCAGACTATCATCAAATAGTTACGGGGATTTGTTTTTCTTTGCAGTTATGCATTACTAGGGAACAGTTTGAGCATTGCCGTTGTTGCTCCCTTGCTCAGATATCTGTTTACTGAGTCATCTTGAGCAAAAGCACAAAGATGGGGAGATGTCAAAAGACGACACTATTTAAACCCCTTCCCCCCGATATTCTTTCCAAGAAAGCAACTATAAAATAGGGTGTGGTCTTCGAAGGTTTTCAATGTTCTTCTAAATTATGTATTAAAAAACCATTTTAGTTGACCTAGTACTATATTTCTTGCTTCTTCCAAATATATATTACTGATTACTAATAAAACAAAAAAGTGCAAATGCTATTCATTTATCAAAATTGTAAATCGATAACAGTAGTTAAAATATATCATCAAACCAAACCCAAAACCTACTATGAAACATGACATAGCGACACAACCAACACAATTGACCAGACGAACCACAATCACTATAAGCCCTTGTAAGGCAAAAGCCCCAAAGGCACGCACTTGTACAAAGCGCGCTTAGTCAAAAGCATCGTCGTCTTCATCAGGAAGAGGTTGTACAGCAGCTTGCGCCAACTCTCGTTCATGCCTGAAACACACAACAAAAAACATATATATATCTTGAGAACTTGATGGTTATACTGTGTAGTAGATGACAAGGGATATGGGTTTTCAATATCTAATCAGGTTGAGTTACTTACTGTTCTTGTACAGCCAAGTCAATTTGGACTTCAGGAGGAGCCAGGGCAGGCGATTCAACAAAGTGGAGTTCTGGATTCCTGCATGTTCCGAAAACAGACGAATTCATTTGTCAGCAGAGAACACTAATGCAAGTCAGAAGGAACTGACTAAAATTAAACGACGGAACGTACCCAGCAAGCTTTCTGGCAAGGTACAAGAAGGGCTTCTCAAAGTTGTAATTACTCTTTGCAGAGATTTCGTAATACTGAAGATTTTTCTTCCTGTGGAAGGTCACTTGCTTTGCTTTAACCTGTCTGTTTTTCACATCCACCTTGTTTCCACACAATACGATTGGTATGTTCTCACAAACCCTAATGCACAGCAAAGCCAAACTTTAGGACCAACATAATACCAAAAGACGGCTACTAACTATTTTCCTCCACATTTTACACATCATCAAAACCTCAAGGAAAATAGTTTCATACAACGCCCAAGTTTTCAAGTGTTCCACAGTCCTAGGGTTGGAAACACAATACCTGCAGAGATCACGATGCCATGTTGGGACATTTTTGTATGTTAAACGAGCTGTGACATCAAACATGATAATGGCACACTGCCCATGAATACTGAAAAATTCAAAAACAAGACAGTCATAAGAACAAAGCAAGTATAATTAATTGAAATCACAGTAATACTGAACCAGAGTAGCAGTGCAAGACAGAAGGAAAAGCAATCAATTAATTGAAGTACAACTAAACAACTCATACTGAAAGACGTCCAAACACTTTATATACTTGGTATGATGAACAAATTAAGTATCTCCATTAATATCCTTGCAATTTTTTCTAATATTTTCGTTACGTTCATGTGAACAATCGAAAGAAACTAGAAAAATCAAATATCAATACAATAAATGGAATTGTTAAGACTACCTATTTGTGTTGGACATGAACATACCAGACAAAGTATAATATAACCACACTTCTTAAACAAAAAGTCAGATAGAGAGACACATCAGACAAGCGGAAATCATCCACCAAAAAATTGATCTTAAGCAGCAACTACAATGAACTAATGATCAAGGTTGATGAAAATTCAAAAGCATCTTGAAATAAAATCGTGTAACATTCCCACATTCCCGCCCATTGTACTCAGCTAGGCAACTAGGCTTCCACGAGAGCTAGATAGACCAGACTGCAATAAATTCCATAGTAGAAACTACTAGAAATCAAAACGAAAAAGAAGCACTAAATTTCAGCTAATAAATATATTCAGCAATCAAATCCCTCATAGGGAAAACACAAATCCTAAAGTCTTACACAAAAACTATAGAACGAACAAGTTCATTCTAGATTACTTCATGGTGACTGAAAAACTGCATACATAAATCCAATGGAAGCAGGCACACAGCAAACAGACCACATGAAAAAGTATCGCTCCAACAGCATATACCAGCACATTAAGACTGAAAATCATTGTTGTGAATCAAAAAACAGTTGATACAACACACGAACACTTACTAGTAACCATCTCTAAGTCCACCAAACTTCTCCTGACCAGCGGTATCCCAGCAGTAAAACCTTATCTTTCCATAGTTCGTAAAGAAGTCCAGTGGATGAACTTCAACTCCGATTGTCGCTATACATAACATAATTAAGTCATGCAGTATTCTACCCTCTCAAATATCATTCATTAAACGACGAACAATAGATAACAACAAAGCTCATTCTTACGTTCGTATTTCTTCTCGAACTCTCCAGTAAGATGACGTTTAACAAAAGTTGTCTTCCCTGGATTAAAACACGATCCACCGTTGGAGGTTAATGACATCATCGCCATAAAACTAAAATCCGTAAAAAGAGAAATCCATAGATCTAACATTCTCTACACAAAAGATACCAATGAAGCATGTTTCGCCTTTCTAAAGCCTATTCCGATAACCAGTTTTATGCTCAATCTCCACAATCGATTTCATACGCTATGAAAAACGGAGGAACAAAACGCAGTTTCTATTCTACGAAAAAAGCTAGGGTTCAGTACAAGCCAAAGAATAGTATCATATAATTCTGATTCCTAAAAACTACACAGGCATGGCAAATTGAGCTGAAAGATATAACGAGAAAATGAAACTGAATAAACCTATGTCCATACCTGTTCCACCGTCTCCGACAATTACAAGCTTGAAGCTAGGGTAATCTACGGTAGCCTGGTTTGGCAGCGCCTGAGCAAAGCAATGAAACCGAAAATAAGTAGAAACATCGAAAATATCGAATACTAAAGCGGAAAAGAGACAATAGAGAATAAATTTTACCATTGTCAATAAGCAACTGAGGATCAAGAATGCGAAGAGAAATGCGTAGAATTTTAGACGAACGGAGAGCGGCAATGGATGGCAGAAAGCAAGCACAGTGTAAACGACGGTCGTTGTGGGCGATTTATACTCGGTGAAGGGAAGGGGTTCGGCTTTTATTCGACGCGATTTTCTGCGCCCTTGGATTGAAGTCCCGCTTCAAATGTCCGCTTGAATTTCAGCCCTACACGTGGCGACGATATTGTTGACTTAGTTGAACTTTGTTCATAGTGGACCTGGACCAGTAATTGGTGGGCTTTGAAATTGGATATGCGAATTTGTTCTTTTCGTGTGACCAATTTTTTTAGACAAAGTACCTAATATAAAACTATTAAAATATTTAATTTTTTAAATTAATTTTGGAAAAGTATTTTTTTCTCTAAGTTTTGAGAGTGACTTTATTTTATTTTAATATCCGTCAGTGTTTAGGACAGCTTACATACCTCTATTAATCTCACGAGACAACTTTTCTAACCCTATAATATTTGGGGTATAAAAAAAACGGTAGAAACTAATTTATTGTTAAGTGGTTATCATAAATTGAACTAATGACCTTTTGGTTAGTTATAAAAAACTATGTTTCTTTTTTTACCATTAAATCAATCCATAATTGTTAAGTATAACTTTTATCTCGAACTTTATTTTTTAAAATGTTGATGAGATTTGAGTTTGATTTTTTTTTAATATTGAGTTTTCAAGAATGTCAAATTTTATTTTTTAGTGTTAATTTTATTTTTTTAACCAATTTAAAATATTTTTAATTAAATTAGTTTCCATTAAATTGATATTATGGTTGTTTTAAATGAACACAATGAGAAATCATACCATTGTCGTATTTTTTTCGTATACAGTCTAATGAGCTATTATTTTATACATAAATTTGATCTAATTGACTTCTTGGCCTTCCTTATTCTTTATTTGTTTTAAAAAACTATATAATAATGTTATTATTATAAGAAGCGTATAAGAGACGTTTTTTGTGGTTATGAACTTTTCTACACGTTTTTTTTACACAAATAACATAAAAGTCTTTAAAAAACTTTAAATTTTTTTACCTCAAAATGAAAACAAGAATCAACAACTAGCTTCGAAGTAATAAAACATGATATATTTGCTATATACATCACTCTGTATTAGAATTTTCTAGAAATAAATTGGGCACGAATAAGGTTATTTGTCAACTTTGCAACAAAAGAAAGTCAATTTGTTAAAATATCATATAGTAAATCGAACAATATTCCTGATTTATATCTACATCTTTTAGTATATTAAGCCCACAAAAAAAAAAAAATTATAATATATGTGATTTATAGTTATATGTTATAATATGTTTGTTGGGTGCTTTAGATTTCAATATGACCTATTTTTCAGCCATGAATATAGAAGAAAATAAACAAAATCTCTAAAAAAGCATTAATTTGAAATATAGTGTAAATATCAATTTAAATTAATAGTTAACAACAGATAAATTTTAAAATCATGTTTGAATTTAGTGTTTTCGATCTATATGTAATATCAAATTCAACTCTCTTTTCTCCGTTTTCAAGTTTAATGATCCAATTTTCTTTCCGTTCTCAATTCTTCACGTCTCAACAACTCTCAAATATTTTCAGTAATATGATGACATGACGGAGTTCCAAATGTAAGTATATTTGAATCAAAAAATTTCCCAATGCATCCTAAAATCAACCATATAAAAAAAGATTTAATAGTTAAGAAAACTTTAAGGAAAAATAGAATTTAAAAGAAAAAAAAAACCAAACTTATTCATGAAATATGGTAATTGTAATTCATTAAAAGTAAGAAAAAAATCGATTTAAGTCGATTTTTTTTTCCCACATCACGATTACAGAAAACCCCTCCTCCTTAAAATCACACTATTATATGAAACCCTATCCCCTTATATAATTAATATTATATATATCGTATTAATTACTTTATATATATTTATTTATTTATTTAATTTTTTCCGCTAAAATCCCTCTTTTCAAAAGCAGAGCTCTTCCCTTCTCTTTCTTCTTTCATCTTCTTCATCATCTTCAACATTACAATCAAAACCACTCACAGAGAAGATCAACTTCAACTTTCTTACTACTATTATATTCAAATCCCCAACGAAATTCTTTCCTCTAATTTCACCATTCTTCATCACGCTTTAGGGTTTCTAACGCTCAACAATTTCACTTTATCCAGCACCGGTCCACACAGCGACGAGAAATCATCGCTTCGCATGGTGTAGAATGTGCTCAAGAACATAATTCTCGTTCTCGTCGATTCCGCCTTAAATTTCAGCGCCGCCGGTTTCGACCCGCCGTTTCCTTTCGACTGATACGGTACTTTCAGTGTGTTTTTCCCGGCGAAAGCTTCAACAACCATAGATCCTTCGCACGAGTTGCTTGCATCGCCGACGACAAACGACAGGATGTAGGTTTTTCCAGGGATCGTTCGGACCATCTGAGCTATTGCGCTTTCTTTTCCGGCGACTAGCTCAACAGCGCGTTTCCCGCTCGGAACAGAGAAGTGGTCGGAATCGATGTATTTGACGGCCTTGAGAGATTCAACCATCCAGCCGGGGATCGGAGAGTGGTCATCTTCGATATTCGGTGGGACCAAAACTCCTGATGATGCGTTGGGGAACACGTATGGGCCAATTTCAAAATCCCCATTCTTCACCAGATTATCTGTCGAGTAGAATACAAAACGACGATATCAAATTAAACCACTGAAAAAACTCCAAGAATCGTAGAAGAAAAAACAGGTTAGAACAGAACAATAAATGAACACTACCCACACGATGACATAGACAATAAATTCAAACAACTACTGTATTCCAGAAGGCCTTAAATGCTGCAGTCCTCAATCAATCACCACGATTTGAACAATTAATTTTCAGAACAAAAACTCACCATTGGAGGCCTTTGGAGGGTAGAGGGTCTTAATGGCAATGGCGTCAATGAGAGGGCCACAAGCAGGATCTTCCTCTTCGCCAGGGTTATGGATGAGAATAACGACCTCTTCGGACTCGGCTTGGAAGGCCCAAGCGTATAAGTCCCAGCCATTGCTATTGTAAAGGGTTTGCATCGGCAGAACCCCCCAGTCCGGCGCAACGGAGATGTTGAGCCGCTCCTCTTGAGCGCAGGTTCGGGCGGCACTGAAAGTGATTGAATAGTAAAGTCCTTTTACTACTTTGATCTTTTGTTTGATCGATGCTTCGTTTCCTAGCCGGACGGCGAACGCCCCCTCTGGCACAACCAGCAACATGTCGCCTTGTTTCTGTCCGGACTTTATGTACTCAACGAATCCTGAAATTTCCCATTCCGGTATTGCGTACGGGCCTTTTACCACCGTGCCGTTCATGTCCGACGCCTTCGGACCTCTCTCGAAATCCCCATTTGGCAAATACCCTAAAGAAAATGGATAATAAAAAAGTTAAGTAAGTGGTCAAAGGGTTAACAAAATACCAGAAATTCCAATTTTCAATTTTGAAAAATAAAATATAAAATATAAAAAAATGTTGAAAACTCCGAAATGAGGATTCTGTATAATTTATGAAAAAAAAAAGAAAAAGAAGAAGAAATTAAATCCATCAATCATGTGGGGATTTGGAGATTCCAATTCCACCATCAGCCTATAAAGCGCCAGCGGAGCAGTGGGGCCCAATTCTGATTTGAATCAGAACCGTCCATGAATGAATTGTGTATAGAGAACTTTTACGTGTCGGTCTCGAATTGTAGATATTTCGCTATCACGTGACCGACTGGATATCCAGCAAGGCCGGATTGGTCGTTATCCACAGAAAGTAATATTTACGCTATACTCCGTATTTTAACTTTTGTTTTACTTAACCTACACCAAACGTGAGGAATCAAAGCTTTGGAATTTTAAAATTTTACTTTTTAGTTAAAACATAATTGTTTATTCATCGTAGAAAGTAAAGAATCATATTTGCTCACCTACAAATTAAATAGAACCAACACTTCCTGATTTTAATAAATCTACTTCTATATATTATAAAATAAAATATAAATTCTATAATGTTTTTTTATTACTGCTATGAAAATTTAACCCAACACATCTTATGCAAAGTGCAGGAACTAAACTCTAAATTTCTTCAAATTAGAAGGACTAAAATTTTAATTTAATCTCAAAATTTTATTTAGTAGTTGCAGAGTATTTTTTTCAGTCTAATTTAGTTTTTTTTTTTTAAATAGATTATACATCCCATCTCTAACAAAAATGGTTAGATCACTTCAACTTAAGATCACTTCCCTAGCCTACCCTGAAGTTAGCACTAAATAAGTAAGTAAAAATATTAGATATAAAGAGTTAGACCCATGATAAATTATGACCGAATAACTTGAATCAGACCCATGTTTTTTTCCCTAAACTTTTTTTTTTAAAAAAAAAGATAAAGATAAAAACCACTTTTCTATTATTGTAGATTCAAGTCTTTTTAAAAATGGAAGGAACAAGAGCGCAATATTCCGGTGAGTGTGTGGTCGGAGACTAACGGGGACGGTGGTGAAGGCTTACCGTCGACGAGGCTGAGAGCAGGATAGAAGGCGGCGGAGAGAAACACCGACAAGAAGATGACGGCGGCGTTCTGCATTGTTGGAAGTTCTCTGTAGGGAGAGAGTGAGAGAGAGAGAGAGAGGGTGGAGAGATGCTGAGAGAGGAGGAGGGGAAGAGGGAGGTTATATGCATGGAAGGATACAAGGAAGCCCTTGGGGTTGGTGTGGAACTACGGAAATTGCCATTCGTGAAAATCTGAATCTCAGGAACTTGTCATTTTCCTTTGTAAATAGTAAAGTTAACGCCAAATTTCAAAAACCATCTTCACCTATGATCTTTTCAAACTAGAATTATGCAACACAACTTCTAGTTATTTTAAATACTATTTAAAATTTTTTTAATTAGTTGCAATAAATATTATTTTAAGTTTTTAATATTTTACATTTATCAATTATTACAGTATTTATTATTTTTTTCTTAAATTAAATTAATTTACACTACAAATACGTATCATTATGATTAAAATTAAAATAATATACACCTTTAACACAAACTATTATAACTCAAAACCTAAGACTGTAATAACTTCTTACCCCAAACACCCCCTAAAAAAGTATCTAAGAAGTTTGAATGCAATTGGGATACAAAATTTGCAAGAAATCGAAACCAGTGTGAAAATGAAATTGTGAAGCATGAAATCAACATAAATAAGGGTTGACATTGAAAATTATGAGAATTGAATGAGCTTGGTATTATAAATCGAGGGCAAAATATGAATTTACATTACATTACAAACTCATTACATTATGTGACGTCTAAAAGACATCTAAAGTAAAAATCAAGTCTTAAAATTTATACATTTGTTAAAATGAGCCTTCAAATTTACAGTAGTTTTAGAAATTAGTCCTCTAAATAACAATAAAATTTGCTACAATTTTAAAGTTAAGAATCTAATTTTAACATCTTTATAATTTTGAATGCTCGTATAAAAGTGTAATTGCAATTATCTCTATATTTTAAAGTTTATTTTTACAAAAAAAAGTTTATAATTAAAAATAAATAGATAAATAAAAGGAAGAGAGAAGTGTTGGTGTCGCTGGGTGGGATGGAAATGGGACAAAAGCCTGTTGTTAATCACATGGTTTCCTCTGACACCCTCTTAATAAATCCAATCTCCCTTTCCAATTTTTCAATTTCTTTTTTTCTTAAAAAAAATATAATTTAAAGTACTTTTTCATTTCCCATCAATCAAATGGATTGAAATCAATAAATTAATTTAATATCTTCACTTAAATTAGGAATAATATTTTTTTACTTGTGTAAGTTTAGACTATGATTTTTTGTAATAATTAAATTATTTAATGTCATTGGAGCCCACGCAGTTATTAAAAAGATCATGTCGAAGTGATAGATAACTAATGTAGTACTACCCCTGTTGTGGTAAATATAGAAAACGTTTTCCTTAAACAAGTAATGACTATGAGCAAATTTATATAATCGTTCGTACCTCCATTCTTATTATCAATTCGACGAGATATTAATTACCATGAATATAATCAAAGCTGCTATGAATTAGAGAAGTGTTGAAATGTGCATTGAATTGAGAGTGGAACCAAAATTAAACCTTAAAAAGTGAAAACGATATAACATAAAGTTTAATTGAAAACTACCAGATGAAAATTAGTTTTATTTTATAATTTAAGTTCAAAATTTCAATTAAAACATAAATTTTATAATACATTACAATGCATTCCAGTCCCATTAAACGTGTTCAAACACCCTCTTATGAAATGCATTTGATGCGATTAGGTTAGAGAAAATTTTTGAATAGCAACTACACTGGCTAAGTATCCCAAGCACCCATGTGCACTGATAGATATCAATTTAATCATCAAAGAGTTCTCCACGATCTCTCCAACATAATAAGTTTAAAAAACGAGGCATGAGATTTCAAGTGTTCGTAAATATAAGAGCAACCCCATGTGCATTAATCGAGGAATAATTGCATTTTTTTTTTTAAATTTTTAATTATAATATATCCAAGACTTCTTTTTAATCATAGAGTTATTTTAATTAGTTAAACATAAAATACCTCTTTTATTTTATTTTATTTTTAAGAAATCGTGTAACTGTATAAATCAAGGAT
Organism: Cucumis cinereus; assembly: GCA_037974625.1. Taxonomy (NCBI): domain Eukaryota; kingdom Viridiplantae; phylum Streptophyta; class Magnoliopsida; order Cucurbitales; family Cucurbitaceae; genus Cucumis; species Cucumis cinereus. Next base: position 8,899,521 of record JBBPDJ010000014.1, read on the forward strand.
GTTTAGTTTAATTGTGTGTCGGGATTGATTGACCTGTCATTTGATCTCTTATCTAACTTGATTTTTGGAACAAATAATTATTTGTATGGATTTTAAATTGATATTGAACAAAAATGTCTTTTCTAGATTTGTTAAGTTTATAATATTTGAATAATTGTTTGGTCATATGGAAATTTTATAGTTTCTCAAAGTTAGTCAAGTTTCTAAACGACTTTAATTAGAAAGTCTTAGACTTAGACCCATTTGTTTGGATCTAGATTTAATGTGTAAATTTTATGACAAATATCAATTTAGGTCTTTAAACTCTAGAAGTTGTATTAGTTAACTAAGGCTTGGTATAATAGCTATCTGAGTATTTGATACAATAGGACATATATTACACTTGGTGCTAGTTGACAAATGGACAAAATAAAATGTTCGTCATTTTATTTTATAGAATATCTATTTTTTTTCCATTCATTTTCATCTTAATACGAGCATAATTCAATTCGTCAATGACACAAATTTCTTCTCTTAAATTCGAATATTCAAACCTTAACTCTTACATTTTTGTTGTAGTTTCAAATATCTCATAATTCGAACAAGTGTGAACTTTAAGAGATAAAAACATTTTGGAACATTTATGTTTATTAATTAAATTACAATTTTAGTTTACAAACTTTCACATATGCCTCTCAAACGTCCTTTAATTTTTAATTTTTTGTTTATTAATGCAATAAACTTTAAAATGTTTGATAGGTAGATAAATTCTTAATTCTGTGTCTAACATAAATATATTTAAAATGATTAAAAACTAATTATCTACCTAAAATAAAAGTAATTTTATGTACAGTAAAACCCTTAACTTCTAATTTTATGGTAAACGATTACTCTCCTTAGAATTGAACCCAAGAATTGAAAGTTAATTTGAAAATCTATTTAGGGAAAAACGGGTATATTTTTGTGTTTGTTGTGAATGGTGTCTCCTTCAAATATATGGCCCCCATTAAACAAAAAGTAACGAAAATTTAATAGATGTTATAATATTAACGGTTTGTTAACTTATTTATACAAACATTGTTATATTTGAACCCTATACGTTACTTTGGAATATTACAAAAAAGTGTTGACATTTGACCCATTTTATTGAGTTCAAGTTTTTTTTTTTTTTTTTTGTAAAAAAAAAATCTTAAATATTAATAGTTTTATGACATTTACAGATTATTTTAGAATATAAATATATTTCAAAATCATAATCAATTTGATAGTAGTTGAATTTTGTAATTTAGATGGAAAGAAAAATAAAAGAGGGGAAAAAAATAGAGATGCGGAGAGATGGAATTATGGAGAAAAATGGGGTGGCGGAGGGTTAAAGAAAGAACAAGAGGAACATAGCACGAGGAGTAGTGGGGCCCAGAAAGTGTACTGAAAATGAGATAATCCCATGAATATAACCGTGGATGCTTCCTACTGGGCCTCCCTTCCATTTAATTACCCCTATTTACCCTCGCCATGTGGACCATCCCAATCCAACCACCGCCCTTCCACATTTTAATAAATAAAACTACACTATTACTTACCACTTTTGTTCAAATTGATATATTAATTTATTTTGATCACGTAAATCCAATAATTCATTAATTCTAGTTTCGTGACATGTAATAATCAAAAGTAGCAGCAGTATTAAACAAAATTCAAGGAAATGTATTAACGACTAGAAATACATTTTTGCTATTCTCCAACCTGAATAATAAAGTGTAATAGATTATAATATTGGATTTTTTAATTTTTAATTGCTTCTTACATATCTAAAATGTTTGAGAATTTTAAAAAATTTACAAAACAGTTACACAGAATATTAAAAAAAATATGATTTGTATATTGTGTCTAAAATACTTTGTGAATATTTCAAGTTAAAAGATCTACTCGTTGCAAAAATTGACTTCTATAACTTAATTTGTAATTTGATTTTTTATTATTATTTTGGTTTCATAATTTTAAGAGGCTTCCTTAATGTTCTAACCATCTTTGTTTCATTTACTTATTTCTTTTTACACTTTAGAAGTATTTTTCTTAGTTTAAAAATACTCAATAAGATTAGAAAATTCATCTAGAAAAGAATATTAGCTCGAGCCTTAATTTAAGCTCGCGTGATAGGTCTCAACAAAGATTGTGATCAATTAATAGGACATGCCTCACTCATGTTCGACCCAAAATAGGAGTTGGGACTGGAGTCAACAATAGCAAAATATCAAAATAAAGTCAATAAATATTAAAATCTCGTAAATATCTTAAACCAATTTGAGTTTTAAATTTTATGGAAAAATGTATAGTAATCAATTTTGTACTTATAGAAGATCTAGTAAGGATAATTAAATCGTTAAGTATTTAAGTGCCAAACTTTTACATTTAAAGCAATATTTAAATAAAGACTATAAATAATGATTTATGAATTCTAAAGATTTTTTTTTATCTAATTTTGTGTTCTCAATTATCCTATGTCTAAAGGTATGACATTCAATAATAAAATAAATGCACGGATATTCAAAGTACTTTTTTTTTTTCCAGTGGAATTGTATGAGAATAAAAGTTTGGACTATGTTGAAAATTAATTTATATTCGAATTTAATTATTACATTATGATAATTAGGGGTTATATTCTTAGATTATAAATATGTAAGATTAAACCATTATAAATTAACAGGACTAAAATTATTACGAGACCACCATTTTCCCAAGTTACTTTATTAGGTTTATGTGTGTGTTTTCTTTCCTTCTCGAACGCACTTTATATTGTTTTTTTTTTTTATAAAAAGAAAAACTCATCTCACAACGTTATAATAAGTCGATACTTACAATAAATAATGCAATCCAATGTGTTAAAGAGTGTGTTTGGAATACAATCTTACGTGTTTAATTTAAAAGATAAATCATTTAAAAAAATATTAAAATGTTTGACAACTAATTAAATAGTTGAGGTATATTTTCAACATTTTTTTTTTCTTAAGACAGTCCAACGGGCCCATTGGTTAAAATTATAAAACATGGTTAACATATACTTTTGATTAGGTAAATCTTCACTTGCACGTATTGAAACTCCGTTTAAAAAAATTAATCGAACTGCTTTATTTTGGTTTAATTTTTGAAATCTTACCTTTTCTTAAACTCTAAACTTTTGAAGTGTTTTAATTTTAAAAACAAGTCATTTTGGAAACAAATAATTTTGTAAAAAAAAAAAATGTTTGTCAACTACCTACAATAACTTTTAAAACATTTTCAAAGTTGACCGTAAACCGATTTTATTAAAAGAGTTCGAATAAAAGTATTGTTTTTAATAAAAACACTTTTTTTAGTTGATCAAAACATTGTCTTAAATATTTTAAAATAATACATTTATGTCTATGATTTTTTAGTTTAATTTTTATTTAATGTATATAGTTTAGACTATTGTATATTTTTATTTATCATTTAGTTTCGAATTCAATTTTTGCTTGGTCCTATGTTTCAATGTCTTGCATTTTTAGTGCATTATATATTTTTTCTAATGCCAGTTAATTAATTTAAAATAAAACAATATGAAGCTAAACCTTTTTAATTAACTGTGACTTGGATGAAAATTTAATGAAACCTAATTTAATTACAATAAATTAACTATTATACAATGCGATGATTGAGAGTGAATGTTTAATAAAAAAATATTATCAAAGCTTGTCGAGGGTCATCCAAACCAAGACCTAAATCCCAATGCTTATCGAAATTATCATACGACATTAGCTTGAAAATCGAGATCTAATCCTGTTGGATGTCAAGTCCACAAAGAGTTGCCAACAACAAATGTTAACGAAATTTAAGAACGGATAAAATAAGATAAATCTTAAATTGATTCAGATACTGAAATTGAAATAAAATTCAAAATTTACTTATAAAATATATAACATTTTGAAACTCTAACCCAAATAATAAAAATGGTTTTGAGAAATGGAAAAAATAAAAGTAAAAATCAAAATATATTTATCCTTAAAAGTAAAAATTTGTCTTTTATAGACCAAGAGAAGATTGAATAGTGATAGGTTATGGGGAGGAAAATGAAAATGGTGAAGTGGGCTCTCTTTGTATTTGGTTTCATTGGAATTTGATGGCAATATCCAAATCCAAAACGGTGGATCAAAATGTCGTTTTCATGTCTTGTAAAGCGCATCCTCCTTCTTTTTTTTTTTTTTTTTTAAAAAAAAAAATTATTATCTTCACTGACTACACGGCATGTGATCGACGGCTGCTGTTCAGACACGGATCTCAATTTAGGGCATTTTTCATTTTATTTTTTTAAATAATTAATTAAATGGAGACATTCCCAAATCAAGATTGATTGGTTTGTTAATCTGTATTATTGATTTTTATAATTTGATTCTCATTTCATTTTTTTACTGTTTTTTTATCCATTGAGTTAAGGTATTTTTTTTAATTAAATAATACATAAATATGTGCATAATATTTCTCGTCCATGTTTTGTTTCAAGGGTTAGTTTAATTTTGAAACAAATTTCAAACTTCAAAGGTTAAAATAAAACTTTTCGAATCAAGTTCATGAGTATAATTGAAACTAGTCCTACACATTAGAGGTAGATAGTAATGATAATTTAGCTTAAGTATTTTATAAGTAAAAAGTAGAAATGTACGAGAAAAATATTAACTTTCTATTTATTTTGAATGAATAGTGATCATGTTTTATTAACAACTACGGTCGACTTTCTACTATTAGGTAGAAAGTGCCGTTATTTTGAGATTCTTTACCATTTATACTATGTGTTTAGAAATTGGTTTAAACAAAAGTATTTTGACAATTATAAGTAAGCTTTTATTTAAAATAACTTAAAAGTTGCAATGATATTATGTATGTATTCATATATATATATATCCATAAATGGTATATATAAATTCTTATTATCCCATTTGGGACATAGAATATGATGAAATGGATAATGTGACAGAAAATACTCCACACATTTTTTTTTTTGAAACTAGAAAGATAGCATATATTTCATAAAACGAAAAAAGAAAAGGAAAATAAAGCACCCATATATTATTGTCACTGCCTCCCTTTAAAATGATTGCATCCCAAGGAAATAAATATTCACATCTATAGAAATGGAAAATAAAAATCCATTGATGTTGATTATATTTTAGAAAAATCATAAAAATTAGAAACTGTAAACAACTAGATTTGGTTTGATTTGAGATTTTGTGAATTAAATAAATTATGAATTCATCGTATAGTTGTAATCAATAAAATCAAATTGATTTTGATCACTTTCTTCAATAAAAATACATAATTCTCTCCATTTTTTAATCTTTTAATTTATTAAAAAAATAAATAAATAGAAGGAATGTGATTATGAAGGGAAGATGGGCATGTGCCTTTGCTGTGGATTCGGGATCCCCACACATGCATCTATTTATTGTATTGCTATTCTCAGTACAAAACTCCTCTCATCACCGACTATTTCTTTAATTTTTTTTTTATTATTATTATAGTGATTTTAGGTTTATATTCACCAGTGAATTTAGTATAGGTTCAGGAGACTCGAGCTCTCTCGATTTTATGCTCTTTATATAATATATATATATATAAAAAACATTGAAATTATATCAATAATAGAAGATAACATTGTAGTAAAATTGTCTCTCAACCTTTCTTAGATCCAAGTTTAAGTACCACTATGTTGATGCTAATATACCATATATGTATGCTAGCTAACAAACATTTAATAAGTAAACTATTAAATTAATTATCATTTAAAAATTTAAAGGTTGGAGTATATTTATTTTTTAAGTTTAAAAATTAAAACAGAACCAATTAAAATTTTGTGGACTACAAGAGAACAATTTAATAAGATTATATACCATTATTTTATTTTCCTCCAAAGAAAAAATTGTCATTTAAGATATAGAGGATATATATATATATACCAATAAAAAAAATAAATAAAAAGACAAAATCTTTCTTAAATTACTTAAAACTAGAAATATCAAGAGGTCCGAAAGGTGACCACGTGTAACGGTCATGACACGTAGCTCTCAAAGTCAGGCAATGCCAATAATGGCGGCTGTCAGGTGAAGGGCCGAAATATTGGGCCTATGGGCCCAAAATGTGTGGGGGCCTCGATAATCATTTTACGTTTTTGGGGTTAGATCTGAACCGGGTGAGTATGGCCCATTAAGGCCTTTTTTTATGATTTACAAGCCAACCGACGCGATTTTGTTGGTTAGATCCAACGGTATTGGGACTAGCCACGTGTTCAAGTCGCATTAATTAAGGTTGTCTCAAGATAAGATTACCAAAAGGGATGTTAGGCCTACTTGGAAATTCCCCCCAATGTATTATACACTATTTTAAGTTCCATCCAATAATCCATTTTCCATCTTGTTTCAAGCTTATCTTATTATTTTAACCTTTCCAAACATTGAATAAAGCTTAATTGTTCAAATACGATTTAAAAGTGAAGTGGCTAAAAATAATAAATTACATTTTTAACATGTCAAAATACCTGCTTAATTTTTTTTTTAAGAAATCCACCACCGTGCTACGTGACTCAATTACTTGACGAAAGATATTTGGAACTTCACTCAAATTTAATAAGATACATATATGAATAAGTCTTGTACTATACTGACTTGACAAGAGCCTTAAAGGTTACTTGTTCAGTGATTGACAGATACAACATATATTTTTTCGCATTAGGGTTATAGTTTATATTTTTATTAATTTTAATTAAAAATAAAAAGGAAAAAGAAAATGTTGAATAAAAGCGATAAGTATTAATAAATTGTATTTTTCATAAACTTAACGTGGTTGAGTGGTCCAATAAAAAAACATTTATCCAAGACTCCCACAATTAATAATATTAGGAAAGTAATATGTAAATATACATAATATAGTAGAGGATAAGTTGCTACTTTTTCTATAAGAACTAGATGAGATGAACACTACAGTAGATCATATGGAAATTAATGAACTCATTGAAAAGGAGTTAGGTAAAATGAGAACATCAAGCTCAGTACGAGCAAGTGTTCTTATGTGATCAATCGTGTTAGGTGAAGTAGCTAGCTAGACATAACATGCTAGATAAGAATTTATTATAAACATGGTATTTACCTTATTGTGCCATGCTCAAGGAACTTCGTGATCATTCTCACCCCTTAAATTAACAAACTAGCTAGGTGTTCGAATATGTTATCTATAAATTAAAGTGAGGGCAATAAAATCTCTTACTCTTAGGCCTAGCAAATCAAAAGAATGATTTACCCCCTTCAACATTATAAGTGATATTAAAGTAGTTGAGAGGGCACATGCATGTTACATATTTTTCTCCTCTCTCAAACTTTACTGTTTGAAGTTCTAATTGGGATTATGAAAAGAGGATTAGTGAGTATCATATTGTTCTTTTATTTATTTATTTATTTATTTATTATTATATATGTAAAATATGATTTTAAATTGCTTATTTATTATAATGTTAGATAAATATTGAGAAGAAATTATACGAAAAATCCACTACCGTCCGATGTGGCCGAATAAAACCTTATAAAATATAATATTTATTCCATTGACGCCTTTCAAATGTATTAATTTGTCACACTTACATTTACAAAAACTTGAGTGTTGTTTGGTTTGCATCACTTTTGTGGGATCCAATTTTTTCTATATAAGTTTTTCATTTGGATAAATATTTTTCGATTTTTTTTTTAATTTATAAAAAGTAAACTATAAAAAACTACTAAATGACACTTGATTTTGTCCCTAAATATTTTGTCTACTTTGTTATTATTGATAAATTCTATTTTTTTTTAATGTTTTTTTACAAAATGTAATAAAAATTTTTTAAAAAAAGGGCCAGAAATGGAGAGATTTGGCCTCACCACCCACTGACATTACCCATTTCCAAATATATATATTTAATCTAAATCTTTTCAATTGGTTACCAAAAAAAAGGGTCCAGACAAGGAGGGAGATTATACAGGTGGTCATTATTGTTTTAAGGAAAATGGGTCTTTATTTCACTAAGCACCGTCTGTTTCCAGATTCAACTTGCTCGGACATGGCGGCGGCCGACCTGAAGAACTCCGGCCACTCCGTCGCTCTTAGCCGGCCAATTTTATTTAAAACCACGAAGATGGAAAATGAAAGTGACAGAGGGCAATTGCACGTGCACACATTTATGCCCCAATCTGCCTTTTATTTTATTTTATTTTATTACTTTTTTTTTTAGTGGTTGAGAAATTTATAACAAAGGAAAGAAGAGAATCTAATTCTATTTTGTTATTTTTATTTAAAAAAAAAAAACGAATTTAATTCTATTCAGTGGTCCTAATATTTTAGTTTGGTATTTACTAACCAACTATAAAAATGGATATGTTTTTTTAATCTTTATATATATATCTATTAGAAAATAAAATAAAAAAAGCATAAGATGAATGTTGAAATCGTGACATTCTTCACCTTATAAATGCTTCAATCACATCTGAGAGTAAATAACTTCTCTCTGACTTTGGTTTTAACAATTTTTCATTTTATTTTATTAAATATAACAAATTAGGGTATGAAAATTTAAACTTCTAATTCTATGGAAAAAATAAGTATGTGTCAATTAACGATTGCAACATGTTTCAAGCAATATTCTCTTTTAAGATTTGCTTAGTTGTGTGTTTTTTTTATTCTAATTTCATGGTCAATGGTAGTATCACATAAAAGTTAGAAATTCAAATGTAGGAGAGAACGGATCAAACGCAAACCGTAAGTCCACCACGAGGAGTTGAAAAAGTCAAATGAAAAATATTAGTTAGAAAAAGAAGTGATTCTCATGAAGTAAAGACAATTGTCTCTATTAGTATGATGCATTTTAATTTAAAATGGTTTCAATAGTAAAATAATGGTTTCAAGTCCAAATTAGTCAATATCATACAATATAAAAAATAAAATCCAAACTTTGTTCGAATTGTTTTATCTTAATATGCTAAGATATTTGAACGGGTAACATAAATTTTGTAACAACTGAATGTTGCTTTTCAAATTTTTCTAAAAATATATGATTCAATGTTCGTATGATAATATTTGAATTTAGAAGCTTTTCAAAGAATAATGTTTAACTTAAATGATAGTTAAGCATTGTTTGTAAGGGCAGGACCAAAGTACTGCTTTGACTTTTGTGTATGATTGAACCTGCATTTTCAATTACGCATACTTACATTTATATAAAATACAAAATAACTTAATTTATTGTTTTGTTGATATATATATTTGGGTAAAGCAAGAAGTTGTTTCAAGCTTATACTTTTATTCTCAAACTTATAAAATTTAAATATTACAAATTTAAGTGTTCAACTTAGATATTACAACATTTATAATAATATAGATAATAAAGTCTTAAAATTAAAAAATTGTATATATTAAAGTAGGATGAAAATTAGAAAAAATTTATTATTGAAGCATTTTAAAATAATTTAATTAAAATACACTCACAATGTGAGTTTATATAACTATATTTATATATAAATCAAGATAATGTATATATACACACACATACGATTGGGGCAACACAGGGACGGGATGCCGTAGTGAACGGGAAGAAAATTACCCTAAACCCTTTCCCATTATCCTTTCAGTTGGAGATTTTTTCAAAAGTGTTTCTATGGAACCTCAGTTCCACGGAGGGTAAATTTTCGGCCTCCTTAAAATAAAATAAATTATTTCTCATATTTGTAATGGTGGACTTGGACTTCAAATTTAGGGATTGGGCCCATGATCTTAGAAAGTCGACTAAAGCCCAACATGTCCAGCCCATTATTCTGGGCCCAGCTCATACGAAACATGAAAAGTCGCTAAGGTCCCCACCCAAGTTGAAGCTTCTCCCAATGGTCAATTAAAAAGGCCACAGGCAAAACCGCGGAATAACAATATGATTTAAAACGAAATTATTTTGTTTAATCAAAATTATTTGATAAAAATTTAGGGGGAAAATTGTTATATAAATTTTAACTGACACAAAATTTAAAAGGTTGTTAAAAAGATGCAATTTTAGGAAAATTGGGTGTTAAAGCTGAGAAATCTGATTTTAAAAAGATCTATTTTCTTTTGTGAGAGTAATGTATACTTCGAATATAAATGGAATAAAATCTATTCACTTTCTTCTCATAAATGGCATAGAAATTCTTCAAATATTCATCTAAAATCCCATCAACTATAATTCTGAATATTCCTTTTTTTTTTCTTTTTTTTTTTACCCTTTTTCATCTTATCTGTTTCTATCCTAGCTATTCCTTTCAATCATTAGAGGGACTTTTGCCAAAATAAAATATGTCAAGTTTGAAAGGATTTTATTTGGAAGGGTAAAAAGGTATTTTTAGCATCATACTTTGTGGTTAAATAATCAAAAGTGAAAAGAAGATTGAAAGTACCTTTTAGAAAATCGCTTTAGTTTTCCTCTAGTTATCTACAAAAACAACTCACATTAAATCAGTTTTCAAATTTCATTTTAAACTTAGCTTTTATTTTATTTGGTTCACAAATTTCAAAACGTCTACATGACTATATACCTAGAGGACATTTTTAGTCCATTTATGCCGTTGTATACTTGTATTGCGACTAATTTCCAACCCACTAACTTTTATACCTATCGACATCAAACATATTTAAATTTAAACATTTAAAAATTGACATTTGAATAAGCACGACTCAAATAAATAACACTTATAGAAATAATAATGATAATTTACAACTTGTTTAATTTAATTTTAAAAGTTTCAAAGAGTAGAGATAAAATGAATGTTGAAGAACAAAATGGAACTTGAACCTCATTTGATCATTAATTATAGAGTGATTGCAATTAATAACACTTTTAAGGATAATAATTAAGTGTACAAGAACATTTTTAAATAATTGTAAATAAAGTAAAATCTATTAATAATAAACTCTATGATTAATAAATTCATATATACTACTATTTTGTGGTAGAATGCAATATTTGCAACTAGATCCAATTAAGTTGTATCCCTTGATTATATACATACATTGCTCTAACTTTCAATCTTATAAATTCAAACACAAACGAACTGAGGAATAAGAACACAAAGCAAACATAAAACCAAACATGATGGAAAAATCTGAAATAAGTGTAATATAAGATTCTCTATACACCGTATACTTATAGTTAGTTGAAAAGTCGTATAAAATATAGTGGACCCAAAAAACAAAAACAAAAAAACAAAAAAAAAAACAAAAAACAAAAATAAAAAATAAAAAACAAAAAAACAAAAAAAAACTAGACCTTCGCACACATTTTAGTGTCTGAAGGACAATTCTCTCTTTTCTTAATCTTCTCATTAACCAATCCCCACCGTCCATTGTCACAAACAATAATCAAATCAATGAATGGCTAAAGCTTGTGGATTCTCTAAAAGCTTTTCCTACTGTAATTTGAATACATCTTAAATCCTTGATTTAAAATCTTTTTGTTATCTTCTTTTTCTTTCATCTGTATTTATATAATGAATTGGTTCATGTAAAAAACTTCACAATCTTCTTTGAGTTAGCAGGCACTATATGAGAAGAAAAATGTCTTTCCGTGTATACTCACTCTCCTATATTGATCGCAAACCGATTGTCGTAATCATCGTTGTATTGATCTTGATCAAACGCGCTCTTTATCCTATTTGCTTTCATCTGCTTCACATTCGAAGGGAATCTTCAGGATGAACCTGGAATTCAAATGTAGGAAAATGATGAGTTGAGGCTGAGCTAAAGGATGGAACAATTGGTCAAATAGTGAGAGGCTTTGACATTTGTTCCAACCTGAAAGGATCTTTCTTCTTTGAAACTTAAAGTTCTAAGCTTTAATTCTCCTCTATGAGTTGTCATCTCATCTAATATCTCGGCATCGTAGTATTCTTCGTTACTCTCTTCCGCAATCGAATCAGGTGGCTCCTTTTCCTATGCAGACATTAGAAGTGAACATTTAGAATAAGTTTGTCGAGAGAGGGAGCGCATTTCAAACCAACGTAAGATCCAATATAATAAAGAAAGTTAAACTAACCGGCGCTGTGAGATTCATGGGGCAATGTCCAGCACCAGCAATCTCCTCATACTCTGAAGCATCTAACTCTTGAAGATGGCTATGCTTGAAGAACTTAGGAAGCACATGCTCTCTTATGCTGATGAGGAGGAAAAATGGCAGTGGGAACATGATCCCAGCTACAGGTATCCATGTTACACCAAAGCACAACAAGAAATATGCAAACTGAAGGAGCGTAAACGAAGCAATGATCTTGAATGGCACAGATTCCACGAAAGATAGATGAGACCCCTCCAAGACTCTAGAACACGAAGAAGAAACATAAAATTAAGTAGACAGTAGAATCCCAGTTATATTAAATAAATTATAAAGCATGCCAACTAAAGTCTAGTGCCAGAACCTTAAGAACCTATTAAGTAGACTTACTTGAAACGCCGACTGGGTGTAATGAAGAGCAACAACATCCTTTCCCAGAACTGATTTCCTGGGAGACTATCAATGGCCATGTAAGCGAAGTATCCCCAAAGAACTGAAGTGGGTATCATTTTCATTATAGGGATAGCGAATACTGATGCAGCAACAAGGAAAGACTGCAGCAAGTTGCTCATCCTTTGCTCATTCACACGAACAGGCAAATAAGGATCAATATTTTTCTCAGCATTGAATTTTCCCTTTCGATCACCTTCATCAGCATTCATTACTGCCTTTGTCAAGGTTTCAAGATCTTTAGGCTGCAAAAAGAGCATATAAGGTGTATGAGACAACCCATTCTTGGAGTAAGAAAGAAGGGGGTACGTGAGTGTAATAGAGCGTTACAATAGGAGATGCGTCCATTTCAATGAACACAGCATGCATCTTTCCATAAATTTCAGAGTTGCTTGCTTTTTGTTTGATACATTCCTTTGCCCTCTTTACCATTTTTTTTCGAAACAACTGCAATTGATATAAAAATATAAGAATCTACTAAGAATGGTCTTATCAAACAGAACTGGTCAGTTTTGTTGGCATTCAATGCTTACACACCTGCCGTTTAAGCACTGCGAGACTCTTAGTGTGCATTGGGGACTGTGGGAGGACACCATTAGAAGGAGGCAATCCAAGCAATCCACAAATCAAAGTCTGGAACAGCAAAAAAACACAGCAGTTTGAGATGCGGGCAAGAGAGCTTGGTTTGGTAAAAGGATAAATACATAAGGTAAAAGAAACCAAGTTACAAATATTTACCATAATCCCGAGCAAGAAGACATCATAGTGATATGCAGATGGATTTTGAAGGTTAAACTCTTTCTGTTGCGCCATTTGTGATGCAACACTATGGTCAAAAAAGTATAGTCCTGCAATCATCACGGCAGGCAGAGAAGCAGCAAAGATGTAAGTCAATGGAACCTTCCCCATGTCCTGCGAATCGAGCATGGGAAGTGGACTTTTAGTTCCAGTTGATGGTATTCGTAAATGTATTGGATTATGATCAAAATAAATAAATAAATAAAGCTCTGCTTAACCAAAGCATTATGAGCTTCCATAACTTGACAGTTGAGGGAAATGGAATGAAGCTTAAAAAAACATCACCTTCGCTACAGTCCAGTGGTACAAAGAGGCTGGTTCCCAAGGTAATGGACAAAAGAGTCTCCTTGGAACTCCATCTGGAACTTTGCCGGGAACTCCATATGACAATGCGGTCCAGAACACGACCATAAGTGGAACCCCATAATCTGCAATGAAACTCCGGAACCAGCCTGCAAACAGATATAACAAAGTAAGAATAGTTTCAAATGTAATTTTAAATTTTCCAGATGCTCGCTAATCAAGTTTGTACCAGTGCCATATTTCCATGATCTTGCATCTCTGCTTTTCAATGCTGTGAAGAGTAGACCGACAGAAAAAATTATTGCAAGCAAGCCATTTGTATACAACCATTCAAATTTGAACTCCAAGAGCTCTGGCTTTTCTGACTTGGGAATTTGGAATTCGCTGATCAGTCCCTGCAATTAAGATATTTAGTAAGTCTCGCTCAAGCCGTCTCCTCCTCCTTTTGTAATAAATGTCAATCAATCATTATACCTTTATTGCCTCTTGAAAGAAAAGAACAGCAATAAGCATGCCAAATAATTCCCCCGCTACTCTTGTAAATTTGGTAATGACGTTGCAAGCATTAAAGATTGCAAGGAGAATCAGGAATAATCCTGTCCAGATGCACACCCTACGACAGTCATGCGAAAAATGTAAGTATAACCCAAAATTTCCACCAAGATATGGGAAGAAGGGGACTGATATTTTGAAACTAATTCACTGACCATCCAGCCCAGGCTATAAAGAGCTCGCCTCCTAATTCCGGCCGGCCTTTGCAGAAACTGTACAAGTAAATGTACATTATAACTGTTGGTTCTGCCACACCTAAAATCAGCAAAGGCTGTCCCCCAAAGATTGAGTGGATAATTCCACACAGCGCAGTTGAGGCTAATGTTTCCACAGTGCTCAACCTTCCACCTAAGCACAATTAGGATTCGAAAATAAAAAGATTGAAATAAGAACCCCATTTCCAGTTTATAGAAACGAAATACTAAACAAATCGTATTTTATCTACATTGCAGAGATAAAGATGCACCTGTATCTCTACTAAGTTGCTCCCCGAAGGCAATAACAGGTAGAGCTGAGGCGAAGAAAATGTACATAGTAGGAGCTAAAATCCTGGGAAACGCAAAAAACATCAAGTAGATAAGAACATCGTAAGAAATTCAAGACCACATTATAATTATCTCTTGTATTTGCATTTTAAAGATGAGGAAAAAAGAACCTGACGCCTGAACATAGTGCACCTATCCAATCCTGTTTATAGCACGCTGCCCTTCCTTTCAAATCCTTTACAATTCCCTCGAACGGAGCCCCCATCACTGAACCCAATCAAAGCAACTAGGAAAATGAATATTCACCTAGTGATGCAACTGCTAAGTTTTTTCACATTACAAGAAATAACCATTGAATTCTAATAAGGTACAAAGACATACAACTTTATAAATGTGTGTGTATATATAGCCCCTGAAGATGCAAAAGGACAGAGAAGAAAGAATAAAACAAATACTATGTGATCTCCAAAACCGCGTAAGATTCTCACGAGACAAAGGAGAAAGAAACAAACGAAACGTTTCAAACTTACCACATTCTTTGAATGACAGTGTATTGGTGTGCATGTGATAGTGGTTAGAATTTCATTAATTCGAAAAAGAGAAAACAAGCAAGCATAATTCTCTTATATATAATACCAACAAAAAGCATGATTAATACAAAGATTTGACTAATTAAAACGATCAGATGAATCTCAATCGGTAGCGTCAAAACTCTAATCTCTTACGATGAACTGTCATCGATTAAAATATTAAATAACCTTTTTCCAAAAAGGTAAACCAATAGGCATAATAAATAAAGAACGACATCTCAACAAACATTACGTATATTGAATATTCATCATCAATGGTAAAAGAGGCAAATACAAAAGATTCTAAACAAAACTCGTCAATACGAACGTGTTCGTGTTCTAAAACATCGTAGAGAATTCACAGAGCAATGCGGCATTGGCATGCAGAGATTAAGGAAGAAGCATAATGACCTAACAGAGAGCGTTTCAATATAGTCGGATAAACGGAGAATCACCTCGAAGCCGCGGAATGTGGCAGAGAGAAGATAAAGGCTGGTTGTATCAGTATCGTCCGTCCGAGGATGAATACCGCAGTAACCGGCCGGAAGATCACCGGCTAAGGCGAACGCGGGGAGAGCTAACAAATGGTAAGTGACTTAATTTTCTATTTTAGATTCAAAAAATGGAAAATGAGTAAATAAAATTGGAAATTGAAAAAAAAAATGTAAAATAGTTGATTGGTTGATTTTTAGTCTGTTGTACTTTTCCGTTTCCTCTCGTGCGGAATAAGACAGAGCTTCAAGCGTTTGGCTCGGGGTTTAGCGATGACCGCAAATTCAATTACTCGGCGAGAGGACTTTGGTTTCTTCGGCCCGGTTGTTTCGGCCCCATTTTCATTTGATTATCTGGATTTTGTTTATCGACTGACCAGGAGAATTAAAACAAATCGTTTATTATCCGCGGTATCCATGACTAAGGTATCACCTGGAACTCGTACATCACAGCCGTAAATCTTAGACATTAGGTTGTAATCAACGGCCGTCTTTTTTTTCTTCCTTTTTTTTTTTGTTTAAATTAGGGTTTGTTTGTAGTGGCCCCTTTTCAGATGAAGAGGAATTCTTGGAGAATTTTAACTGTTTAACGTGTTGTGGTAAAACGGATTACTTAGGCTTAGTTGGGTTACTGATTACTATTTAATTTTTAGTTTTTCTAAAATACAAAATTAAGAACAAAGGATCAAAGCTTCCCATGTATTTAAATTTTAGTTTGGTGTTTGAAAATTAAACTTCATTTATTGGAATTTTTTAAGATTAATAATAAAAAACTATTTACAAATGTAAATAATAACGCAAAAAAAAAAAATTGAGATAAAATAAGTATTTATAAACCTTAAATTCAAAAATTAAAAAGTCACCAAATGGAGCTTTAGAATTTATTGAGTTAATAAAATTTTAAAATATTCGATGAGAATAAGTGATTGTTATATTATGATAATTAAGTTTAAACAGAAATAAAATGAATATATAACCGTAGACGTATCAAATTTTTTGTATATATGTAGTTTTGTATTTTAAAATTTTAAATTTGGGTTTGCTAAATTTCTGAATATATATATATATATATATATTATATATATGTACATATATATATGCATATATATGTACATATATATATATGCATATATATGTATATATATATATATATAATGAAACCCCTTTCTTAATTTGTATAAAATCACTTTCCAATTTTCATTTCTTGGAAAATTACTCTTACTTTTGAAAATATTCTCTAAAAATCCGTTTCTTTATATTAATTTGTATTTAAAGCATATACGGCATGTTTAAATAATAATGGTTCTTTTTTTGGAAAGAAAATAGTAATAATTTACACGAGTTTAGATATGATATCAATATAAATATAAAAATAATTGAAATAATGTCTACTTTAATCCTTATATCTAAATCATAACTATTTAGTATTATTTTACTAAATGTATTGCACATGCCTTTTCATTTTAAATATTGAAATTTCTTCCAACATTAATTTATTTTATGCTACAAATGATTATTACTAATTTATTATACAAAATATTAATAGACATTGCCATACTCTTTTTCTAGACCTTTTTTTAAAAAAAAGAAAAACAAAGCCTATTTCTCTCTCAACATTTTACATAGTTTCGTTTTTTGTAAGTAAATTTTAAAACAAAACTAAGTTTTTAATTTATAAAACAACTCGTTTGGTCTTTGAAAATACTCGTAAAAAGTAGAAATAAGAAAACAATACATTTAAAAATAGAAGAGATATTTATAGACTTAATTATAAAAAAAACTCAAAACAAAAAAGAAATCAAATAGTTATCAAAAGAACGACCGTGAAATTATTAAAACATTTTAAAAAACGATAATAGCTTGGTAAACATAACCCTAAATATTCGATGTCTTCTTGTAATCTTGTTTGGCCTATTGTACACTATTTTTAAATTGGTATATCAACTAAATATAACATTGTAATTTTAAGTTTCCACTATACTAGACATAAATTTAACTTTATATCTACTTATTTAATTATCAATTACTACTTTTTCTATAAAAAAAAAGAGTTTAATATATCAAAGGATCCGTCAATTTGTTAGATGCAAAATTTAAAGTTTACTCTCCATTTGATAAGTTATTGGTGTTTTAAAATTATGTACATTTTTATAAAGTATATACCGAAAGATAGAAACTCATAGTTGAAGTAATACTTTGTAGGTTTAATTCTAAAAAATCTTATAAAATCTATAGAGCCTGTTTGATAGTCGTATTGTTTATTAATTTATATGTTTGATGAGTTTGTTTGTCGCTTTACAATTTATCTAGAATTAATTTCATACTAAATAGTTTTTAAAATTATTTTATAAAAGACTACAAAATTTAACTTCATTTTGGAAAACAACTTGCTAAAATAAAATAAAGATAAATTCAATTGATATAAAATTTATATTACTATATTGAAATTAGAAGTTTGATTTTTTTTTCTCATATATTAGTAAAAAAGAAAAGTTAAATAAAAAAGTGTATTTATTATTATTAAATTTAACCCTCAAAACTAATGTAGTGTTTAAAAACTAGGAGCTGTTTAGAGACAAAAACTATCTAAAACTATAAATACTATTTAAAAGTTTTAGCTACAGTAAATTCAATTTACTATAATATTTACTATTTGTTACAGTGTTTGTTATTTTCTTAACAAACTAAAATACTTTACATACTAAATACATACTATTATAATTAAAACTAAAATAATCTACCTTACGTTCGGATGAACTCATTTGTCCAAAACCCTTGAATTTAAAAGGAAATAGTTACGGAAAGAGATACATAATAAGACAGTGAAGTCGCCCGTAGGTGATAGAATAGGGTTCGAATGTAATAAATGTGGAAGGCTATGATAAAATGTAATGAGTGATTTTCTCCGCGTTCTATTATTATTATTATGTGTTTTGCGGTGGCCAGGTGTAAACTTTGGCATCATCCTTGACAGCTAAGGCGCCGTCGTTAGTTCCACCGGCGATGAGTCACTCTACACCGACACGTTGGAAAACTATCGTGTCATCCACGGTCAACCCAACCTTCGTCCTTTATTCATTCACACACCGACATTCCAAATTCCAAATCAAATTCAACCTGGAATTCAATAAATAATAAACCACACCAAACTCCTCACCAACTTAAATTTCATTTTTAAAATAAACTTTATTCAAAGACATTAGAAAATACGATAGACATGGTTTTTTTCTCCTTAAATAAAAAAAATTAATTTTATCTGAACTTTATAATTTGTATTAATTTAAAATTTAAACTTTGAAAGTTGTATCGATTTAAACTTTAAACTAACAATTGTATTGATTTAGATTCAAAACTATTGAGTTAAACTCGTTTTGATGTACAAAATATTGATTTGTTTTAAAAATTGGTGATTAAATTAGCAAACATTCATGTTAGTGTAAACAATTTGTTAAACTATGTTTATGTTGATAAAATCTAATGTTTAAATTTGATATAGATCTAAAAAAAAATTGAATTTGATATTGTTTTTCTATTTATAAATTATAATAGGTTAAGACATAAACATAATCCACTTATTATAAAATTCATATAATTTTATAGATGCATGATGCATGATGCATGGAAGAGCCTAGAATCGATGGCCTATTTTTAGCATATTTTAATTTTGTACTCTCAAATATCTATCATCGTTCACGAAGCAACGTCAATTGGAGCTTTTACTTGTACGGAATATTCTAGAGGCGCTATTTTTAGCATCCCGAATTTCACTGTTATTATTATTTTAATTACAATAAGCAATTATTCGAGTGGTGAGGATTTTTGGGGGAGCGTGTTCACTGTTCACCAATCACCGCGTTGTAATTGGTGACGTGGCGCCAACTGTAATGCTCTCATCATCCACGTGACTGTAACCTTACATTTTTTTTAAAAAAACTTACAAAATCAGGTTAAATGGTAATATGTTTTGAAAACAATACATTCAACTAAACCAGAGTTATATTTTATATTTTCAAATATATGTTTGGTGATCGATTAAAAAATTGAATTATAGTTTAAAAAAATATTTAAATGTCTTTTGTATTATATATTTGTAAATTATAAAACCAATCTTACTTATCCACCAGAATTTAGTTGACAATAAGTTGTTATAATTAATTAATTTATTGATATAATTTATGTTTAAAAAATTGATTAAACAACAATTTTAGTCTCTATTGTTTAGTGAAAGTTAGAGTTCGACATATAGTTTGATAAAACCTCGTATATAGTTTTTATGATTCGACAACCTTATAACTATATGGACCATAGAGACTAAATGGAGACTAAATTCTATCATTTTAAAACCATATGGACCAAATTTGTAATTTAACGTAAAAATTTATGTAATTATTATTTTGTATTATAATATAATTTATAAAACATTGCATAATGCATATTATATTAAAAAAATGAGTTGAGTTTATATTGTATTTTAAAATGTTTTTATATGTATTTAATATATTTTTGTTTTCTAAAATGTAAAATTCAAATATTATAGATACAATGAAAACATAAAAAAAGTTTTTTTTCCTTAAGAATTTGCACGTTTGGACCACAACATACTAATAAAAAAAAAATCACAAACAAAATATAGATTGTCTTCCAAACGTATATATGCTTTCACTGAAAAACATAAAACAAAATTTAGATTCTCTACCAAACAGATTATAAAATATGTTCAATGCACATGACTTTGAAATCACTTTGGTCATCGAGTGTATATTTAATTACCCAAAATTGATTTAATATTTAATTTTACACTTTCAAACATTGTTTTCAAATTATTAAAAATATTTTTAGAATTATTTTAAAAAATGACAAATAAAATTTAAATATGTTAAAATCACTCCTAAGCATATCGTGTTATAAAAGAAATTTCAGCTCATCACAAGCTACCATATCATCAAAGTGAAATTTAAGGTCAATTTGATGCGTTCCTAAATAAATGTCATGTATTTCCTTTTTGACCACATGATCATAACGTCATACTTATTGAATTGAGCAAAAAACTAAAAGTTTGTTCCACCACGATCAATAAATTTGATTAGAAGTTCAATTAGGCCTAAAATTATAAATTAGATCAAACTTTATTAATTTAGTCACTTTGGTCTAAATTTCAATCCAATTCAAACATACGGGGAACAGATAAATTAAAATTCAGATTTTAATTCAACAATAAGAAAAGAAATATAAAAATAAAATGAGATCTTCAAAACAAGAGAACAGAAAATTTAACCTTTTTATTCTATATATATATATATATATATATATATTTATATAACATTTCATATATGAAACCAATTCCCAAAACCAAACCAAAGCTCCCACTTATGAGGAAAGTTGTTACATTAAATGAGAGCAGCATTATTATAATTATTATGGTTAAGCAGCATGCAAATCCAAATTCGAGTCAACTAATCAATTACGAGACAGATGGTCCAATCTCTCACCCTTGCAATTAAACAAAAAGAAGTACCAAAAACAAAAGCTTCACGTCATTTCAACCTGACCAGCTGCATGCCTATGTTTAGCGGCAGCTGGGGCCTCCATATCATACTTAGAAGAATCCATCTTCTCACCTTGCCCCCAAATGGCGTAGGCCTCTTCTCCGTGGGCGGCCTCGTCTCCGATAGCCATGTCCTCCTCCGACATTCGGAGGGGGACAATGTACTGGAGGAGGACGCAGATAAGGCTAGTGACGATGATGTTGATGAGGGTGACGAAGATGATTCCGAGGAGTTGGACCCCGAGTTGGCGGAAGCCGAGTTTGACTTGTTTTGTATTGAAGCCGTAGAAAAGGCCGACGTATTTGTTGTAGTTGCCGTAGAAGATGTTGTTGAGGTGTGGCTCCGCGAAGATGCCACTTAAAATGCCGCCGAGGCTGCCGGCGATGGCGTGGGTGTGGAGGACGGCCATTGTGTCGTCTACCTTTTGGAGAATGGCGGATTTCTTGTGAACAACCATCATTGTGAACCATGGGATCGAACCTGATAGTACTCCCATTATAATTGCGGCCCATCCTTGAACAACTCCTGGATATATTTTATGTTTCATAAACTTTTTAGAATAATATTTACTCTCAACTTATCAAAAACTTTAGAATTTACTATATATATATATATATATATATATATATATATATATATATATGATATTACAAAATAATAATAATACATAATTTTAACATATAAAACAAGTTTATAATTAAATTAATTAGTGATAGTTTATATTTGGGGTAATCACAATTAATTTTAAAGAAGATTTTGGTATATTCGAAAATACACACTTTTCAACAATTGTTTAATATTAAATTTTTTGGTTTGCAGATTGCCTATCAAATACATGGAGGTTCGTATGTGGGTTAAACTATGATGCATATATAGTTATTGTAAGGTGCTAATTCTGATAATAGTTGAGAGAGAAGTGACCTGCGGCGGGGGTGATGCAAACGAGGCCGGTGATCATGCCCTGGACGGCGCCGATGACGGAGGGCTTTCTGAAGAAGATGATGTCGAAGATGAGCCAAGTGAGGAGGCTGGTGGCGGTGCAAACGTGGGTGTTAAGAACAGCCAGTGAGGCGTCGATGTTGGCGGCGTAGGGGTCTCCCCCGTTGAAACCGGTCCAACCCATCCACAGCAGCCCTGCTCCTGCCAGCATCAGAAGAATGTTGTTCGGAGGGAAGCTTTCTCTGTCCTTCGACAACCGTGGCCCAACCTGTCCATCTCAAAACTAATTCCCATTATTTGAGTTCACTTGCTAAACTATTATTTAGTTTTTTTTTTGTTCCCAAACTAAATTTATGTCTGTTTCAGTTACTTGAATTGAATTTTTAAAAACTACTTTTCTTACTTTTCAAAATTTGGTTTGGGTTTTTTGGAACTTTAATTTCGGGTAAATTTATAATAAGAAAGAGAGTAACATAAACATACCCAATAAGCAGCAGTGAAGCCAGCAACACCAGAGGACAAATGAATAACATAACCACCAGAGTAATCAATGAGTCCCATCTTATTAAAGAACCCACCAGGGCTCCAAATACTAAAAGCCACAAACGTATAAGAAAACGTAAGCCAAAGTGGCACAAACAACATCCAAGCATAAAAGTTCATACGCCCAAGCAAAGCCCCAGCAATCAAAACCAATGTAATTGCCGCAAACACAAATTGAAAAAACACCATTGTTGCCGCTGGAAACTTCCCAGCAAAACCTTGTGCCAACAGATACTCTTGATCCAATGCCACATTCAACTTCCCCCAAAACGGCGCCAATTTTTCCCCAAACGACAACCGATAACCCCACCCAACCCAACACACCAACACACACGCAAACGCGTATAGAGCCATAAACGCTGAGTTTATGGCCCATTTCTTCTTAACCGCTCCCCCATATAGGATTATTAGACCCGGTACGCTTTGTAGTCCCACTAACGTCGCCGCCGTCATTTGCCATGCATTGTCCCCTTTGCTCATCCATCCTGGATCAGCTGTGTCTATGGCAAGGTTGGCTGGTAGAGGGACAATAATATTGCTCATGTTTCTCTCCTTTTTTTTTTTTAAATAAATAAATTGGTGATTTGAAATGGAATTTGATGGCTTATAACTTGGAGATTGGAGCTTGGATTGTCACGATAAGCTGTTTCGAATATATATATTATAATATGTTGGGATTCTTATGAATTTATAATTATTTATTAAGAAAAAAAAATTGTGTCGAGTTATCGAGTTGGACTTATATGCTGTGCAGCCCAGACATCACCCAATACAAATCTGTTATGTGGTAATTTTTGTTCAATGAAATGATTTCTTTTTATTATTGTTTTTCTTATACTGTGAATAGAAAATATGCTGCATTGGATTACCTAATCCATGAAGTTTGTTAAGTACTTTACAACTCTGTAATTATTTAATGCGATTTAAAATTTGTAACAATTTAATTAATAAACTTTAATAACTAACCATTTAGACTATATATTTTATAATTTGAAATGATTTGATCATATTTAATATTTTAAAGTGAAAAGGTTAAAATTTTAAATCAAAACAAAATTCAAATGTCAATAAAATTGTTGAGTTCTAAATTTTAGAGACTAAGTTGAAATCAAAATCAAAATTGAAAAACTAAAGCTCGTTTAGCCATCATTTCAATTTTTTAATTTTGTTTTTGTATTTTCTAAATTAATTTTTTTAATTTTTGTGTATTAAAAACAAAAAACATATATGTTTCTAACTCCTTTTGTTTTCTGTTTTTAAAAAACACAACGTATTTTTTGAAAGTTTTTTATTTTTATTTTTAATTTTCTGTTATAATTTTAAAAACAATTTTCTTGTTAAAAAAAGTAAATCAGCTCTCAAACACCATTTTTTTAAAAAAATAATTTTAAAAAACAAAAACAAAAAATGTGCGATTTGTTGAAATCACATTCACATGCATGTTTATCAAAACAAACAATAACGAAAAAATGAACTAACATTTTCTAAATGAAATAACCTAAATGACTTTTATTTGATATATATAAAAAAAATAAATATTTTAGGTTTGAGAATTTTAAATGAGAGGGGAGGAAATAGAAAATAAGGTTTAATTAATTTATTGTTGATTTATTTTTAAAAAGTTAATTTTGGGGGTTTCGGTGAGACAAATTGGCGTGCGATCCAATTATAAGGAGCGATATCGTCAAAGATTCAGATGAAGGAAAGGGAAATTCATAGGGCATTAATAATTCTGATAAAAAACGACATTTACATAATAAACCCAAATAAAATAATAATAGTTAAATAAAAAAAAAAAAAAAAAAAAACTTTGTGAATATCGAAGCCTCGGATTCTCACTGCTCATAACACAACCAATTGAAAGGTTTGAGATTTGAGGTATGTGTTTATGATTGGTTAAATCAAATAATTTGTTTCTGTCTCTATCTATCTATACATTTTAATTAATCCATCTCCAGAACAATACTTATCTTCTAACTTGATTGCAACTATATTATATTATATTACGTACAAACTATGGTTGAAGTACTGTGGTATTGTTAATTGAATAAGAATGTTGGTGTAATTTGGTGGCTCACTCGTTTACTTAACCGGTTTATAATGGTTGTATACCCAACAAAAAGTGCACAAGGCTTGGTGGGACTTTGATGGCAACATGAAGAGTTTGATTGAGATTGATTGGGATTAGTTTGTTGGTTTATGAAATAATTTCTTTATTTTTAATAATAAAAAAGAATTATATGTTAATTGTTTTAAATATTAATAAATGATGACGCAGGTAAATTTTGGACGAATGCCCCATTTGTTGGTATGGAGGTAAAAGCTAAAACGAAAATAGACATCGGAACAAATGGTATGACGTGGCTGAGACCAACAATTAAAATATGGATTTTGCTATTTTTGACAATTTTCCATTAAAATATTGGTGAACAAGGTCATTTATTAATGTGCATAAATTAGTTGTCAATAATTATTATTTTCTTCCCCTTTCAGTAAAGTTGTTGAGGAATTCCATCGTTAAAAAATGGTGGAACCCAAAACTGGGTCTTAGAAAATACTGTTTATTGGTCTGCTATATTCCATGTCTAAGAACCAAGCATTAAAAATTAAAAATGATGTAAAGTTTCTCACATTTTCTAGGCAACCAAACAGAATATGTAGTAGACATTCATGGACCATGAATTCTTTGAGATTTGTGTTAAATTCTTATTGAAGAGTTATAAGTTGGCCACCATCATCCATGAATTTACTTGCAAAACACAGGATGAGAAAAACAGTAGGATGGAGAATCAAAGATCTTTCATTTCTCTGTGTGAAAGTGGTTGTGTGTACAGAAACAGGGAAGCAAACCATTAAAAATGGCACAGAAACAAGAAATGCAGAATATACAACAAATTGATACCTAAAATGCTGGTAGTGTGGTACTGATGTTTTTCTCATCTTCTTTGGTTAGCTGAAATTCAACTGTTAAAAGACTTCGCCTTCAGCAGGGACTGAGAGATACAAGATCCTAACACATCATGAGTAATGCTTCCCGGGGGCGGCCAAGCAAGCTTAATGCCGTTGCAGCGATGTGATTTCCAGTCAACCCGGCGAGGGAGAGCTGTTGTTGTGGTGATGCCTGCTCTATGTAATTATCTGGTAGAACTATTGGTCGCCACTGCAGGTGAAATGATTTGAGAAAAGTGGCAAAGGGCATATCAGAATGATGGAGATACAAGTGTTTTACTTCAAAACCGGAATTTATTGCGTATAATTGAAGAACTGACTTTTTTCTCTTAGGCCCGGGTCATCCATTTCGTGTGGCTTTTGTAGCGTACAGGTATAACTTAGAAGTATTTTTCTAAGTATGTGAAACGAGCTAAAAGTGCCTAAAAATTTCCTATTTCAACTTGATTTTTTAAGGAAATACCAGCCTATGCCTAAAACAGGAAATAAGAAATGCTTAATAAAATCGTACCTTGACTCTTCCATCCAGCCGTCCATCGAGGGCAATGAATTGTGCAACATGAGATCCAAAGCCTCCGATTGAACCTTCCTCAACTGTGATTAGAAATGCATGGTTATCACAGAGTTGTCGGAGAAGTGCTATGTCAAGTGGCTTGCAGAACCTTGCATCAGCAACTGTAACCTCGACACCGAACTTTGAGAGAAGGGCCCGAGCATTAAGGCAGTTCTGAACCATTGCACCATACCCAAGCAAAGCAACATCCTTACCCTCCGCAAGAACCCTCCCTTTTCCAATCTGCAATGTGTTACAAACAATGTCAAATTTTAAATATTTTTTTTTCTCCAGTTACAAGAAGATTGAGACTTTGAAAAAGCACACTAGCATCAACAAGGTGGTTACTTCAATTGGAACCCCTTCAAGGGAAAGGTTGTTAGTGGTGACAATGGAGCCTCTTGGATATCGAAAGCATACTGGTTGATCATCAATGCACGCTGCCGTGGCAACCATGTGCACTAGCTCATTCTCATCTGATGGTGCCATGACAATCATGTTTGGCAAGCACGACATATATGTTATATCAAATGCACCACATTGTGTAGGACCATCAGATCCTACCAATCCAGCACTGGTAATAACAAAACGTACAGGAATTCTCTGTTGATCAACATCATGCACCACCTAGAAAACCAGATTCAAAACTTGCTATTGTTAGACACTTGAACCCTCGAAGTGCCAAGTGCATATTTTAATTGAGAAAGAGAGTGGCAAGTGCATATTTAATTGAGAGAGAGAGAGAGTGAGAGAGAGAGACCTGATCGTATGCCCTCTGTAAGAAAGCGGAAGGAATTACACAAAATGGCTTCAATCCACCACATGACAAACCAGCAGCAAATGTAACTGCGTGTTGCTCAGCCATACCCACATCAAAGAACTTATCAGGAAATCTTTCTCTAAACAGTTGAATTGATGGCTCCATCTGCATCCCAGCATGAACTGTCACAATATTTTTGTCCTTCTCCGCCTCCACAACTAAAGCCTCCGCAAAACAATCGCTATATGTTCGAGAATCAATTCCGTAAAGCAATGGGTCTATGTTATATAAACCTAGAGTTACCAGAAGAAACCAGAATGAATAAAACATAATAAAGTTTGTTTCTTATTACACATAAATAGAATCAACAAGGCTAGGGAAGCATCTTTGTCCAAATTAAATATGCTAAACTTCAACCATAAACCCAGTGATAGAATAAGAAATATGAGGATTCTCCATCAGAGAGCTGAAAAACGAAGCTTACACTAGAACGGGTATTCTAAATGCTCTTAAAGCAATAAACAAGTTTGAAGTTTAGGAGTGAAGATAAAATAAAAGTCCACTCACAGGACATGATAGACAATAGAGGAAAAGGTTGAGTTAGGGAAAATGATACCATCCAGTTGCCTGCCTGCAACCCTCTGATAACCTTCTACTGAATAGTTTTCTTCAGTTACGACATGTACCAATACTGGACCCATTGAATCAAGTGATGCAACTTCTTGTAAAACACAAATGAGGTCTTCCATATTGTGGCCATCAACAGGGCCTATATAATAGAGTCCAAGTTCTTCGAAAAGGGTTGATCCTGAGGGACCCATCATGCCGCGAGCATATTGGTCAACCTTGGCAGCCAATTCATGCATTCCCTTACCAATTCTTTTAGTTACACCCTAATCATAGAAAAAACATATGAAGTTGAGCACTTTTCAGAAACTAAAACAATATGAACAAAGACCAACTTCTTCCACATCAAGATGAAGAACATTCTCCAAGTGTCAGGTCAATTAAAATAGAAAAATCAGAAAAATACCTTAGCAGCTTCACGAAACTTCCGAAAGGATTTGCTGGACTGAAGCCTGCTGAGGGTGCTAGACAAAGCACTAACAGATGTCTTAGAGCCATCATCGAGTTTTGGGTGTAAAGAATGCCGACTGTCATTTAATATCACTATCATATTTGAGTCCAAATATCCCACATTACTCATTGCTTCATATATCTGCCCCGTCATAGTTGACAAATTGTTAATTATCGTAACTATTCTTTCACGTTTACCTTTTATATCCCTTGCTACTGCCATGCCTAAGATTAAATGAGATCATATTAAATTTGTTGTACAATTTCCAAATATGATTCTAAGAATAAAATACAACTTTAAGAAAATAAACAAACACAAGAATTCTTTCCATATGCTGGAGGTTGGGTGTACACATTGATTATCACATGTGGATAAGAATTATTAACAGCACCTTCTTAGGGTAAAGGGTTATATAATGTGCTATTAAAAACTGAAATATGAGGAATTTTTCAATTGAAGTCATTTATATGTGAATAAGAATAATAAACAAAGTGATTAACCTGACCAAACTCAATTGATTAAGACATTATATTCTCGAACTAATGGTTCAAATTCCTACCCCCACATTTCGTTATACTAAAACGAAGAAACAATAGAGAAAGAACACTTATAACCCCACAAAAAAGGATCAACAGTCCACTGTACCAAGTCCAGCAGATACACTATTGCAGCCATGTGCAGCACCAAATGGATCAAATTCACTTTCCAACCGAGATGTGGACCCAGAAAGACCATTCCTTTTATGCAATGTACTCATGAGAGGTCGCCTTCCGGTAAGAATCTTGTGTGGATAGGTCTGGCAAGAGACAAAACAAATTAATAATATTGATTGTTTAGACACACACTCTCGCTCTGGCAGATGAACATTACATGCCCAAATCGCATATCGATATCGGTATGCATAATCGTGTCAATATTTTACTTCACAACAATTTCAGTTCCAGAAGAAAGTTCAATAATATTTAGCAAAGGAAAAATAGTCCTACACTCCTACCTCTTCTCTTGCATCCCACAGTATCTTGTCCACTGGAGCATGGAAAACATGGTGCAGGGCAACAGTCAGCTCCACAACTGCCAAACTGGCCTTATAAGATGCTGGTACGTTTGAAAGAAAGGAAGACAATTCTGAACGAATTTCTTCAGCTAATTGTTTCAATTCCTGCCACAATGGTGTTTCATTCGTTTAGAAACCACATTATCTTTGGCACCCACAAGGAGAAATATGTATGAAATCATAAACTTACCTTAAGAGACAAATTCTTCAAATGGATAGGATTATCAATCACATCAAGTAGCGGCGTTGGAACTTTATCCCAGAAGATATTATCAATGTCAGGCAAACTATGGATCTTACAAACTGATGACTGCACCAAGAAGACTATGTTACAATCAAATTCTGAAATAGAATGATTACACACTGAAACTAAACACTGCCAAAATCCTGATCAACCAATAACCGAATTCAGCCTCAGGAAATGGATTTAGATATTCAAAACATCATCACCTAAACAATTTAACAACCCCCACTAGTTTAACATTGGAAAGATTTGCTAACTGTACTTCACAACTTACTCAAATACGCAATGAAACCATTGGGATTTGGGAATTCATCCCAGCACTGAAAACTAATGATCATCACTTCACATGCACAGAAACCAAAAGATTATGCACAAATTTCACAACAAAGAAAAGAGCTAAAGTGCTTCAATACCTTGGAATAAAAATGGAAAACAGAGCCGGATTTTGGATTGATTCTTGAAAATTCAGCAGGGAAAGGGAAATTAGAGCGCGAGAATTCCAATTTACGAGATAAAACCGCAGAGTTTCCATGTGAATGAACAGCGATTCCAAATGGGTACCCAGTTGAAGCGGTACCCATGAAGGAATTCAGCAAAAGGACAAGAACCCAATGTCGGCAGTGCTAAAAGTAGACGATTCAAGAACTCCCCAGTTGATAATATCAGATAAATACAGACTTCAAGCAGCTGATTCAAACCCAGAAAGGGTTAAAAGAGTTGAGATCACAAAGCAATTAACAGCAGTAGTAGATGAGTAAAGGAAGAAAAGGAAGGATATTTGTGAATTGGAATACCAAGTATTGAAAGAAGTGGAATTGGATGTGACTTTCATAGGAGAATTTTAGAATGAAGAACTTGTGGTGTAAAATGGTTTCTCAACCATGGCAGGCCTGCAGTTCAAAAGGGCCAAAACATTATTATGGACTGGACTGCCCATTTCCTTTTCTGCCATTTCCAGAACTTTCCACACATTTGTCTAAACCAAAGTGCAACCATTAGACAAATGGTTAAAAAAACCGCCATAATATATGGTTTCTTTCACAATAAATATTGAATGTACATTCATCTGTTTGCATGTCCCTTCACAACTAACTATTAAGATATAAATTGGATCAGTTAACTCAACTGACACTTGTAACGAATGAGAATCGAAATATTTCGAGTTTAAATCTTCCACCTAGAAGGTATACTAAAAAAGAAAGTTAACGATAAAAAACTGTCTAAATAGTAAAGTACGATAGAAATAGTTTTTTAAAATGGTAATACTAAATATTTTAGGGGTTTTTATTTAATGTATAATGAGTGTACATTTAAGTTTGGATTAAAATTAATTTGTAATTGAATTTTAGGTAATTATGTAAGTTTTCTTTTATAATATTTCATGTAATTAGGTAAATTAGGCCAAGGTGATAATGAGTTAAAATGGTCTAAAAATATTTAATGACCAAGTTGCCTTTAACTAAGCAGTGGGCCAAAGTATATAAATAGGTAAGTTGGGTTTTGTATGGAATATCTCTAGCAGCCCACCAAGATCATAACAAGTCATTTGGTTGAATCATATTATAATTTTTTTTTAAAAAAAAACATATTTTTCTGCTACTTTCTATTTCTATTTAGTTACATGTTTCAAAATGTTATATTAAATTTTGGATACAAATACTCTTTGATTTATATGTTTTAAAATAAATATTACATTTTGTGCTTCGAGTTTTGAGTTAAATGTTGATGTCAATTTGATCTCTAAGTTTTTAAATTTCACGCATTCACTTCTAAAACTGCTTACTTTGATCAATTAGGATTAACTTTTAACTTATTAGTCTAAAATAATATAAAATGGATTTTCAATTAATTTAATTTAATGGTGACGAAAAATTAATGAAAAATGATTTCTTTTTTTGGAAAAAAATGAATCGATGAAAATATTAGATAAGATTAAAAGTGAACTATTCTAGTCTAAAATCTTGATTCTTAGGATAAAAATAGGAGTGACATTTATAAATATAGCAATTAGATTCAAATTATTAGCATATATAACAATATTTGAAGAAAATTGCAAGTATATCAAATTCTGATAAAGTTCATCAACGATAGACGTCTATCATTGATAGACCTTATTGTAAATATTGGTCTATCAATGATAGCTCATAAGACTTTGTTATATTGATAATTTCTTTTTAAATGTTGCTATACACTTGAACTATACACTTAACTTACTAATCATTATAATTACTCAAAATAAAAATTAATTTAAATATACATATCAAACAGGAATAAATTTATAATTTAAAGGGAAAAAAAATGTAACATTTAAAACCTAAGAACTAAATACAAACAAGATAAATAAAATTTTCCAAAAACAAACAAAATTCAAATAATTAAGAGGATTAATCTTCAAATAATAAGAAAAAAAAGTGGATTAATCCAAAACATTCTAATGATTGATATATCCTCTTTTTTTTTTCTTTTTTTATTTAAAAAGAACAACTTAATATCATAAATTAATAATGGTTTAGTACATATCTCATCTTTGAGTTCAAATCAAAGGTGAAAATTTCAAGGAAAATATAATGATAAAAGAATAAAATGGTTGTGACGTGGAAGGGGCAATATTGAATATGGAGAACACTATGCACCGTGGCGATATTTTATTATATTTTTAATAAATATTCTAATTTATTTACAGAGAGATGCTACAAAATTAAAAACAAATTAGCACAAAGAATATATTGATTAATTAACTTAATCCTTTTAAAAAACCAACCTACCTATCTCACTTAATACGTGTCTATATCCTAATTGATTAAACAATTTAATTAATTAAAAAAAAGGTCAGAGTGTTATTTTAGTTTAGGTACGCTTATTCTATTTTAATCAATGTGTTTTTAAACGTTCAAATTTAATTTATATATATGTTTTTATCCATGTTTAAGAGAAAGTGAAGAGATATATAAATGTAGATTTGTTGATATTTTCACGCACGTTACCGATCTTACGGGTGTGGTGAGGAATAAAATAATCATATTTTTTTTATTAACTATTTATTTAATTTTTTATTATTATTAACTATATATATGATTATCTCTTATACGCTAACGAAATAGAATGCTTAGAAGCAAATAACCCAAGTCTCCTCCTTCTTCCTTCTCTTATATACTCCATCTCTTTTAAGCTTATTATTAACAGATAATATGTCTCCATAAATCATAAAAACCCTCTATTTCTCTCATAACCCTTACAAATTTCTCTAATTTCTCTCCTAACCCTTCCAAAATACTAAACTTTTGTCACATTTAATTTTCCCTTTCACAATTTCACCCCAACTCCTCTCCCACAAATTTAGGTAACTCAAACTCTCTCTCTCTCTCTCTCTCTCTCTCTATATATATATATATATATATATATATATTACCAATAAAGTTATAGGTTATAACTAATAATTAAATTTATAATCTATATTTTAGGAATTATTTTAATGGCTAATAAATAGCATGAGATTATTTTCCTAAGTATAGCTACGTGGATAAGCCTGTTCTAAGAAAACCCCATTTTTGTTCAAAATCACAAACTGGTTATTGCCAATAAAAGCGCTTCCATAACAAATTAACTGAAACCTTTCCTCTTTAAATTACATCAATTTTCTTCTCCATCAACATCTTCATCTTCAAAATAATTTGTATGTTATTCCTCTCCTTTTTTTTTTTTTTTAAATTAAAAAACTACAATTTATGCATCCATAATTACGGAACTCCACGTAATCACCGTCGATCGCCGGCCGAAAACACTTACCTGACGTGGCAATTTCTCTCTGTGGGGTCTACACGCCAACAATTTAACAGAACCACCCACGTCAGACGACTGGGGCCGGCAATCCTCGGTGGCGTCTCCCGTATGGATGAATATTTTCGGTGACGGATTATTCGGCATTTCGTATCGGAAAGAAAAACAGAGCGTCTAGAATTTGAAATTTAGTTTTTAATTATTATATTTTCATATATAAAAAGAATTTGATTTGCTTTAATTATATTCGATTTTTTCCTTTTTTTTGGAATGAAGATAAGAAAAAAGGGATTGAATTTCGTTTTGATAATTTACCACAGGAATTGAATAACTGTAACGACATGTCGAATCCTCTGTTTCTCTCGCGATTCCTCTTCTCCATCTTCTTCATCGCTCACCTCTTCCATCTCTCCCATGGAGATGTCGGCAGTGCAACACATTACGGTCCTCCTTACGTACGTAAGTTAATCCACAAAATTTCCGTTCACGTTCTTCCAAAATTTTCAATTTCAAATTTCAATCAATGATTTTTTTTTTTTTTTTTACACAGCCACCGCTTGTTACGGAAACGATTTCTCAATGTTTCCAACGAACAACCTGTTCGGGGCAGCCGGAGAAGGAATATGGGAGAATGGAGCGGCTTGTGGAAGACAATACCTGGTGAGATGCTTGAGCTCCGCCGTACCGAAGGCGTGTGTTCGTGATCAGATTATTAAGATCACGATCGTGGATCGTGCGGTTTCGACGGTTGCGAAGGCGGCGGTGGCGGATACGACAATGGTGCTGTCAACGACGGCGTATAAAGCGATCGTTCAAGGAACTACGTCGTTCGTGAACATCGAATACACGGAGTGAGTGGTTTATTTGGAGAACAATTTTAAGGGTTTTTTCGAGTGAGTTTTGGATTGATTGGAGTGAATTTTTTGCAGGGCTTGAGTTGAAATTCCATGGAGGAGGAAAGGAAATGAGACTTATGACGTATGAATTTAGGGTTTGTTTTGGTTTGTTGCTGACTGGTCCAAATTGTAGAACTGTGAAGAAGATGAAGTCCATGTGGTGGGTTTCCGCCATTGACACACACAACTAATTTCTTCTATATACTTTTCCCCCCATTTATTGTATTTTCAAAAGCATAAAATAAAAAAAAAGTAATTAAAAAGAAAAGCTATGAGTATTTAAATTATAGTCATGTTTTTAATTTAATTATTGAAAATTTTGTTATATACCATATTAATAATTAAATTAATTTACTTTGTAATTAATATAGCATCGAAAATTGTGGAAAATAGTTGATCATCGTAATAATAAATTTGTAATATAAGAATAAAAAATAAATATAGAATTAATGTAAGATTGTGAGGTCACTCACATGCATGCATTCACATGTGCGGCGAAAAGCAAATTCCATATGGAAGAAGATCACGAGATCAAATCATACAAAATGTCAACTCAACTTCCTTGCTACATAACACAAAGTCAAAATCTCAAAATCACTTTAAATTACAAATTTATGATTTTTGTTTCTTTTTTAAATAATTAGAAAATTCTCATGTTGACCCTAATTTCATTTTAATGCCAAGTAAGTCTATTAATAGAAACTTTTTTCAAAAAAATAAATATAAATATAAATTCTTCGCTAATTTTAAAAATAATTCTTAATTTTCAAAATTTGGGAAATTTTCTTAAAACCTTTGATTAAAAGTAGAATAATTCATTTGCAAACATAATTAAACCTTTACGTTTTATTAGATATCCATTTGATTTTGATTTTTAGTAGTTAATATTGAATTTACAAATACTAATTCTTGTAAGTCTCTTTGTTTTTGTTATCTAACCATCCACCAATTGTTTTACTTAACAATAATATGTGGGTTGGAGAAATCATACATTTAACTGCACCTGCACCGTCGATAGTACAAAATCTATGCTAGTTGAATCATAGTCAATATGGACAAAAGCCTTATTTAATTGACACAACACAACCTAACTAGTAACATACTATACACTACTTTATTCATATACTTCATTAAATTTCGTTTGATCCGACAATTTATGAAAGAGGTTACTAATACATTTGACCGATTGAATAGAGTACTATTCTGTCACATAGCAAAACTCATAGAAACTAGTATTCCTAAAAACAGCCGATAGACATAAACACAAATAAAAAAATCAGTTCCATATATTTGTAGTTAGCCGTTAGACATAAAGAATTGGATCAAATGTTCTTGGTTGTGTCGTTAATGGTAGTTGAGCCATTTAAGTTCAGCTTTGAAAATAATGTGAATCCCTTCTTTTGGATGGTGGGCTATTAACTTTTTTTTGGTCATGCCACCCACATTTGGTCAAGCTAATACGTTAATTATGATTGCGATGATGTCCAAAGCTTAGGGTTTTGCATTCAAACCACTGAGGATGACAGTCAAAGAAGAAAACAGTGTGAGAGGTACTATGATAGTGAGCATTTAAGGTTCTGGGTTTGGTCATTTTGAGATATAAACTAAATTAGTCTTAATAGGAAATAGTAAATAGGGTAAGTTGAAGATTTTAAAAATAATATTATTATACTTAATTGTAGGTTATAATAGATGAAATTAAATAATAACTATTATAATTGAAACCTTAAACATGGAGTGAACTAGCCCACTTGAAGTTGAAAGCCCAAAACACCGCTAGTTTTTGCATTGTTTATCTCTGTGTCTAAATAGGATTGTGGGTTACGAAAAGTTAGTTGAATAGCGCATGTGAACGAGCAAGCAATTTCAAAGTGAGCAAGGCTCTATTCATAACGAGAGAGTTTGTAATTATATCATCAAATCGAATGAGATAACATGCTACACATCTAAAGGTTTGACTTAGGTGTCTCGTTTGTGTCAATTTGATATGTGGTGGTATTACTAGTAGAATTAACCATAGTGTTGTGTAAAAGAGTCCATTAATTACTTGAATGAATTATGTAGAATGGCAAGAAAGAGAATTGGGGCACCGAAAAGAAAGGGAAGAAGACTTTGGTATGTAATATGATTGAATTATCTTAAGAGTTGGCTTTTAGCAATGAGTAAAGGCGTGATTGATGAAAGTGATTCAAACCTAGGAGTTCCTTCTGCCTCTATGCTGCTTAACACATTCTCTAGGACCAATCTGAAACATTTCCCCATTTTTCAATTTTTTTTTCTTTCTAATCTTGATTATGGAAAGAACAGGCAAGAATATTCATGGATAACAATATTTTGTGGATTATGATATCGAAATTGGACCCCATCTAGAAGTTGTGTTCAAAGATTTGGATGAACTTAATAAAGAAAATGGTTAATAGTCTCTAGAAGGTGGGGTCCTTTATAATAAAATCAAAACAAATACAAATCAACCAAAGGAAAAGAAAAAGGAAAAGACCAATACCAAATCCCCCAACAATAGCTGGTTACACAAAGGGAGGGCAAATTCATCCACTAGAGGTTTCTATATTTCATCATCATTCATCATTTGAATACTTTATCCATCCAATGTGCCAATAAGACAATCACAATGGAAATCAATCATTGGCAAATCTTCATCCTTCCTAATAACCATTTGAAAAAGTCTGAAGTACTTCTCATAGTACAAGAGTGATGATCACATTGTGTCGGCTTCACCAAATAATTTCTTTGAAAATTGAGAAGCAAGAATTCGGTATTCTTATCGGTTAATTTCCAAGTTGTTAGT
This sequence comes from Cucumis cinereus, assembly GCA_037974625.1. Classification (NCBI taxonomy): domain Eukaryota; kingdom Viridiplantae; phylum Streptophyta; class Magnoliopsida; order Cucurbitales; family Cucurbitaceae; genus Cucumis; species Cucumis cinereus. The sequence goes on from JBBPDJ010000014.1 coordinate 8,936,393, forward strand.
TAGGTCAGATTATGTTCATACTACCACCTTCAATCCCTTTCTACTACTTAAGAATGCATAATTAATTAATCGTGTAACAATGACATTGATACCAATTGACGTCTATCTTATCAGAAATCAACGAGTAAATAGCTTCAAATCATTGAATAGCTAGATCTACTCTGACCTAACCACCTAAACTTTTGAATGTCAAAATAATTTAATACCTCTCTCTTCCAGAAGTATTAAAACAGTATCCCAATCACAATGTCAACATTTCATATTAAGGGAGAAAAGTTAACCATAATTGAAAAGGCAATAAATAGATTTAGCTTGTTCTAAAGATCCTTAAGAAGCACACAGAAAGATTTACTCAACTAAGAGATGGGACAAAATTTGTATGTCAAAAGCCCTCTAACTCCCATGACATTGATTATCAAAAATCCATCAGAGACCCAATTGACTAACTAAATTTATAGGGAGGAGAAGGAAGGTTCAAAACAATTTTGTAGGACACAACAAAGGAATGAACTCAAAGTTGAAAGGTTACTTCTTGGTCTGAGTTTGAGTGATTAACTTGGTAAGAACATAGCAATCTGGCGGGGTAATGTTTGCGTAATAGTTCTGAATGGTTTCCGTAATCTCAAACTCAAATTTCTTATAGAAATTGATAGCGTCGTCGTTATTCGTCTGGACATGCAAATAGATTTCAGCAATGTTTTGCTTTGAGCAGAGATCAAGAACATGATTTAACAGTCTACTGCCTGCATGAAACCCAGAGCATAAAAAACCAAGCAACTAAAATCTGCCACAAAAAAGAATCAAAACTTCTCATTTCAATCAAAATCTTTTACCGAAATATACTTAATTTGTGCATATTGTACCAGTTATCATTTTTTTGTTAATTCTTCAGTTATTCTATGATTACTAGCAAATGCCAGATGACCAAGGGAACAATGATCCAAAAGAACTAACAAATATTAGATCTCTTGAAAGATGGTAAAATGCTTGGTGAAGACCATAAAAGGAGTTCTTTCGGAGTGGAGCCAAACAAGATCAGGTCAGCCGTCTAGTTAGTTGGACATGACTGCTCTTCCTCTCTCTTTTGGTGGTCTAGTTATTGGGCTTCGAGAGAAAGGGACAGTACTTTCCAAGTCAAATGGGGTAGGAGATTTACAAATGAGGAAAATGCCCTTGGAGGGTCCTTTGCAATGTAGTAGCGCAAAAATGGACTTCAACAGAAAAAAAATGTGATCGAAGATCCAAAAATGCAATAAATAAAGGATATTACCAATGGCCCAATTCTGCCAAAAAAAGAAAAGGCAACCTCTTCATATCTTTCCAATGGTTCAAGCTGCCAAACCAAAACAAATCAGATTGAGGGAGAATGTTTGGGTTGATTCCACTCCCGCACCTCATTCCTGGAATTTTTTGCTATCTTCAACAATAAGCAAGCACTAATTAAATCTGCATCTAAGCAACAGTTTCTAATATTTGTGAGTGCTCGGACTAGCTTGAACACTCCTTGACTACTCTACAGGTTAACCCACTAGACCTTACAACATTTGGGTGCCAAGAAAAATTGTAGGATGATAAATTCTAAGTAGGTGACCACTATAGATTGAACTTATTTTCGTGAAGTCCTTCATGATACCCATGATGGTTGTCTAACGAGAAACATATTTCACAGAAAAATTCAAAAGTTGAATCCATCTTTGGGAAAAAGTGAACTCAGTGAGCCTAAAAAATTTGGAAGATGGGATGGTTCAGCCCCGAGATAAAATTAAAAACTTTGAAGTTATGTCAGGCTTGCAAAAAGTTTCTCAATGTCACAAAAGTTGAAGATACTTTGAGCCAATCAGATCATGTGAAGGAAAAATCCCAAGGAACAAAATATTTCATTTGTGACCTTCTGCCTACCCATTCCCCCAAACACTTGCACTCTGTGACAAAAAGAAGAAACTCTCCCACCATCTATTTTTCCTTGCCTTTTTACTGCATGAGGATGCTCTTAGCGGGTTAAAGTTTTTAATACCTACTCTGTTTTTCCGGATAAGCATGAATTTTTTCTTTCTAAAGCTCTCTCCAGTTGGTGGCTGTAAGACAAAGCTAAAGTGTATTAAAACTGTGCAGTAAGAGACTTCTTATAGAATCTTTGGCTAAGAAGAAACCGAATAATAGTCCAAGACAGAGAAAAACCTGACAAACCTTTCAGCGAACTTGTCTACTGGTTAAAAAGAGAAATGAATGCCACGACACCTATCCATTTGTAACCTTTTAACAGTTGAAACTCTGAACACTATATAACCTCAAGTTGGAGGGCCCTTCACAAGAAGCTCTTCTGAATCAAAGTTTACCATGTGTGTGTGTCTCTGTGTGTATACACATATATATTAATTTGGATGGGAGATGCATATCATTATCTACTCATAAGTCTTTTCTCAATAAGGGTTTCTCTTCCTTGGCCATAAGGTTGTTACCTCTTTCCTTTTTATTTCTTATATACCATGTCTCTTATTTAAAATTGATATTTAAAAAATAAAACAAAACAAAACAAAAATAAAAAAATAAAAAAATAAAACAAAAGAACAAAAACAAAACAAAATCTTATAAGAGATGAAGTTGGTACTTACCGATGCCTAGTCCACGGTAGGGTGCTAGAACACCCAGGGTCATGATGTAGACACGTACAGATCCATGTTCTTTCTTCTCAAGGCGACATGCAATGGAGCCAACACATATATCACTGTAGTATGCTGCAAAATCAATAGAAATACTTAGTTTAAGCCTTTTGGAATACTTTAGCACAATTGGAAAAGGAGTACTGCAGTTTTTTCCTTCATGCACAACAATAATTGTAATAAAGTAGATGAAATGGTAATTAGTAACCATAATACTGATTCAGTTTTAAGTATGACAGAAGAATTGACAGGATAATCTCTTTTATATATATATGAAAAACAAGATATTCTTAAACTGAACTAGGCATGCTTCAGCCTGCAGGTCTACTATACTAGTCATCAAATTACTGATATGCAATGTGAGATTTTAAAAGGAAACTAGATTGTTCATTTCCTAGGCTACTTTTTTGCATAAACACACAAGTTCCCAATGAAAAACCAGGGCAATGGGTCCAAATTGAAAATGCACAATGCAAAACATGGGACGTGGAAGAGGCAACGTCAAACTAATAGATGAAGAAAGTGAATTATCGTTGAATGGAAAAGAAGTGAAAGCTGAAAAAGAAAAGGAGACTTATAACTAGACATTAGTGTGGTATGTGGAGACCAGAGAAGTCGCATAGTCATGAAACAACCACAACCATTTTTAACTTTCCCCATCAAATGAAAAGGGACTTGGTGAATTGCCAAGGAAGATTTTAACTTATTTGCAAAACTGCAAACGATAAGTGAAGTGCAAAGTTATATTTTATTATTTCAGAAACGCATGAAAATCATATCTGCAAATTACAAGGAAATTGGTTTAGGGATAACAAATGTTTCATCTTAAAAAAATTACAAAGTTTAGATGGACTCGGTAATCAAGTAGATTTGCAATGAGTTACAAAGTTTAGATGGACTCAGTAATCAAGTAGATTTGCTATGAGGTCATGCTTGACATGCATTCCTAGGTTCAGTTTTTTTAGGCTAAAACTTATATGGGTGAAGATAATACAATTAAGAGTGAGGATTGTTTCAGAAGGCCCCCATATCAAACTGCTAGTGCAATAATTATTATTTTTTGGATAAGAGAATACTGCTAGTGCAATAATTAAATGTAATGGTGAAAGCATTTGAGGATCATTCCTACCATCCTTGAAGAAAGATCCAAACATTCATCCCGAGATCTCCGTTTAGAAAATTCATTGGAAAAAGGAGAAATAGAATGACAAAGAAACCAAAATATGTATTTCCAATGGACCAAACGAATTTCTTAACGTTCTGCGTGATCAAACCAGCAAGAGAGAAAATAAATAAATAGACAAAACCTGCAGTTAAACGAATTAAGGACAGAACCCTTTCCACACAATGAAAGCAACCAGAATTGACAGTGTTTCAGCATGATCAAAACAGCAATCGAAATCAAAGTCCATCCAGAGGACAGCTTCAGTTATCTGAGAAAACTACCCATAGTGGCTAATCGGTATCTAATTTTTCAAACAATTTACATATAGGCTTCGATTAATAGTCCCAACCATGGGCATGGGCTAGAGAACTCAATGGAAAATTTCAAAGACAGTAGAGTAACTAAGAGCAGATAACGTCATCAGCATTAATGCTTAAACCCCTTCAATTGGTTACTCTCAAATTCAAAATGCAAATCAATTGAAAGGCCTTATTCTTTTACAACCACACAAAAACCTAGATAAGTTGGACCCCTGAACCTCTCGTTTGAAAGGTAAGCCGTAAGCCCACCTAATCAATTCTTTTGTTTTGGTTTCCAATAGTTTTTCTCTTAGCCATTTCTTACAACGAACACTAGTTTGCCTTTTGAAGTATGCAAGCTAGAAATGGAAATGAATAGAAATTCAAAATCCTATATTATATATAATGTCCCAAAGAGCATCTAATCAGAAAAAAAAAAAAAAAAAGAACGCCAAATCCAGAGTTAAAAGACTTCAAAAACCAGCAAGCAAACGAACTAAAACCACATAATCAATGCTAGAAACCCCAGAAACACTCTTCTATATTCACAAATAACTAATAGCTAAATCCAAGAATATCAACGGCAGAATCAAAAGCAGCAAAACACACAAGAAAGGATGATAAAAGAACAGGAGAAGAAAGAAACAAAGAACCCCAGATGAGGAAACGAAGAAAAGCTATTAAAGGGGCATGAAGTGGATAGAAAAAGTATCGAACCTAGCTTAGTGAACTCGCCAGAAGCAAGGACATCGGCGTAGTACTTTTCGTTATAGCGAACAGGGAAAAGGGCTGTATTGAGCTTCTTGAGCTGCATCAAGTTCTTATCCCTCACTCCGTCGAGCGAAATTGGGACTTCGCGCCCCACCCCCATTGCCGTTGAACGAAGAAATACAAAGAAGAAGAAGAAGAAGAAGTATCAGAGGTACAGGAATTTCTTAGGAAGAGACGAAGAAGAAGAAAAGGCGCTGGATCGTATCAATAGCAAATGATGACTAGAGAACTTGGAAATCGTCCGGTTCGCCAATACGATCAATTGGGCCTTCTTCCCTTCGTTTATTTCCGGCCCATTAGCTCTACAAAGAAAAACTTGACATTTGCCCTCTTATTTTTCCTTTTAAAGGGGGATGGGAGGTAATGACAAAAAAATGGGAGGTCAGTCCGATCTTTGGCAAAAGACGTTGATAATAAGATTTATGAAAAATTATTGGCAGGGCTCATGCATAATATTTTCTTGACGAAGAGGACAGTCGAAGCAAGGAGGATATAGCCGTGACCTTCAGATGGAGTGAAAGGTTTTAGCGTGCTTTTAGTTGGAACAAGGAGACGGGAAACGGAAGATGGGAGACGAAACATAGTGAGTGATAACATTGAAGGAGCACAGAGAAGAGGTAAGGAGAGTCGTCAGTGTTGAAAGAGATAAAGAGGTAGAATAATAGAAGGTTATCAATTTTAAACTAGCACAAAGAAACGTGACGAAAAAAGTGATGAGGATTTTGATTTGATGTACGTGAGGTATGTTACTTTTTTATTATAGTGTATTCAGTGAAATTTTGGTTATTGGATTTTTAGTATAGATAGATATATTATTGACATGTTCTTTAGTCCATTTTTATTATATATTTTGATTTTTCTATTTATATATTAAAATTTTATTTTTGTTATTTTTTCAAACGAAAATTAAAAATTTTCTATTTATCTTGATATCCATATTTTAAAAATATTCTATACACTCAAAAGTTCCAATATTATTCATAAAATTGGACGAATATTTTAATGCTATTCTTGAAGTTGGAATATAACTCGGTTACCATTTCAAACAAAATCAAGACTTAAAACTGTGTAACGATTATGTAAAACAATATGGCATTAAAAATCGTTTACCATTTAATATTATTGGAGTAGCTCTTTATAATTCTCTTAAATTTTTTTTTTAAGTTAAATACAATATAGTCTTCAGTCATTGGGATTTAAATTAGTTAATTATTATTGTTATTATGGAAACTAACTCTCTTAGTCCTTAATATTTTAATTTAATTTATATTTTTGGTCATTGAGATTCTAAGAAGTAATACAAACATATTGAATTTGATTTTGAATTGGTGTTTGATAGGTTTATAAAAGCAAAATGTATTGATGACCAAAATATTAAAATAATTTAATTTTTTTTAAAAAATCCTTTGACCGCCTGCATTTATACATTTTAAAACCGGTTCGGTTCTCATTATTTATTTATTTATTTTCTCCTCCGCCGGTCTGTTTAGTATGGAATTTTAAAATTAAAATTACATTTTTCTTTCAAAAACACCAATATAAAAATTTAAATTTTAAAACTAAGTGATTCGTTAGAAAATGAGGTTGTATTTCATATTGGAATTTTAATAAAAAATTTAATACGTGTTTATATCATATTAATTAATTTTAATAAAATCGGCTGCCAAATATAATTTTTTTTTTTTTATAGAGTCGCGCAAAAGGTAGGAAAATATTAATTTCAGCGTATAATCTCGTCGAGTTATATCAAATTTTAGATATGTGTTCAATTTTAAACTTTTATTAAGTGCTTTTTTATGTGAATTTTGTTTTTAAAAAATTCATCTAATATGTACAATGGATTATAAAATATGTGTATGATAAGTACTTTTTGATAAAATTGATATCAAACCTAAATTTTTATAGTTATGATTTATGGATTTTTTTAATTTTTATTTTTACAAATGAGATTTATGAACTTTTGACAATGTTATTTTGTAGTCAACTTGTCCATGGGTCAAACACGTTTTTTGGAAAACTTTATTTATTAAAACTAATAAGTTCAAGGAGTTTTTGTAACATTTAGTTAAATTTAATGTTCATTTCAGTTCATGTGGTTGCATGCATTCAATAATTCTCAACTTTAGTTTTCACGGCTAGTTTATTGATTTTTTTAAAAAACTGTTGTTATCTATAAACACATTTAGTATAATTTTTTTATATTTTACATATTATATTTTCTTACGCAAAAAATATTATTTATTTAGCCAATTTCGATAAAAAGTAACTTCAAAAAACTAAATTTAAGATTTATTCATGAAAATTAAACCATAAAAAATATAAAATCTAAAATAGAACCAACTACAAAAACACATACAAAGTTATAATGAAAAATATATATATATTAAAAAACCAATTTTAATATATGTATATATATATATATATATATATATTATATAGGAAAATTATAAAAAATAGAAAAATTGACAAAATATTTACACTTTATAAAAAAACAAGTGTAATGAATTTTTGTGCAGTAATTTTTTTTATGAAGTGTAAATAATTTATTTATTTTTATATTTGAAAAAACTCCATATATATATACATACATACATACATATATATATATATATACATACATACATATATATATATACATACATACATATACATATACATACATATATATATATACATACATACATACATATATATATACATACATATATATATACATACATACATACATATA
>JBBPDJ010000014.1:8944118-8958539 GCA_037974625.1 Cucumis cinereus
TATATTCGAATTTCTGTTAATGGTATGATAAATCTATATATTACTTATTTTAATTATCATTTCTTCCGATATAAATACAATCCCTAATTATCCCTCTAACTATGTTAATCCAATACATTCGTACTAATTATTTTTCGCAAAGCACTTTCTTTTTTTTAAAAAAAATAAACAAAAGCACTTCCTTCTTCTTCCTCAAGTTAACCAAAACGACGAACAAAGTTATGGTTGAGAAGAAGCAAAAGCCCAAAGCGGTGATCGTCGGAGGAAGCATTGCCGGAATTTCATGCGCTCACACTCTTATTAAAGCCGGCTGGGAAGTTCAAGTCCTCGACAAATCCCCCTCGCCGCCGACCGGTTGTTCCACCGGCGCCGGACTCATCCTCGATTCTCTCTCTCAGAAGCTTCTCCAGTCGTGGATTTCCCGGCCTGAACTTCTCCTCGAATTCACTTCGCCTCTTACGACGGAGCAGGTACAAATCTCTCCTTATCAATCTTTTTATCGTTGTATTATCGTGATATCAATCGGTCTCTGTTTGTGAATTTCGAAGCGAATGTTGTCTCAGTGCTAGGGCAAAATTTAGGTTATATTGGATTGAAACTGGATTTAGGAATTAATGGAGATCCATTGTCATCGATTTTGATGAATTTGAGTTGAATTTCAAATAGAATCGAGCAATCGATGGAGAAAGCAAACTGGGACGGATTTTGACTAACGATGAGAATTTCAATTATAGAGCAGCACATTGGGCCGACCTCCATAGCCTTCTATACAAAGAGCTTCCATCTCACATATTTCTTTGGGGACATCGTTTCCTTTCACTAAGCATTTCCGATGACAAAGCCTCCGTGAAAATGAAAGCAAAAGTTATGGAAACAGATGAAATGGTTGAAATAATTGGGGATTTGCTTGTTGCAGCTGATGGGTGTTTGTCATCCATTCGTGAAACATTTCTTCCTAACTTGAAATTGAGGTTGGTAAATCAATTCATCCCATCCCATGCCATCTCCATTACTGATATTGTTGATTCAATTCATAGATATAGAAGTCAAAATGAAGATTTGAATAATGTAGATATTCAGGGTATTACTGTTGGAGAGGGGTTTTTGATTTCTCAGAGAAACAGAATTGGGAGATAGCGATGAAGATGAAGAAGGCTTATCCTGAAATTGGGAAATGCTTGTATATGGACTTGGCATTTGGTACTCATAGTTTGCTGTTTGAGATTCCAAAGAAGAAAATCAATTGGGTTTGGTTTGTTAATGAACAAGAACCCCAATTCAAGGTCATTCCCCTTCTCTTCTATGCATGGGCTAGGACATGACACGTTTGTTAAAATATGCATTTTTAAAAAAATAAATATCGTTTTAGAAAAATTAACGTCAATGAATTGATGCATTTATATGCTTACAAACTTAGTTTGTTGTATTTCACACTCGAAAAGTTATTATTATCGTTATATATGTGTCAATTTAATCTATTCAACCAGCGTTCTATGCATGTGTTAGATATGAAAATTATAATTATAATTTGATAATTTAAAATTAAAATATGAAAAGGTTAAATAAGTAATTTACTTTCAAAGAAATTGTACGAAACCATTTTAGTCCAGAAAGATTTTTGCATTAAAACAAGTATCATTTCAAATTTCAAATAATTTTCTTTCCTTTAGTAACAAATAACGGAATTCATTTTGGAATCTATTATGATTTGATAACATGACATTAATAGGTTGTAGAAGTTTTAGTTTTGTGTTTCTCTTTTTTTAAAAAAGGTAGTTTTATGTCTAATGCATTTCTAATATTTATTAAGTGTCTAATGTATCTCTAAACACAACTGATATACAAATGTGTTATTTATAACAAGAAGGTTTCTCTATATTAAAGAAAAATCAATTAATCTTTTTTTAAAAAATATGAATATTACAAAAATTTATTGGACCCAAAATTGAAAGTTGAGAACCTAATTTACATTTTCATAGTGTAAAAACCTATTAGACATAAAAAAAAAAAAATCGATACATATTTAACACTTTCTAAAATTTAGAAAACAAACAGACATAAACTTGATTGGTATCATCTAATGCCCTTATTATTGAAAATTAGATTTAATTTCTTTTTATTAAAAAAATATTTCAAACATATTATTAATTTATTTATTGGCACTTGAACCCAATAAGCCTATATATATAAATGCAGGGTAGATCAATGACCATGAAAGTAAATGATGATATGGTGAAAAAATTACACCAACAAGTGGATGACATTTGGGTTCCTGAACTTGCAGAAGTGATTAAAGAAACTAAGTATCCATTCATCAATGTCATTTATGATTGTGATCCATTAGAACAGATAGTTTGGGACAATGTGGTATTAGTTGGAGAAGCAGCACATCCAACCACTCCTCACTGTGCAAGAAGCACAAATATGACATTGTTAGATGCATCTATTTTGGGTGGATGTCTTCGAAATTGGGGACTATTTGAACTAAAATCAGCTCTTGCTGAGTATCAGTCTTTGCGACTGCCTATCATTTCTGCACAAGTCCTGCATTCTCGACACGTCGGTCGGATAAAGCAAGGTTTGACACTTCCAAACCGTGAGCCCTTCAACCCAAATGTAGCTACAACTACGCATAGCTTACAAGAGCTTCAAATTAGAAATATACCTTTCCATCATGATATATAATGATTTAATCTAACAAATTACATTATTTTAGTTTACAAATTACAAATATTTATATCTGTGGTTTGAATCTCCCATCTCGTTCAAGTGAAGATAACTTAATTGATACAGTATTTTGTACTATTAATCTCAAAGTTAAAGTTTCACTTCATTCACACCACATATTGTCACAAGAAGAAAAAAAACTTTTTCTATTTTCTCACCTCTCCAACTTCAAGAATCCTCACTCTTTAGTTCTTAGAACGAAGCTTCCCGAGCATCTAAGGGAAGCTTTCAATTTTTTTTGGAAATTAGATTTTAGTCACTAGAAAAATTACATCAGTTTTATGTTTTCATATTCAAATTTTGGTCCATTAATTTTCATTTTTACTTCATTGAAAATTTAAAGACCAAAATAAAAAATTTTCATTTTTACTTCATTGAAAATTCAAAGACCAAAATAAACATATTGAATGTATATAGACCAAACCTAACCAAAGTTGAAAGCACAATAATTAAAATGAACATTTTAAACGTACGAAATTACCAAAGTAGTATTTAACCCTTTATTTTGTTACCAATCAATGACATGTGTTGATAGATTTTGTGGCCAAAACTCTTGATTTATTTGTTTTATTTATTTTTGGTCCAATATGTTGTCTTGTTCAATTATAACGTTTCTTTCAATTCAAATAACAATACAAGATTAGGACATAATTGGAAAATTGCCAAAACTAGGATAAAATTTTTGCGGCTTAAATACTTTTGGGACAAGAGTTTTAGGACAAATGAGGTGGCGAAATATCCAAATTACCCTTACCAGAAAGAATCCTCCTTTTCCTCCTGCTGCCTCCATGAGAAATCTGTACACATGGCCTCCTTTGAGAGGGTCAAATGAAATTTGGCCTTACTTTTGGAAGTGAATGTTTTTTTGGCCTTATGCTTGGATAAAATTACCCAAATATCTTTCATTTAATTTCTTTCTTTCTTTGTCTTTAATTTCTTTCTCACCTCGTCGTCTTCCTCACTGTCTTCCTCTATTCCTCACTTTTTCGTTTTCCTCTCTTCCTCACTTTTTCGTCTTCCTCGTTTCCTCATTTTTTCGTCTTCCTCGTCCTCCATGTTGTGATCGTCGACATCGTCACCGTCAAGTTTTTGGTCGGATGTCCTCGTCTACAAAAAAACAAAAACAAAAACAGTCAAAAAAATGGAAAAAAATGCAAAGAGAGATCCAAATAATTTTAATAAAATGAGAATCAAGTAACTAGGATCGATGAATCAAGGGTCCAAAACTAAAGAACTTAGTTTTCTAACTGAGGAATTAAGGAGCGTGTAGCGCGCAACGTGAGGAGCGTGTAACGTGCATCTTGCATCTTGCAGCTTGCATCTTGCATTTTGTATTGATGATTGAGAATCAGAGATCGAATCGGAGATTGAGTAAATAACATAGAACATATAATATAAAGCACAAAACATAGAGCTTAGAGAATCGAATATCGAGCAGCTTGCAGCGTGTAGCGTGTAGCGTGAGCAGCTTGCAGTGTGTGACTTGCAGCCCGCGCGAATGATGTTCAGGGATAAATTAGTAAATTCACATGGTGATGATGCAAGCAGCCAATTTTCATTCACTTTTAAAAGTTGGGGCATTTTTTGTTTGGGCCTCCAAATGGAGTCCATCTGTACAAATCACCCCTCCCTCCGTCTCCCACGTCTCCCATTCCCATATTCTCTCACGCCACCTGTGACTTTGACAGAGGCTTTGAACGACGATGGCGAGGCTTCGGACGGCGCCGGCGCAACAAGGTAACTTTGAAAGCGACTTTGGCCGGTGAGTGAGACAAGTTATTCATAGCAGTGGCGCGACACGCTAATATTGGTTGGAGAACAATTTGTAGTAATGTTGTTGGATAATGGCAATGGTGATGGAGCTGTTAGTTAATTTGAAGTTTCGAAGTAAATTCATCATAAATCACTTATATAGTAAATTTGAGATTAGTCATTTAAAACACGTTGCACGATGTTGCGAGATTGAAAAAAAAAAATTCAAACAGGACTAAAACCACCCAAACCCATGGCCATGATTTTCTCCCATCGGTATCTTTCACAGACCTCAATAATTCTAACTTTACTCTCTGATTGTCATTGAAATTGAAACTTACCAACAAACCCATGGCCGACAACAACAAGACTCCCAAAGCCGTGATTGTAGGAGGTAGCATCGCCGGAATATCTTGCGCTCACTCTCTTATTAAAGCCGGCTGGGAAGTTCAGGTCATCGAAAAATTCCCCACTCCGCCCACCGGTTGTTCCACCGGCGCTGGACTCGGCCTCGATCATCTCTCTCAAAGGATCCTCCTTTCATGGCTTTCCCGTCCTCAACTTCTCCTTGAATCCACTTCGCCCCTTACGACGGAGCAGGTCCAATTCTCTCCCTTTCCAATTGATTGTTTTCAAATAATAGGGCAAAAAATAGCTTGTGTATTTGAATTGCACTGAATTTCAAATACAGTAATCGGTTAATTCTTCTTTCGTCCATCATGTGTTTTAAGAACAGAATCGAGCAATCGATAGAGAAAGTAAGAAGGGAAGGATTTTGAGTAATGATGAGACTCTCAATTTCAGAGCAGCACATTGGGCTAGCCTCCATAGTCTTCTATATAATGAACTGCCACCTCATATATTTCTTTGGGGTCATCTTTTCCTTTCACTAAGCATTCCTGATGACAAAACTTCTGTGAAAATCAAAGCAAAAGTTGTGGAAACTGATGAAATCGTTGAAATAGTTGGGGATTTGCTTGTTGCAGCTGATGGTTGTCACTCTTCCATCCGTCAAACATTTATTCCTGACTTCAATTTAAGGTATGTATACTTAATGGGCATGCATTTACCAAGGACTACAGTTATTCATAGTATATTGGTTTTCATAAGTACATGAAGTGAGCTATAATAACTCATGTTACTAACTTCTAATTGGTGCCTCAAACGGCCTTAAATTATTTACCTCCAATTGATGTTTGTACATGTTTGCACTCATAACTTGAATTTGATTGTAGGTATTCAGGTTATTGTGCTTGGAGAGGGGTTTTTGATTACTCAGATAATGAGAATTCAGAGATTGTGATGAATATCTATAAAGCGTATCCTGAAATTAGTAAATGTGTGTATTTCGACTTAGCTTTTGGTACCCATATTTTGCTCTTTGAAGTACCAACGAAGAAGATCAATTGGCTTTGGTACGTTAATCAACCTGAACCCCAAATGAAGGTGATTGCCTAATCTCCCTTAATCAAGTTTATCTTCTCTACGTTTTCTTACCTAGTTGAATTTTTTGGCTTTCGACTTTCATAACGTTGGTAAAAGTAGATTTAAAGCAACAAATTGAGAATCAGAAAAAATGTTTATAGACTTAATTTCAAAAACTAAAAAAGAAAAAATCAAATGTTTATCGAAACGAAGTTGAAGCTACTAACCTAAGATCTTAATAATACCCTGTACTCTTTTGCTTTGAAACTAAATGCAATTGTGCTCTCTGTTATCTAGGTTTTTACTCTATAACACTAGCTCTATCGTTTGATGTTTGAAATTAATGAACACATAAGTGCAGGCTAAATCAATGACCATGAAAGTAAGCGAGGAGATGGTGAGGAAATTGCACGATGAAGCAGATGAGATTTGGGTCCCTGAGTTTGCAAACGTCATTAGAGAAACAAAAGATCCCTTCATCAATGCTATTTATGATTCAAATCCTTTAGAGCGTTTAGTTTGGGACAATGTGGTATTGGTGGGAGATGCAGCTCATCCAACAACTCCTCATTGTGCAAGAAGCACAAATATGGCGATATTAGATGCAGCTGTTTTGGGCAAATGCCTTCAAAACTGGGGAGCACAAGATCTAAAATCAGCCCTTGTTGAGTACCAATCTCTTCGGCTTCCAGTCATTTCTGCACAAGTATTGCATTCCCGACTCTCTGGTCGAATAAAGCAAGGTTTGACACTTCCTAATCGCGAACCCTTTGACCCGAATGCAGTCACTTCTACACAAAACTTTCCAGAGATTGAAATTAGAAATACACCTTTCTGTGATGATGTTCCTCGAGTGATCGATCTGAGTAAGCTATCAATATAGTCTACAATTTCTGGAAAGTCAAAGCTAAGATTATGGAGTTTTGAGTGAAAGATTTAAGAATGGAAAAAGAAGAAATAATGTAGATTATGTTTGTATTGTAAAGCATCAAATAAAGGATCTGAAAATATATTTAGTTTGTGATAATTTTGTATGTTTCTTTTACAAATGAAATTTAAATGATGATTAGTTGATTAATTTCAATATCTAGGCTTATTTTGTTATAACATTTCTTCAATTCAATAAAAATAGACTCGTGATCTAAGAAGTCAAGGGCGGATCTACGACAAGGTCGGGACACATGCCCCTCCAACGTTGTGTTGTGTCGTTTTAGAACAGAAAGGGTCACTCACAACCCCTTCCTTAATCCTCGACAACGCTAAACCTGCATAAAAGAACAAAACTCATTTCCTCAAAATTCCAAAAAAAGAAAAAAAAGAGACCATTACCATACTCACCAACTTCATTGTTTAGAGAAAAACAGAGTGTCATACTCAGTAAAACCAACATCACCACCGCCCCTTACAGCCGTTGACGGCGAAATGCCCACCGTTCATTCATCCCAATGGTCCACTTCGACCGGCAAAGTCAAGGAATTATCAGGGAAATAAAGATTTAACTTAAAAATAGGGTTGTGAGATAGAAATAAAGGATTGTTGTAGTTATGAAAGTGGAACAAATTTAGATGGGTTCAGAAGAAGAAAGCCTGTAAATTTTGCCAACTTTCTCATAGTCTTACACAATCTATAAATAATCTAAAATTATGTTTAAAATAATAAATATTAAACCGATACAAAGACATGGAAGAACAAAAAAAATAAAAATAAAAGGATCGAAATATCAGTGAAAATGAAAAGAATAGAGAGGAGGGACAAATATCTAAAAATAAAATTTAAATTAATAAAAGGGCTTAATTGCAACCATTGTGAAACTTCAAGGGGTAATTAATCAAATTGTAACTTTTTAGGGGTGGTTTTCGTAATTTTCCCTAATAATAATAAGTAATCTGAAAACAGAAATAATGTGAGATATTCATCTAAGAACGATAGCTGAAGGCGCACATGCCTCTATTTCTGGGGAAGAAGAAAAATGTCCGATTCATCCATTCCTTTGCCCAATAACAAAACTCAGCAATGGATGAAAATGAGAGAAGAATCCCCAAAGCACTCATCGTCGGGGGCAGCATAGCCGGAATTTCCTGCGCTCATGCTCTTATAAAAGCAGGCTGGAAAGTTCAGATACTTGAAAAATCAACCACTCCCCCTACCGGAAGTTCCACCGGCGCCGGCCTTGGCCTCGACCTTCTCTCAGAGAGCCTCATCCAGTCCTGGCTATCCGATCCCCACCTTCTTCTCCACTCCACCCTCCCCCTTACCATCGATCAGGTGAATTTCGAAGTGTTTTAGATTTGGGGCCTTTTTAAAAATATATATTATCCATTTAGGGCATGTTTAATTGTGAATTGTGTGTGTTTGAATAGAATCAAGCAACTATTGATAGGGAAACTAAGGAGAGGTGGATTTTAAGTAGGGATGAGAATTTCAATTTTAGGGCAGCTCTTTGGGCTGACCTCCATGGCCTTCTCTATAATGAGCTTCCACCTGAAATATTTCTATGGGGTCACCATTTCCTTTCATTCTGCAAGTCTGAGGATAAAGCTTGTGTGAAGATAAGAGCTAGGGTGTTGCAAAGTGATGAGATTGTTGAAATAGTTGGAGATTTGCTTGTTGCTGCTGATGGCTGTCTTTCTTCTGTGCTTCAAACCTTCCTTCCCAACTTCAAGTTGAGGTAACATGAAATTGATTTTGAAACGTTTAAAATCAGTTTTTAATTATTTTGGCTCTCACGGGTCTCGTTCCATTTAAGATCTTCTCCCCATTTTCTCACTTTCATTCTCATTTGTTTGCTCTTTCCATTTAGAGGAAGTAAGAAGCTAAAGAGTCAACAACCCAACCCGCATCCACAGTAGACTTGTTTTGCTTTGTTTTGGTAATTTTTTATGATCACACTAACAAAAAGTAAAAGAAAGAAAAATTAAAATTAAAAAGTGTGGCAAATTCTATTTTGGGCCCAAATTTGGGTTGAAGTGTACAAATATCTCAGGAAAATCGTGTTTAAAAGTGTAAACTAAGCATTCAACAGTGCTTCAAAACGACCACTTGAACATGTCAACCAAACATGCTTAAAGTAATCTCTTTTGATTGATTTTTGAATTCAAGCTTCTCTATAAAGTATGTCCATACTCAAAACTTCATTGCCCTTGTGCATATGTAGATATTCTGGATATTGTGCTTGGAGAGGAGTCCTTGATTTTTCTCAGAATGAGAATTCAGAGACTATAGTTGGAATTCGAAAGGCATATCCTGAACTTGGGAAATGCTTGTATTTTGACTTAGGATCCGCCACTCACATTGTGCTCTACGAGCTTCCGAAGAAAAAACTTAATTGGATTTGGTATATCAATCAACCAGAGCCACAACTCAAGGTAATTGTTTGCTTAAATGACAATATGATGCCTCCTTTATGAGCAAAACTCTATTACAATAGTTCTTTAGTTTGTGTTGGTTGACACAAATGAGCAAAACAAACACAGGGTAACTCGATGACGATGAGAGTACAAGATGAGATGGTGAGGAAGATGCACGAACAAGCAGAGAAGGTTTGGGTTCCTGAGTTCGTAAAGGTCATTAAAGAAACAAAGGAGCCTTTCATCAATGTCATATATGATAGAAATCCATTGGAACAACTAGTTTGGGATAATGTGGTATTGGTTGGAGATGCGGCTCATCCTACAACTCCTCATGGCTTGAGAAGTACGAATATGTCGATATTGGATGCAGCTGTTTTAGGCAAATGCCTTGAGAAATGGGGACCAGAGAACTTACAATCAGCCCTTGCAGAATATCAATCTGTTCGGCTGCCTGTCAGCTCAAAGCAAGTCCTGCATTCTAGGTATTTGGGTAGGCGAAAGCAAGGTTTAGCTCTTCCTGATCGAGAACCCTTCGATCCAAGGGCAGCTACGCCAGAGAACTGCCTAGAACTTCAACAGAAAAATATTCCTTTCTTCAATGATGTTCCTCAACTAATAATAGATACCACCAGGAAGTCTCTATAGAAAAGAATGTCTAGAAATCCAAAGCTTAAATGTATTAAAGACTTAGCAATTCATTAAATCCTGAAGTCCAGTTTCTGAGACCACATTTAATTGTATTCATAACATTTTACCATCAAGAAGTATAATAAATCACCTATACGACAAAAGTCGTCTTCAAATCCAGCTTTGGCATCATTGATCAGAAATGAGTTTAGTAGAAACTATATCTATAACCATGAGTTCAATATCAGTTCTCAAGTATATATCAGCTACACAGATTTTGCAATCAAGTTGATTATATGGAAGCTAATCGATAAATAGCTGATTGAATTGGCAACTCAATATCCTTGTTTGAACATATGATTAATGATAGTGCCACGCTCTTGCTAACAAGCTAAAAAGATGGTCTGCACAATTGGGAGAGTATTATCCATTAAAGGAACAATAAATATCACTGGTTCAACACAGATTCAAGAAGTAAATTGCAAGAAAATATGTTACACACGTCTGGAAAAGGAAGCAATCCTACTACATTGGCTTCCTCTTGTAACTTATTGAATATTTCCAGTATTTTCAAATAACCAGAACAATATATCAAGACGTTTTCCCACCAAAAAGAAGGCAAAAAGAAAAATATTTAAAACCAACATCAGAATGCAGAAATGGTTTTCCAAGGGAGGAGGATCGAACCCCAGACAATTAAAAGATGCATACAAACTTCCCACTCTAACTTTTACAAGAAGAATATCATTATCTATGGAAGGGGTAAACTACAGAGCTCAAGAGTAGAAAAACAAGTTACCCTTCCCATCGTAATTGAACATTAACATCTCGTGTTCAAAATCCAAGAGGCATATCATTAACCTCTCTTTGCAGGCCAAGAGGCTTGAGCTGACATAATTATCCCAACAATCACTCCGAACAACCCAAGTGCACTGCCGAAGATCTCGATTACAAGAATCTTCACAAAAAGGGAGGAGTTTTGGGCATCTGATAATGCACAGCTGCTTCCAATGATTCCCACACACAGCCTTGAAACAAAGCATCAGAAAAGATTCAGAACAAACAATCAAACTAAAAAGTAAACGAACTTTAAAATAACAAAATTTGAAGATTTCGATTAAAAAAACAACGTAAGAGAGAAGGCAACAAACCCGCAGACAAGGTTTGCAAAGCCAACTATGATTCCAGAAGCAAAAATTGCGTATCCTGCTCTTAGAGACTCGGGAGCATATATCTGAGATGCTGACACACTCTCTAACTTGGTCTGTAAGATAATGGCAACAATGACACCATATATAGCAACAGCTTCACAGAAAATTACACTGAAAGAACACAACATTCAAGTTGTTATAGTCAAACTAGACGCCACAGAAACGAGAACAAGGAATTTACAATATTCAATTCAACAATATGTTTTCAGAAACACTTGGCTCACGCTCAATTCTGTTCTAACTGATAAGAAATTCTAACGATTTTCTTCGTTCTCAGTTGTATCAGTCCAAGAATTAAACATTCGTAATCCCTAATTACATATTCGGACCCTACCATAAAAGTAGCAATCCAATCAAAAGTAAAATGAAAAATCCATCGACTAATGTCAGGGCTTTACCTAACCAAGTTCTTGGAAGTAATACGAGGAGCTTTGATCGCCGCACCAATCAAACTGCTTCCCGTGATGTAAATCCCCCTACCAAATTCGAAACAACGCAAATTCTCATAATTCAGAAACAAACTCGACAAAATAAACATTCATAAAAAGAAACACAAAGTGTACGTAATGAAATACCAGGCGGCGCCGAGGACGGAAACGCCGATGGCGATGGCGATGCCGATGGCGGAGAACGTGTAGGGAGAGATGTTGATGAGAGCGCGAGCCCAGGAGCTAGAACGCGCAAGGACGGCGGTGGTTGACATGATGAAATATCAATCTCCGACCTTGAATCTGAAAGAGGGATTGGATTTGATCTGAAATTCGCCGGTGTGAACCCTGGAGGAATAGAGTTCCTGATCTGAAAATTGTGGAGATCGACGGATGAGTATCAAGAAACGTCCACGCGCGCGTGAGAATGTTGAAACCTTTTTATTCGTGTACAAAATAGTAATTGTCCGCATCATCAAAATAAAAATAAGTCATTTTCAAATGTAACAAATAACAAAATATATATATATATATATAACAAAATATCATAATTCATTTACGAGAAAACGAAGATACACTACTTTGTCTATCATATTTTTCTATATTTATAAATATTTTTAGAAATTTTGTTATTTAAAATAATTTTTATGCTTAATAAATATTTATTTTTGTTAACTTATCGTTTTGAATTTTGTTTCGTTTTAGTTCATATACTTTAGATGGTGTAAATTTAGTCTATATATTTTTAATAAATCTTAAATTTTGTATTTAAATTTATATATTTTATTTTATATATATATATATATATATATATATATTGTAGAGTAAAATTTTAGAAAACAAAGAGAAACTAATGAAAGGAACTCGTCTTAAGATTTATTAAAGTTACATAGACTAAAATTCAACCACTGAAAAATGTAAATGAAAATTTTATGGAGCAACGTGAAACAAGACCTAATGTACACGAACCTTGAACTTTAAATTTGTCTAATAAGTATATAAACTTTCAATTTATAAGTCGTTGAATTTGTAATCTTGTTTTTAATAGGTTCTAACTTATTTGATAGTTTTTTTAAATCTATGGACCTCTTTTATATATATAATTAAACTGAGTCATTGTTAGTTTAAAGCTATTTTTATCGAAATTTGACAAATAATTAACTAAGATTAAACACTGAAATTAAATTTCATTTTTAGTAGAAGAGAAGATATTTTAATACTAATAAAAATAACCCATCTCCGAATTTCCCAACGTGAAAAAGTTTCCCATCCAATGGGCCGGACAAGTGATGTGTGTGGGTTGGGCCTAAGCCAATGGGCTATAAAGATCTTTACTGTTGGAGACATAACATAATTTAGAAAACTCTATAATTTATTATTATTATTATTATTTTGTTTCAATCCCACAAATAATTGGTAGGTGTGTTTCATAGACACAATTAAAAAGAATTTGAAAAAAATAAAATAAAAAAAAACACCTATGAAATATTTTGGTTGAACAGAGATTTTGAGTTTGGTGAGTGTTTATCAAAGTAAGGGCGGAGTCAAGAATTTTCAAAGAAAAATAAATAAAAGAACGGGAATTTTTCGATTATAATTTTAGAAGGAAAAATAAATACTTTTAGAATATTAATTTCGTACGTGAGATAAAGGGGAAAAACTTAGTGGTTTTACGTTGCGTTCTCAAAACTATTTTTATTTTGATATATAACTTTTTTCTTATATATACAGTATGCACGTGAGAGGTTAATTCGAACCACATATTTTTTGGTTACTGAACCATATTATATGCTATGTTTACTTTTGACAAATATATGTACACTTGCCTACTCCCTTATATGCGTATCTTCGAGCGGTCTTCTTTTAATTACTAATTAGTATATAAATGTAAAGCTAAACATGAAGATTTGATCAAATAATCTAATAAAAGTTATAATGCAGCAGTTATAGTTAGTAAAACTTTTTTTTTTTTAAAAAAAAAAAAAAACTAACCTAAGTAGAAATTAGAATATTCAAATTACTGTAAACAAGAAGTTAAAAAAGAGTTAGTTGTAGAATATAAAAAGTTATAAAACCTTTTAGAATTCTATCATTAAATATAAGTTCATAAATTAAAATAAATTATAAATAATGAAATATTATTCTTACAAAGAACTTTCAAGTATATTTTAAAAGTTCCGGTAGACTAAAAAAAGTCACCTCCAAACATTTATATTAATAAAAGTTTGAGAATTAAAAATATATATTTTAATAAAATTAGGTAAATAAACATTACTTCTATCTGCAAATTTTGATTATTTATTATCTACGTTTTGAAAGTTAAGAAAAACAACCTTTTCAAAACTTATTTTTATATTTTAAAATTTATCTAAGAATTTAACTATTGTACTTTAAAAAAATATCAAATTACCGTAAGAAATGAGGATGAAATATGCATGAAATGATTATCAAACGAGACTAACTTTTAAAACCTTATTTGAATTTAAAATTAGACTAAAAATTCAATCATCATATTTATAAAAGCAAAATACAAATTTATTATAAAAATGAAAAAATAGATGTAATTTAAGAAAAAAAAAACAAGAAAACAAAATATTATCAAAAGAGGTGTAAGTTATAAAACACCTGTATTTTTTTTTTTTCTTTTCAAAATTTAAAGATTAAAAAGAGATCATTTTTTAATGAATATGTATTCTTTAATATTGTATATTAAAATAATAATAATAATAATATAAAAATAGAAAGGATCTTACTGACAAATAGATTGTTTAGGTGGAAAATGGGATGGGACAGCTACATGATACGAATGGGAAGAAACAGCTGGAATGCTGGATCCTTTCCCCCATGATTCCCTCCACAATCCTCTACCCCCCAGCACCATCTTATTCTTTTGTCCCCCCA
>JBBPDJ010000014.1:8958795-9126649 GCA_037974625.1 Cucumis cinereus
TTTTTTTTTTTTTTTTTTTTTTTTTTTCCCCCCACCCCCCCCCCCCCCCCCCCATCTCTCTCGCTCTCTTTTACCTTTAGTTAACTCCACATTTTTACACGAATAACCTAATTTTAAACATGTCGATGTGCAATGACTCAAATTTTTGAAAATCAATAAAAACTAGCATTGCGTTAAGGACGTCGATCTCTCCCTATTGTGAAATATTGTAGGAGTTCTAACACGATATTCATTATTTTAATCGTATTATTAAATTATATAACAGGAGTCTCTAAGTTGTTTTTTCTTATCCTTTAGTATCTAAGATTTTAGGATTGTGCATTGGTTAAATACATATCAATCTTTTAAATATGTTATTACTTTATTCATATATATAGTATAGTCTTTGTCATCTCATCTTTTTTTAGAACACTAAACCCAAAAATATAGATGAATGAGATAATTACACTTCAACACGAGCTTATCCATTCGCGTAAATCGAGTCCTGAAACAAATGTTTGATCTAAGGCACTTGAAAATTATAAAACTAAGGATAAAATTTTAGTATTTTTTATTTAATAAAAAACTAAAGAAAAAAAAGGTGACTTTTATAACTTCAAACTTGTCGAGTTTGCATCTATTTCAACCCTAAACTTTCAATAACATCCAACTGTGATATAAATATCATAAACAAATAATTTTGGAAGATTATTAAAAATAAAAAATTTTACAAAATATTTACACTTCATAAAAAAAATTAAGTGTAATTATCTTTTATTTTTTAGTGTTTTTTTTCTATAAAGTGTAAATAGTTATATATATATATATATTTGAGAAAAACCCAATAATTTTCTATATTTTGACCACATTTTTGTTTTAAAATCTAAACACTCTATCATCACACTATGAAATAAATAATGAAAACAAGTATTTTTCTCTATTTCACCCACATTTAAAAAAAAAAGTCTTTGAAAATTCATAGTGTGTTTGGAACACATTTTAAGCGCTTAATTTAAAAAATAAGCCATTTTTTAATAAAAAAAGTGTTTAATAACCACTTAAAATAGTTTTCTAAGTATATTTTTAAAAAAATTCATTAAAAAAATTTAAAAAAAGAATACTTTTTTGAAAAACATTTTTTCTTACATCAAATCCGAACTAAACCCCCATCCACGTCAATATAAGCGCTTTCAACAAAAATAAATTTTGACTAATGTGCAAATTAATTATCCAATCGTAGCTATTATATAAATATAAAGTTAATATTGATCAGAATTAAAATTTAAAAAAGAAAAAAAAATGTATGAAAGGCGATATCTTGACATTCAAATAATATTGAACATGCAATGAAATAGCCTGAGGAAGCAGCAACATATGTAGAAAAAAAAACTTTTAATAATAATAATACCTAATAATAATAATATAACGTAACCTTACCTTAGCACTACCACATCAGATGCATGTACCATAAAATATAATGAGAAAAATAAAATAAAATAAAAAAGGTGATTAATTTGGATATGAGTTGTGTAAATTTAAAAAAAAATAAAAAATAGTTGACTATGGACCGACCGATCTTCTCCGGATCCGTGGGGATTTTGTACCCGTTGGGTTAATATTATCATTAATCCGAATAATTATTAATTTTTATAATGTTTGGTTTGTGGTCCATTCATTTTCTAATGTTGCCTCCACAATAACCAAAACTGTGTCGTTTTTGTTATTACTAAATGCTAATTTCCCCTTCAAAATTAGAAACGCATCGTACCAAAGTCAATAATATGACTTTCCACTCCTCCTCCCGAGGAAGATTACTTTAAAAAGGGTTTCAGATTTTATCTTTTTATTATTTTTTTCGGATTAAAGACATTTAAATA
Source organism: Cucumis cinereus (assembly GCA_037974625.1). Classification (NCBI taxonomy): domain Eukaryota; kingdom Viridiplantae; phylum Streptophyta; class Magnoliopsida; order Cucurbitales; family Cucurbitaceae; genus Cucumis; species Cucumis cinereus. The sequence continues at coordinate 8,960,652 of JBBPDJ010000014.1, forward strand.
AATATAATAAACTAATTAATTGTAACATATTAGTTAATTAAATTAACAACAATAACAAATATTAACTCCATCAATATGTAATTAATGTTTGGCTATAAATTATAACAATTTTTTTACAATTTAAAATTTTTCTATATTTCGATTAATTTTGGATATATTTGAAAATGTGAAAGTAAAAACAAAAGTTATTGAGAGGAAGACTTCATCAACAATTAAATTGAATTTTTTTTTTTTTATAAAAATTCCAAAGTTAATAAGTATTATTTTTTAGTACAAATAAGGTACACTCCGATAAGTAATGTTACCATTAATCGACACGAACTACTTATCATGAAGTTGAAAATTCAATTTTTAATATTTAAAAATCAGAAATTGGTTAAACTAAGGACAACCGATTAAGAAATTAATAAACTTTCTCAAAGTGTGAACACCCACCAGGTTTAAGCTGTAATATTATATTTATAAAAATAAAATAGAAATAGAGACGAAAAAAATGTTTAAAATCTTAATTATCTATTTAATTTTTAAAGAATCTTAATTAATTAATAATAAATATAATGGTTAAACTTCAGGTCAGGTAATGCTGTCCAGCCGACTATGGTTCTCGTATCTGGTTGGGGTTTGATTCCGTCAAGCTATTTGTTTAATTTTGGATTTATTTTTCATTTTAATTTAACAAATTTAGTCAAATATATGTTATATGACATTATTATTAATTTAATTCAATAAAATATAATTAGTTTTTATCGATTTTCTACTTCAATAAAATATCAATTGTAAATTAAACATTAATAGGACTAATCCTGTGTTGATTGGTACGAATTTGTGTACCACCCAATTTATCGACAATGTAATCATTATTTCCATATTCAATCTAAATAATAAAATTACATTTTGGTTGTGGTATTTATACTTTTAATCAATTTTATATTCCATCTATTTATTGAAATAAATCTTAAATTTAATGTTTAAAATTTGGTTGATACTCAAATCTATATGAAATAAGTAAGGTTGGATTCTTCATTTGAGAAAGACTTATTTTCCACTCCCAGTTGGTCGAATGACGCTATTTACAAGTCCGTCTTCTAACATATGCCTCTAACCACGTGTAACAACAATAGTGCTAGAGACTTTTTCTAACGCTTGAATTTGTAGAGTGTCAATTCATGTCCAACTCAATTATTTTTTATTGATATATATTTACAAGTTCGGTTGGTCGATCCAAACCTCGAGGCCTTGACATTTTATCGTTTGGACTCTATGATCCCTTATGCTTCTTTCTGTACTTTATGAACTTGGACCATCTGTAAACTTTAGGACTTGTCTTGAACACTCGTAAACAAGATTTATTAGAATTTGTTTTTTTTTTAAATACGGTGGGTAAAATAGTATTTAAAGATAAAATAAAGAAATAAATAAATTTAAAAATAAGTATAGTACGGTATCTGGTAGCATGTGAGTCATGTGGGTAAGTGATATGTTTGAATAAAAATTGAGGAAGGTGTGAAGATGGGACAAAGCAAATCCCGTGGATTTTCCAAGTAATGCAACTCCTTTAATTAAAACATAATGTGTTTGTGAATTGAGTTAGGATTAATGTTTTTTCCAAACTAATTTTATCTAAATTGTTAGGGATTTAAAATTTAATAAAAATTAGTAGTTAAATGACGAAGACATATGAATCAAACCGAGAGACCAAAGAATCGAATCCACTCTTCCATGAGTATTGATGGTCCTTCAAAATATGTTATGTTTCTTTAATAAGAATAAGAGGTCGAGTTAATTATTAAGAGATAGTACGTTTTAATTATCGGAGACTCGTTTAACCACATATTTAAAAAAGGAACATATTTTAGGAACCTTCCTCAAACTAAAGAAGTTGAATTAAGAAATAAAAAAAATATTTGAAATATATTATATAATAAGAATCTCATGGAATGAGATTGACTTCATTTTTATTTTATTTTGTTTTTTTTTAATTATTTTTTTGTGTTTCCCTTTTTCCACCCTTTTTCTTTCTGTTGCTAATCAAATCATATCATTGAATCACATGACCATAATAAAACGCAACACATACCATTATTTGAGCTGACTCTTAATATCTATTTTATTTTATTATTTTTTGAAATTTTCGAACCTATATATTATGGCTCCACTGTCTTCTATGTCTCATCAACAAACAATCCTACTGAAGACAAAAGCTCACACAAACCACCGCCATTACCCTCCAACTTCCCTCCGCATACCTATACATTCAATGGATTCTTCAAATCTCTAGTCCATTACTCGATCGTCGCTACAGATTTTGCAGTGGAAGCAGTTTCAAAGGTTTTGTTTCCAGGGAATTCTGTGCCATGGAAGTTTTCTCGAGGTCTTCGTGTGGAGACGACGACGAAGAGGCTCTCAAATGGGCGGCGATCGAGAAGCTTCCTACGTATTTACGGATACGGAGAGGGATACTGAAAGAGGAGCAAGGTGAAGCTAGGGAGATTGATATACGGAAGCTTGGATTGTTCGAGAGGAGACATGTTTTGGAGAGGCTTGTTAAGATTGCTGAGGAAGATAATGAGGATTTTCTGTTGAAGCTTAGAGACCGGATTGAAAGGTTAGTTCATGATTTTGAATGTAACAAGTAATTTCTTTACATTGCTATTTTTGTGCTCTGGAATGGCTTCGTAGATTGAAATCATTGAGTTGAAGCTCACACTAACTCTAACAGTACGTTGAATACTTGATGATGAAATCATCATATCTTCATTTTTTAGAAGAAGTATTAATTACAGTCTACTGGTTTCAAATTTTGTTATGGTATGATTATTTAGTAGTGCCATAATGCTTATGATTTATATAACCATTGTTTGATTTAACAAGTTGAAGTCAACTGTTCATACTGATTTTATGTTTTTGAGCTGTTGATTATCATTTAGTTGTTTATTTATCTATTTTAGAATATTTTTTTTCAAATTTTAGATTTAGTAAATTTAATGTTCCAATATATTACAACACAGAGTTGGTCTAGAAATCCCAACAATTGAAGTTCGGTTTGAGCATCTAAATGTTGAAGCAGAAGTTCATGTGGGAAGAAGAGCATTGCCCACTATGTTCAATTTCTCTCTCAACATATTAGAGGTAATCAAACAAACTTTCAGATAAATATAATTATGTCTTAAAAAAACTAGATCTCATTTTCTACTTGCTTTCTGTTATCTGCAGGGTTTACTAAATTATCTTCACATCCTTCCAAGTAAGAAGAAATCCCTATCAATTCTTCATGATGTCAGTGGAATTATCAAGCCTAAAAGGTAAACGAACAAGAATATGGTTTGAATCTAGAGCATAAGAGTGTTTGTAACAGTCGCTTTTTCATTATTCATAATGCTGGTTGTTCTTATTCTGCAGAATGACGTTGCTTTTGGGTCCCCCAAGTTCTGGAAAAACCACTTTACTATTGGCTTTGGCTGGAAAACTTGGGAAAGATCTCAAAGTAAGAATCAAATCCTAAAACTTATGTATAAACTAAATACTTGGAGACTTTTAATGCCACAGTGTTGAGAGTTCTTGTGGGTTCCAGTTTTCTGGTAAAGTTTCATACAATGGACATGGAATGGAGGAGTTTGTACCGCAAAGGACTTCAGCTTACATAAGTCAACATGATCTGCATATTGGAGAGATGACTGTAAGGGAGACATTGGCTTTTTCGGCAAGATGTCAAGGGGTCGGACCACGATATGGTTAGTTGCTAAAATCTCATGATAAATTATATATTAGCTGAAGATGCTAACTACTCGCTTCCAAATTGATTTTTTTTCAGAAATGTTGGCAGAACTTTCGAGGAGAGAAAAGGCTGCAAATATCAAACCTGACCCTGATCTTGATATCTACATGAAGGTTTGAATTGAAAGAAGCACATCATAATGGAAAAGAAGTTTTCGGTCTTTTACAAGTTCTGTAATCAATGCTTCAAAACTTGCAGGCAGAAGCACTAGAAGGGCAAGAAACTAACATAATTACAGACTATATCCTCAAGGTACGAACTAAAAATTTGCAGATGTGATGAACCGTCTTTCAATCATAGAAGAAGATTGAATTGCATGTACTCTGGCCCCCTCTATCTGATAGTATCGTTTTGCAGATATTAGGGCTTGAGATGTGTGCTGATACTTTGGTGGGGGATGAAATGATAAGGGGTATCTCTGGAGGACAGAGGAAGCGTCTTACAACAGGTAAAATCTAGAAGGAGTCTTTTTTGTGGAGATATTTTATCCATTTTATTAAATCCAAAATTGTCAACATGTCTTTATTTTTCAAATTTCTTGCCAATAAAACAGGGGAGATGCTAGTTGGATCAGCTAGGGCACTCTTCATGGATGAGATTTCTAACGGTTTAGATAGTTCAACAACGTACCAGATAGTGAATTCTCTCAGGCAATCAATCCATATACTCAATGGAACCGCTGTTATATCTCTTCTCCAACCAGCACCAGAGACATTTGATCTTTTTGATGATATAATCCTTCTGTCAGATGGGCATATTGTGTATCAAGGCCCACGAGAAGATGTTCTCAGCTTCTTTGCGCATATGGGTTTCAAGTGTCCAGAGAGAAAAGGGGTGGCTGATTTTCTTCAAGAAGTAATTCCCTCTTTTGCACTTACATTGGTTTGTCAGGAGACACTGTACTATATGTTATTATACTGAACGATCTCTTCTCATTCATGCTAGGTGACCTCAAGGAAAGACCAAGAGCAGTACTGGGCAATTCAAGATGAACCATATAGATTTGTTTCAGTTAAAGAATTTTCTGATGCATTTCAGTCATTTCATATTGGTCGAGAGCTGGGAGATGAGCTTGCCACTCCGTTCAACAGGTCCAAATGCCACCCAGCTACTTTAACTTCTAAGAAATACGGTGTTAGCAGAAAGGAGGTGTTGAAAGCCTGCATATCCAGAGAACTTCTGCTAATGAAGAGGAATTCTTTTGTATACATTTTCAAATTGTTCCAAGTAAGTGGTATTTATCCTCAAAATTTTGCTCAAATACACAACACGTGATTAATGTCTAATCTTTAATACGTTAATTGCTGAAGGGTGCTCAAGTAAAGCCATTCAAGCCTGTAATAGTTTGAGATCTTCTCATTTCTAACTTCACTTATTTTTTTCTTTCAGCTTATTATAATGGCATTGATAACAATGACACTTTTCCTACGAACCGAGCTGCATCGAGATTCTGAAATTGATGGAGGGATTTATATGGGTGCCTTGTTTTTTACTCTTGTTGTAATCATGTTCAACGGATTCTCGGAACTCGCTATGACTGTTGTGAAACTTCCTGTATTTTATAAGCAAAGAGACCTTCTCTTCTATCCGTCTTGGGCATATGCTCTGCCAACATGGATACTCAAGATCCCAATCACCTGTCTAGAAGTTGGCATTTGGGTTGTCATGACCTATTATGTCATAGGGTTCGATCCAAACATTGAAAGGTAAGTAAAAGTAGCCAATTTTACAATTCAAGACCAAGCTTTTATCTGGTTCACAAAACGTTAAAGAACATTCATTTGCAGGTTTTTCAAACAGTTTCTTTTACTTTTCTGCATCAACCAAATGGCATCAGGATTATTTCGCTTAGCAGCAGGTCTTGGAAGAGATGTTATCGTGGCTACCACATGTGCGACATTAGCTCTACCGGTAGTTATGGTTCTGGGTGGATTTATCGTGGCTCGAGGTAACTTCCATGTTTATTTTGAATACGGCCTACATAATGTATTGAGACCGACATTTCTGATTTTTAAAGAAAAAATAATCTGTTCTTTCTTACTAGAGGATGTACATTCATGGTGGATGTGGGGATATTGGGTCTCACCAATGATGTATGGACAGAATGCTATAGCAGTAAACGAATTTCTTGGGAATAGCTGGAGGCATGTACGTACGAAAATGATCTTTTTGATTCATAGATATAACAATGTATATAAATTTCATCAGCAAGAACTGATAAATATGTTGAAATTTGTGTACTGCAGGTGCTTCCTAATTCCTCAGAACCGTTGGGGGTTTCAATCTTGAAATCTCGAGGGATTTTCCCAGAAGCTTATTGGTATTGGATTGGAGTAGGAGCAACAATTGGATACGTTTTGCTTTTCAATTTTCTCTTCATTTTTGCCTTGCATTACCTACATCGTAAGTCATTCACTTTGTACACTTTTGACATTTTTATTTGTACACGTAACTAACAGTTTGATTAATTTCCTGCAGCATTTGGTCAGCCGCAAGCGGTGCTATCTGAAGATACGTTGGCTGAGAAAAATGCTAACAGGACTGGAGAATTAGAACAACCAAAAAAGACAAACATCTTCTTTGGTGGGTCATCAAATTGAGATTGATATTTTGCCTAGCTTTATCCATTACAATACCTGATGAATATCTTTATAATGCAGAAAGAGAAAGTCAAAATATACCGTCCGGGACATTGGCTACAAGAGCTGGGAGCACCAATGACGTTAACCAGAATGACAACCGAGGGATGGTTCTTCCTTATGAACCCCATTCTATCACTTTTGACGAAATCAGATATGCTGTAGACATGCCACAGGTATTTATTTGAATTTGAGTGAACCATTATGCACAATAGTATATCAAATGATCATTACAGTAACACAACCACCTTTTCTCAAGTGGAAACCATGTCAAAAAAATTTACGTTAGTATATCTCAATTCTTTCGAAATTGACTTTTTTTTAGGAAATGAAAGCGCAAGGTGTCGTTGAGGACAAACTGGAATTGCTAAAGGGCGTCAGTGGTGCTTTCAGGCCAGGTGTTTTAACAGCTCTAATGGGCGTTAGTGGTGCCGGTAAAACGACTCTAATGGACGTGTTGGCTGGAAGGAAAACTGGTGGATATACAGATGGAACAGTCACAATATCTGGGTTTCCAAAGAGGCAAGAAACGTTTGCTCGTATTTCAGGATATTGTGAGCAAACTGATATCCACTCTCCACATGTTACAGTCTATGAATCATTGATGTATTCCGCATGGCTCAGATTACCCTCTGATGTTGATTCAGCCACTAAAAATGTATCAATCTTTATTCTCTCCTTTTCTTTTAAATTGCAAGAAGTATTTATCTTTTATTTTATGATTATTAACTCAATGATTGTGCATTTCAGATGTTTATTAAGGAAGTCATGGAACTCATGGAGTTATCCCCGTTGAGGGATTCTCTAGTTGGATTGCCCGGAGTCAATGGACTTACAACTGAACAGCGCAAGAGGCTAACTATAGCAGTTGAACTCGTGGCTAATCCATCTATAATTTTCATGGATGAGCCAACCTCTGGTCTTGATGCTAGGGCAGCAGCAATAGTCATGAGAACTGTGAGGAACACAGTTGACACTGGACGAACTGTAGTCTGCACTATTCACCAACCAAGTATTGATATATTTGATGCTTTTGATGAGGTGAACACCCTTTCATTTGAGAAGTTGGTTAATTTTTTCCTTCTTTCTTTCATTATGGAATTAAAAGGGGAAAAAATCCTGGACTGCCTCATTGCAGCTATTTCTCTTGAAAAGAGGAGGAGAAGCAATATATGTTGGTCCGATTGGTCGCCATTCTTCCCACTTAATTGAATACTTTGAGGTTAGGATAATGCATACTTGTAGTTGACATTAATTCCATGTTTTTTTAAAATCTCTAAAAACGGTGATTTTTCTTCATCAAGGGAATTGAAGGAGTTCCAAAAATCAAGGATGGTTACAATCCTGCAACTTGGATGTTAGATATCACCTCACCAGCACAAGAAGCTGCTCTTGGGGTTAACTTCACTGATATCTATAGGAACTCAGAACTATATAGGTACATTCTAATTATGTTCCTAAGCATAACTAAAGTTTTCCACCACTATCTAAAGGGGTGAACAACAAGATTTCCTTGTGTCAAAAGTTTGTCTTATGCAATTTATTTGATGCCATATGGAAAATAATGGCATTAAAGAAAGTCCTATATTACATCTTCCTTTAGATTATTTAATAATGTATAGATATCAAAATGACGCAGGAGAAACAAAGCCTTGATCAAGGAACTGAGCATGCCTTCACCAGGTTCGAAGGACTTGTTGTTTCCTACTCAATACTCTCAATCTTTCCTTAACCAGTGCATGGCATGTCTGTGGAAACAGCATCTTTCTTATTGGCGTAACCCACCATACACCGTCGTGAGACTTATATTTGCAACTTTTGTTGCCATTCTATTTGGGACAATATTTTGGGACCTCGGCTCGAGAAGGTAATGGAGGAAAAACAGAGAGCTTTAGTGGCAAAGAGTTTGGACAGTTTTATTTTCGTCATAATCTCTTTAATCTCTAGTCGGTGGCTTCACTTTAGTCCCTTGCCAATGCAGGAAAACACGGCAAGATCTTTTCAATGCAATAGGTTCTATGTATGTCGCTGTTCTCTTCATTGGGACACAAAATTCCTCTTCCGTTCAACCAGTTGTGGCCATTGAAAGAACAGTTTTTTATAGAGAAAGAGCAGCAGGAATGTACTCAGCATTGCCATATGCGTTCGGACAGGTTACATTAACAATGTTATTACTACTACCTGCTGCTTAAATTTGTAGTTGTAGCTCTTTTTGTGAAAGATGGGTTAACTGAATAAGGAGATGTGCCTTGCAGATTGTCATTGAGTTCCCATATGTCTTCATTCAATCGACCATTTACAGTGTCATCGTGTACGCTATGATCGGTTTTGAGTGGACAGCAACCAAGTTCTTCTGGTATCTATTCTTCATGTACTTCACCTTATTGTACTTCACTTTCTATGGAATGATGGCTGTCGCAATTACACCAAACCACCAGATCTCTAGCATAGTTTCCGCTTCGTTCTATGCAATATGGAACGTTTTCTCAGGGTTTCTCATTCCTCGAACAGTAAGTTATTCAGATTAATTGATTTTGAATGATTAAAGAAATGTTTGAGAGTGATTTTGAATAAGACAAAAGTGATTTTAGCTCTTTCGAAATCTCTCTCAAACACACCCTCAATTACCTTTTCTTCTTACGTATACACCCTTGATTACCTGTTTCTTTTTACGTATAGCTTTTAGTAGAAGTTTGAACTTATTATATGGAGTAAATTAATGGCAGAGGATTCCCATATGGTGGAGATGGTACTTTTGGGCATGCCCAGTCTCATGGACCTTATATGGATTGGTTGCTTCTCAGTTTGGAGATATTAAGGAGACCCTTCAATCAGGTGAAACTGTAGAAGAATTTATAACAAATTATTTTGGGTACAGGCAGGATTTTCTAGGTGTTGTTGCTGTTGTGCATATTGGGATGTCACTTCTCTTTGGATTCATCTTTGCCTTCTCAATAAAGGCTTTTAATTTCCAAAAAAGATAAAAAACGAAAACCCATCACACATTAAGTCGAAACGACGGACGTAGTTTTGTCATAAAATATAGGGAACACTACACAATTACAAAGGATGTGCCAACCAAGGTCTATAGTTTTCATGTTTTAAGTATATGTATTTAAATCGTTAAAAACACAAAGATCACGTCATTGTGTAAACATTTCTTCATTATAATTCAAATGAGAATCACAATACCATAGTTAAAAAGTAGGGTTTTTTTTTTTTTTTTTTTTACTTTCATAAAAATGTGCGCAAAAGAAGGAAAAAAACAACCATACCTTTCACATTTTCTAGTATACGTTGGGAGTAAGAAAATTTGAACTACTGATATTTTTAAATGATTTCTTATTCACGAACAAATGTTCAAATTAATGCAAGAACGAATGGGATTGACATTGACAAAAGAAATATATATGTATGTATATATATATATATATGTATGTATGTATGTGTGTGTGTGTCTCAAATTTCCAAGATGTAATTAAGGAAAAAATAAAATAAAAGCGTTTTGAAATAAAATGGTAAGGCAAGAAAATAGGTATTAAGCAATGGGAGGATTGAAGCAATGTGAGAGAATGACTGTTGTGTCCTGCTCTAAACAAAAGCCTTCCCAGCACGCCTCTTTTTAAGTCATTCAAGACGGCAAGCAACCAATTCCAACCCTTTTTTTTTCTTTTTTGGGAATCTAAAAATTAAATATTTTCAAAAAAGAAAAATTAACATATCGTGCACGTCTATGTGCACGTAAACTATTCCGAACATTCACAAGTCACAAATGTAAGAAAAAAAAAGTCAATTTTCTTGTTTTTACAATATCTTGATAGACCTTTAAAACATTAATACATAGAGACAAAATTTTTAATACTACAATAATCATACTACTTTCATTAATTATTTGACATGTCATTAAATTATTTATCTTATGATTCCACGTCATTCTTAAAACCTCCTTGTATGGTAAGTAATAAATAGCGACCATATGAAAAAATTTCCATATGATAACCATAATACTAGAGATTTTAATAATGTGGAAATACAAAATTTAAAATTGTGGCCACATAATTCCAAGCTCATTTTGAGTAGTTAGGAAGTAGAAAGTTCTAAAAGTTGTTTCATAAAATTGTCAAACCAAAGATTTTTTCCAATCAAACTAAAATTTCTAACCCACTTTGGGGGAGTTCCAAACTTTCTGGACTTCCCTTGCCGTCGTTCTCAACTACCGTGAGCTGACCAACAACCTCCGCCGCCTCCTCCTCCTCCTCCTCCTTCTTTTTAACTATTCCAAATCCCATCTCTTTTTCTCCCCAAAATCCACAGTGAAATACATTTGAAAAGGTAAAAAAAAAAAATGGCTATGGCCACTACCTGCTGTCTTAACAACCTCAATCCGCCGCCGCGCTTGCATCAAAATTCCACCACATCCACCAACAGCCCTCTGCTTCCATGGTAAGAAAATCCGTTCGTCAACCATTTCGTTTTTTCGAAAATTTTAGTTTACGAACACCAATCACACAATATAAATTTCTTTGTTCTATTTTCTCTAGACCGAAGTAATGTTCACGAGGTTGAAGTGTTCGAAAAATATTGTTATTTCTAGAAGCTTTCAAAGTCTTTCAATAGTTTTTAAATAAAATTTATAGGAGTATTCATCTATTTTCAAAGTTACTTACTATTGAGGCCATGTGGGTTTGGATTTAGATGATTCTCTTGGTTTAATTAATTGGATTCTAGGTTTTGTTTGGTTGAAAATAACTTACAATCACTTGAATTTTTGGCCCGTCTACACACATATGAGAGATTTTATTCATCCCACCGTGTAAATTATATATTTGGAAGTAGGTATACATATATTAAAACTATTAAAAGTACATAGAGTGGTAGTTAAGTCTCTCTGATCGAAGAATTTAGAGAAAACGAAATAAATATATAAATTTTTATTTTTATTTTTATTTTCTCTTTCTTCCATTGTTTTTTTGTGGTCAAGCAAAATTTCTATAGATTTCCATGAGCAGGCATTTAAGGTGGATGTCGTGTTAACTTTGAACACAATTGGTTTAGGTCGTAACGAATTTGCTATCAAAGTGGTAGTTTTCCACACCATGTAATTTGAAATAGTTGATGAATTACAAGCTTGTGCAAAAAAAAAAAAAAACATATTTTCTAGCTCAATTGAATCGATGACCAAATATCATCATCCAATTAGATCAAACTAGCTTATTCAATTAACTATATGGCAAAGACACGTGACATTATCAAAATCCATTAATTTGTTTTCTTGGATTTTGATTTTTAATTAGTCTTAGGTTCCAGAAAAATTAAAAATCAAATTGCTATCAGCAAAACAAAAAATATAAATCCTATCCTACAATTCCATCATTTTGATTAATTATGGTAATGCTTTCAAATTAGAAATTAGGGATTGAATTTTTGAAATTAAACGGCCGTTTGTATTGGGCAGGAATGGAAATGGAGAATGGTGGCGAAAACGGTGCGTTTTGGGAGTTGCCGGAGTGGTGACGGCGCTGGTGATGAGCGGAGAAAGCAGTGGCGTAGAAATGGGAAATGTTAATTTTTTCGATTCAAGAAAATGGAGCGAAGAAAGAATGTGCCCGCAATGGCGGCTCAATTCCCTTGAAACCATCGTCCCGGAGAATCTTCCGAGGCCGGCCGCTCGCCGGAGATGGGACCCCGCCGCCCTTCCTCACACGGCGCCGGCGCCTCAACTCCGAACCACAAATACATCTTCCCTTTCTACTCGCTGCTTCTCCATGTAAATAAGTAAATTGCCAATACACAATTTACCATTTCTTCAAATACCATTTTACAAAAAATAAAAAATTTATAAATGAAAATTACTTCAAATATCATTTAGTGTTGAGAAATAACTAATATTTGTATTTAGTGTCGAGAAATAACTAATATTTAAAGGTTGAAACCGATAAGGAACAAAAATTAGATCCAAAGTGTTGGTCAGTACATCCTGCAAAATGATCGATTAACAAATATTAAAAAATTTAAATTCAATTTTCAGAGTCTGTCACTAATATAGGCTATATTGTTGGTGAGAGTTTATCATCGATCGACCAATAAAATTTGTTATATTTGTAAGTTTTAAAAAATATTTTTTAAACTTAATTAATTATTATCTTTAGAAGTACTGCCTAATGTAATTACCCTACAGATTTTATGATCACCTAAGACACAATCATGAAAAACGTATTAAAAGAAAATAATAATAGCAATAATCTCAAAGAACGTTGAAGAGGCCCAAAATACACAAACGAGTTGGGTCAGTCCAGATTATGATCGGCATTGGACTAACAAGACTTGGGCCGTAGGTCCATAATTGGAAACGTAATGGGCCGACAGTTGAAATATCTAGACCATATATTTGTTTCAATCCCAATTTTTTTGGAAAGGAATACATTTTATACCATTATCAACTATTTTCTGAATATAATATTATGACAATCTTAAATATAATTCAATGGACAAACCATCAATTATTTTGAGGATTCAATCTCCAGTCTTATGAACTAAAAAATTGTTTGAAATGCTTAATTCAATTATAAACCCTAAAGTTAAGAAATATGCGTTTTAGGTGTGTAGTTGTAAGATGGAATTAATGGATAGACACAGATATATAGTGTCTATTTTAATTAAATATACTGTTTAAATTGAATCATTTAATATTTACTTATAAAACCAATTGGACGAACTCTCCCTTGACAATATAATCTCGATAAACAAAAATAACAAAACTAATCAAAAGAAACAAACAAACATAGTTTAATATAGTTCTTTTTTCAGGGAAAATTATTTTAAATGGTAAAACTGCTGAAAATATTTACAAATATAACAAAAATTTATAATTTATCAATTATAGACACAATAGAAGTAAAAAAAAAAAAGTTGTTATATTTTGTGAATAGTTTGATTTATTTTGTTATATTTGAAAAAATATATTTTAAAAAAAGAAATTATATTTCAAAGAATAGTTTTTAAATACAATTCCAAGATTATCTAAATAGCTAATCAAAGCAAAGTTTATTAAAGATAATAATTATGGTAACGAAAGAGTGTAAATTCAAATTCGATTGGTTGGAAATTCTATAGAAGAAACATTATTGAGGTTGAAGTACACAAAAGTAAACCCTAATCATTCAAATCAGTACGTATAATTACATAATAATTATGAAAATTATGGTGGGAATCGAACTTCAACTTTAAATAAAGAAATATGTGTAAATTTTTTTAAAAATGAAGTGTCTGTTATTTACCAACGAACTAAGTTTACTTTTGGCGGAACAATCTATACGGTCAATCCATTAATTATAATTAAAAGTGATTGAGTGCATTTGATCATGATACCTTCAATAGCTTAGAGTATACCCACCGACTAATGTAGAGAGAAACTTAAATTCGTAAGGTGTGGATATATCTCACTAAATAATCAATGAAAATGAGATTGATGAAGATTTTGAGTATAATTATATAGGAAATTACGTTACATTGATTACATTTTTGAAAGTGTGACAAAAAATTGGTTCTCGTAGCAAAGTGTGGTAAAATAGAATCAACAGTAATAAAGTGGGTGTCACGTTTTGTTACTCTTGTTTTTTAAAAAAGAGATTGAACAAAGCCAAACTCAAAGAGGCAAAGGGAACAACAAGTGAATGAGGTTGAATTAGAAGCATATAATATAATTTAATTTCATATATTTATTTATTGATTAGATGTAGAAGTGAGTAAATATGGGTTTAGGGTATATTTGTGGGGTTAATATGAAATGGGGGTGGAGAGGTAGGTGGGATGTGATGGGAAGAATCTAAGTTAGAGATTTTTGTAGTAAAAGGCAAATGGGAGAGATATGGCATACAACAATACAACATTTAACAGTCAACACCTCCCTTGAACACAAAGAAAGAAAGAAAAAACACTTTTTTTTAAAAAAAAAATTTATATATTTATTTATTTATTTTAATAAAATAAAAAACAAAAACAAAAAAAGAAATTAATTCTCAAACTTTATTTTTTCCATTCCCATATATGTTTCCTTCTAACCCTGCATATATTATCTATTATCATTTCAAACCTCTCCTCATATGGACAATCAAATTATATACTCTTACAAAGTTACAGCCATATTTGTTTTAGTATCATCGATTAATGTATTGTCTTTCTCTTTTTAATGATCGAATTCAATGAATCTGATCTACACACCACTATAATAGTAAGTCTTTGAAAATTGAAATGACTCATAAGTTTAGTAATTAGTTTATACATATTGAATGTTCATTGATGGAATTTAGTTACGCCTTGTGTTGTTAAGTTGAAAGTGAAAATTAGATTAATCTGATATAGAATCAACACAAGTCATGCATAATGTTGTGACGATGTAAATGACAAGAAGGCAAACTAAGAAACGAATAAAAATGGAGAGATATATTGAGATTAATAACCTAGTTTGGTGCAATATCACCAATGTGGTCGATTGGAAAGAAATTTCACTAATTAAAGAGTAACGAAGTTCTTATCTCTGTTAGAACGCTTCTACATTGACTCGTGTATAACCAACTCAACAAAACAACTAAAATAAAGTGTTTTGTATCTAACAAAACAACTGCACAATATTTTGTTCGTTAAAAATCGACCAACTCAACAACAGTAACAAAAGATTATTATTCCGCGTGACATTAAAGCAAAAAAGTTCAAATTCGGTATAATTTTCTTTATCGTTTTCATATCAACAGTTTGGATCTCACCATAGTAGAGAACATATTTTGAAACTAAGAAGTTAAAAGTTAAAACAAATTCATATGATATAGAAACAATGGCTGTCAACCCACATAAATGATGTAATGATCATTATATTGACAACAAAGGTAACCCAAATTGTTTTTCATTCAACTTTATAAATATATAAATATTTAATACCATTAAAATAAACTTTATTTTATTATTACTATTATTATTATTATTATTATTATTATTATTATTATTATTATTTATATATATACATATATATATATAAGTACAAGCATTATATGTAATGATTTTACACAAAGTTGGAAAGCAAAGCACAAATTACCATAATGCCCAACTCTATATTGGTCAAAGGGAGACATTAAGTTAACTCAAAACACCAATCATTGCCTCAACAGAATGTGTAGATTGAGAAATACTTGTCTAGATTTTTGGTGTACCCAAATTGGGAACATACAACCATGTCTTATGCACAAATGTGTTAGCCATATTGGGATTCTAAGTTTTTCCACTTACACTTTTTGTTAATGGGTTTTAACTGTCACCGCTCAATTCCAACTCATAATTAAAACAACAGTAATATACCACAATATTTTCTTTCTTTGTCATCTCAAATTTTAAGTTTGACATCAAAAATGTTTTGTAATATCGATTTCAAAGTTAGATGTTTGTTTAAAAAGGGAATGACCTCTTGGTCGTTGACATCTGTCTTAACAGAGATGTGCTCAGATTGACGGTGATCCACATATCTTTGAAGAGTATATTTCTTTTCATATGAGATCACGATAGATGATTCCGACAATTTTCTGCTTTTATTATCGAGAGGATAAAAAGAAATATTCGATCTATCAAATAATGGAACGAGAAGGTTTTTGGATCGCACAAGGCAAATCATTGCAAATGAATTATTTGTAATTCTTTCTCCAAGTTTGCGGAGGTCTTTGTTTCTATTGAGATTCCCATTTTTAGTGCAAACCCATTTAAATCCTCACCCCCACTTTTGCAAAAGCATGCACAAAAGTGATAGATGGCATTGCAATTGAGAAGGAATCCTTCAAATAATTAATAAAAGAATATTCCCTCTCTTTTTTATTTTCTTTTTGACCAATATAGTTTAAATTAAACGTTAAATTAAAAATTTGTTTGGATTGTCTTTTAAAATGCTTTTAAAAAAATTATCTAGAATAATTATAATGGGTAGCAATTTTCTTAATAAGCATAAGCCATTTTCTTGTTCTTGCAAATAGTTTCTAAATATCCTAATTTAATGTAATATCATATTTAGAACGGATAACAATTTTAGAATATATTAATACTTTAGATATAATTGTTATATTTACGTCTATATCATAATATATATAATTAGCATTTTGGATCTTTGCTGGTATTAATAAATTTGGGCCTTTGATGTACTTTATTGGGCCGAGATATAGGAGCCCACCAGAAATGAAAATGTAATTAACTAACTATTTTTTTTTTATAATTAGTAATTTCCACGTTTTATGGTATGAATCAGTGAGCATTTAATAATATTCTGCAAAAATGAGCCAATAAGAAAAGATGTCAGAAGAGTAAAAATTTTCAAGTGATGTCATCATCTTGGAGAAATTGAAACAAATCAGATCAGGAGATCCATTTAATCAACTATACCAATCAACATTGCGTCATTATTTATATATAAATAAAACCATCTATTTATTTTTTATTTTAAAGAAATCATAAGTCCGTTGTGATGTAACCCTGACCGTGGGATTGACATTGAAGTACGTGTGATTGATGTAGCAACCGACGGTCCGGATTCAAGGATTAAACTGGGGGATCCAAAAAAATCGAAGGCCTTTTTAATATTTAAATCTGCAGTCAAAAATATTTCCACAAGAAGGAACCTGGCATTAAATGGCTGACACGTGGTGAATTCTTTTTATGACGATAGTACCCTTTACCGTCAAATCAAAATTCACCAATCCTTTTACAAAAAGAAAAACTGAGGGTTATCCGGCAATCAATTCAAACGACGGTGTCAGGGTCGTTTTGGTCATTACGTTGGTCAGAGATGGAGGGTGGGGGCCAATGCCGAGATACTATTGGCTGGAAGTGACTCGGTGGACCCACCCTAGTGCCACGTGATTGTCTGATTGGGCAGCTGTGACGGTCTAGATTGGTCACGTGACGTCAACCTCACCGGTGACGCTAACTCCACCGTTACCGTCACTAAGTATTCGTTTCCGTTACCAAAATTGTTTTCAACTCTTTTTCTATCTTTTTAATAAAAGTGTTTAATTTTAATTTTAATCTTTGGAACATTTGTATTGAAAAAAAAAATATTTAAAAAAAAAATTAAATTGAAAATTAAGAAATTTAATGAATAGAGTACTAATTATCATTCCCAATTTCAATGTCGCTATCTCCTTCGAGTAGTTTATGAACTAAAAATGACGTGTTATTTATTATTGTTATTAGCTTAAATTCAATGATATGTTTAGAGAGTCTTTAAATTCTGTTAAGCTTCGAGAATTAAGCTTGTCATTTTATAATAAACTTTTAAAAAAATTATAATTTAACCACCATTAATCGGTCGAAACTAGTTGGAGTTTTATTATTATTATTATTATTATAAAGTTGAGAGACTCAAACTATAGTCGTCGTTCACATATATGTATATCAGTTAGATTATACTCATGTTTTATTTTAACATCTGAGAGATTATAGTAAACTCAAATGCCAAGGTACGTTAAATAGTTATATATTAAACAGTAAACGTTAATTAATGATCATGATTACTTAGTCTTTTAAAATGATACTGCACTTACTGTTTTATTCTCGTATGTAATTAACTTTTTACAGATTCATTTTAGTAAATAATATTTTGATAATTTAAATATTTATTTAACAAAGGTGAAAACCATAATTGATAAATTGGAGGCATTGGACATAAATTTTAACAACTAAAAACAAAATTTTGTAAAAGAGACCTAAATTAATATTTTGTCAAAGCCGACTAATTATATTTTTAATGAATAGAAATTTCTATGACCAAATATTTAATTGTTGAAAACATCGTTCTTTTTACAATATGTAAAGTAAAGAGTCGAATATTTGACTATAAAATCTAGTACAAGTTGTATTCGTTTGAACCATGTTAATGCGAGATTATTAAAATTAGCATTTTATTAAAAAAAACTGATAAAGTGTGTTTTCTAAATTATTCTAACTCTTTAATCCACATATTATTTTAAAAAACAATCATTAAAAAAAAAAAACACGCTTGGATGATGATAAATTAAATGGTCCTAATTATGGATTTTAATGAGTAATTAGACCGGCTTAAATGTTTATTATATGTATAATTTATTTATTTATTTTAGATAATGCTTATTATAGCCCTAGGTAGGTCGGTAATAGGATATATAATCTAAGATTTGGCAGCAAATATTCATTTAATTAATTAAATTAGTATAAAATATATGTACCAAACACATATGATTCCAATTTTTTTTTTTAATGATTTCATATGATAAATATTCTCTAAGATTCATTATATCGTAATTCATAACACACAAACTCTTGTTATCACAATACATCACCTGTTAGTAAAAGCGATATAAGAATTACTGTCGACTACATATCTTTGTAACTTTAAAATGAAATGAATTTATAAAGTCACTAACTGAATCAATAAATTGGAAAAACCGACCAAAGAATTAACTACTATAAAGATAAATTAAAAAAAATAATGATGAAAATTTCACTTTGATCGTGAAAAGTAAAATTTAATTGTATCGAGCCGAAAGTTAAGAAATAAAAATTGTAAAAAAAAGTAGAATACATCAAAAAAAACACATGATCGCAATGATTTGCTTCTAAAAAAAAATCTCAAACCACTTTATTCACAATCACAATAGAATCCATTTACTTCTCTCAAAGTCCTCTGGAAAATTCTTTAAAATGAAGAAATAAGATTTTTTTTTTTTAAAAAAATGATTTTTAATATTTTTTTTAATTTTCAAATGAACATTGAAAGTTGGTAAGAAAAGGGAGCAACAGCCCACATAGTCCAATCATGAAAGAGAATTGTTGTGATTATTTTTTAATTATAAATTATAAAGTTTGAACCCATATTGTGTTTCTCTTTCTTAATTAGTTTATAAAATTTTTATAAAGTTTCATTTCTATTTTTAAAAATTAAATTATATGTAGTTTTAGTTTAGTGGTTTGAAGTATTTCTATTTCTTAAACCAAGTCATCTAATATTCAAAAAAATTACCTTATTAAAAGGGTAGATAAATTAAATATGTTAATCTAGCATGTATTACAATAAATTTGGTTGTATATTTTCTTTTAGTACAACAGTTGTGGGAATAGAAATCGAACTTCTCACCTTAAAGATGAAAAATTATGTCAATTATCGTTGAGTTAAGATCATTTTGAACAATTCAATTATATGCTTGTTTATCTTTTATCTTAACCGTCGTTGTTTATTTAATAGATATTTCTTATCAACTATTAATTTCATTTAGTTAAACTATTGGTAATTCCTTTGAAGACCAACACTTTTGTTTAATAATCATCTAGTTTTAGAGATTGAACCTTCCATTATTGAATTTATGTTATCTATTTTTTTAGACGTGTTTTAAAATATCAAACTAAAATATTATGGTTTTCAAATAGAGCAAAAAAAAAATAATAATAATAAACTATTTTATCAAATATTGTAAAGTCTATCAAATTCTCCATAGTTCGTTTAAGTTTTTTTTTTTTTTGTTATATTTTGTAAATAGTTTCAATTTTTTGCTATGTATAAGAAATCCTCATATTAATATTAAAATTTATTTTAAATAATAAAAATAAAGAATGGAGAAAGAAGAACAAGTTTACATTTTTTAAAATTTGTCTAAAAAGAAATAAAAACCCAAATAAAAAGTAGTAAGAAAAGAAGTATAATTTTAAAAAGAAATAAAAATCGAATGGTTATCAAATGGGGATTACGGACTTAAATTTCTACATTCACCAAAAACTTATTCGCTTAGTTTCAAAATTAGGTTTTACATTAAACGTGAATTTAAGTGAATCAAGCTTAACCAACCCGAGTTTACATATGATTAGAAAGAAAGTTCATACAACTTGATTCCATAATCGTAAACTATACGAATTAATTAATGAATTTACAAAAAAAAAAAAAAAGGGTGTCCAAAAAGATTAGATTAAGAAAAATGGAATGATTTGAATTGAGTAAGAAAGGAAATTAGATTAAGAAATGAAGGAAAAAGAAGTAGGGAGGGAATAAAACAAAGTTGATGGCATGGCATGCCTAAAAAGCTGCTAAATATGAGAGATATGAAGATCCAACCAAAAGCCCTATACATCTTTCCCATCTCTATAACTCATAGCCTCCAAATCTTTTTTCTTCTCTTTATTTTATTTTCCCATTAAACTTAAAGGTCAATTTTTTTATTTTTAATTTTTTTTATTTATTTAAAAAAAAAGTTTCTGAATTTTTGGAAATTGGATTTCTTATAAAAGTTTGTATTTGCATCAGATATTGCACAAATCCAAATCCATAATGATTCCAAAATAGGATATTGTGAAGGTTGGGGAATTAGTGTGGAAAAACAAAAAGGCAAATTAAGAATTTTTAAGATTGTTATGTGTACTTTTTAGTGGTGTAATGTAACCAAAATAATAATAATAATGATAATAAAATTTGACTTGATCCACTTGTTCAATTAGGGGTAATAATTGGCTTGTTGTGTTTTATTCTTTTTTTATTTTTTTCTTGAAAATATTGTTTTAAATAATATAAAATAAAAAATATTTATAAATATAACAAAATATTACTGTTTATCAGGTAGGGATAGATCGTGACATGCTACTATTTAGGTCTATTATAACATAGTAGTCTGTTGTTAATAGAAAGTAAAATTTTGTTATATTTATAAATATTTTGATTTATTTTATTATATTCTAATAATTTTTTTAATTAAAATAACATTTACATTTAAATTTGTTCATTTTTTTATATACTTTTGAAGTGTTAAATTTTAATCTTTATATATTTTTAATAAATCTTAAATTTACCACTTAAAATTAATTTTTTTTTATAAAAATTAGCTAACTAAGATTAATGATTTTCATGCCAGGAAATGTTAAAATTTGACTCAAAATTATTAATTTGATTTCATTTTACTTTATAGTATATATTGATAGATGTTAAAATTTTGGTTATGGGAACTGGGAAGTCAACGTTTATTGGACTTGGTTTAATATATATATATATATATATATATATAATTTCTATTAAAAAAACTCTCAGTCTTCCATTTTTTTAGGAAAAAAAAGTACATAAAAACTATATTATGTAATTTTAGAAATTTTATCCATAAATTAATAGCAATAATTAGTGGAACGGTTTAGTGGAAAGTACTTAAATTTAAATATTCAGAAGAACAGAGATTAAATAAAACAATTTATATACTTTTATGTTGGTCGAATTCAATTAACATTTGAGTGTACTAGTAATCACGATGTTTATGGTTCAAATTCTTTACTCCAAATATATATATATATATATATTTTATAGGTTAGGGAAAAAAAGAAATAATTAAGGAAGAAAAGGAAAATGTATAGGTATATTTTTATAGGCATGCAAATAGTCCATTAAGGAAAATAATAAGAGCTAGGCCTAGATTCAAAGTTCCCAACCCTACATTTTCTTTCTCTCTATCAAGTTAGGTAATGTGTTAGTGAGAGGAAGCTCCACCCCTAGATCCTCATATCATGTAGGCATATCTCCTCCTTTAATTACCCCTTACCAACCTTCTTCTTTATTTCCACTTTTAAAACAAAAGTTTTCGAACAATGTTCGATCGTAACATGTTCGGATAATTTGCTCTCTCACGACCAATCTTAATTTGTACACATTTCAATTTGTTAGATGATTATAAACCTGTTAGCTGTTACCTCGTATGATAAGAATTTTTCAATTCTTTAATTACCGATTATAGATAAACTATAGGTAGTTGTCCTCTAATTTGTTTTGTTCTTGAAAACATGCGCAGTCTCTAGGTCTTTACTTGTGTAACAGTTGAATGATTGATAAAAATCCAACCAAGCAATTTTGAGAAAGATTGATAGGGTTGTATGAGAATAATGATGATGGGATATAATTATTGAGTTTGAGTTTGTGACCCACACAATTTATATAAACTCTCCCCCATCTCTTTTTAATTAATGAGGGTGAAAACTTACCAAACAATGGATTGAGAATTGATTGTTTAAAATTGAAAATAAGAAGATGAGAAGTTGGAAATCAATGGGGCTATGGATATAGGTCTGCGAAAAGGAAAGTTCTTTAATTAATACTTCGAACTTTTGATATTTCTTTGAATAATGTTTATTCTTCGATGGATAACTATGAGTGATACTGATGTTTTTTCTATAAAATCCACGTGAAAGTAGACTTTTCAATTTTCAAAAGCTTCACCATAAAAGTTTTATTTGTACGATAGATGAGTTAAACACATCAGACATTACGTAAGAACGAAAAATGACTTGTGATTATAACACATTTTGTCTTTTATATCTATGTTATATAGTGAGCTATATAAGCTCTCCATATCATACTAACACTTGCCAGTTGAAATTTGAATATCAAATTGTATCTGGTCAAATATTGATGCAAATGTTGTCACTTTACGGATTTGTATATCTAAAGACACGATAAATACATGCATATATATACACATACATACACATCTATATAGATAGATACATACGTATACTATCCACTAATAGATGTTTATTCGCATCTATCACTGTCTATGAAATTTAATATATTTATACACATTTTCATCACTTTTCTCTACAAATTTGAGTAAATTCTAATTTTGAAAGCTAAATTTAAGGTTTATTAAAAATTAAACTACAAGCGTGGAAAGAACGGTGATTCAATGACTGTGAATGAAACACGAGGTGATCGTTTTTGTTTCCAACGATGCAACGACAACCAACAACGAATGTTGCCTCATGCCTCGCGTCTTCACTATTACATCCTCCACACGTCCTCTCACCCTCTTTGTAACAATTTAGTCAATTAATTTTAAAAAATTAATTTACAAATAAAATATATTTAGGAAATTGAGTCTTAATATTCATAATATTTTTCATAGTCAATATTTAATAATTATAAAATTTAAAGTACGGAGACTAAATTATTTTACACTAAAATAACAAACTTATTAAAAACTTGTCCAAGGATTAAACGAAAAACAAAAACAAACTTGGACGAACGAACTTGTCTTTCTTTTATTTGTGTAAACTGTCAGTTTGTCTAAAAAATAAAAAAATAAATCTCACTTTCAGGGAACGAATAATATATTGACTAATTGAATTATAATATGTTTATGAACTTGCTGTAAACTTTTTAAAATATCAAAATTAGATATACACAATTTTAAAAATTCGATAATACAATAATTTATTAGACACAAATCTTAAAGTCCAAGGGTATATAATAATTAAGTTGGTACAAGCTTTTTTAACTTTTAATTTTTAAGTGGAAAGGCACTATTAATTAATTAGAATAACCATAGATATATATATATTTTTTAATTCTCATGATAGTCTTTGTTTTAAATATTATTTTATAAGAACTTCAATAGTTAATTTATAAAGGTCATCTAATATAATATATAATAATTTAAGTTATTGCCAAAAAAGAAAAAAAGGGAAATGGCATTGTGAGCCCTTATGACCATATTAAATTCAAATGGACTTTTTGAAGATTGACCCACATTTTGTATTATAATTAATTTTAAACCATATTGTTTTATTTTTTTTCTCATCATGAATGTTGAATACAAAACCACATATTTTAACAAAAATAAATAAATAAATAAATAAGCCCCTCGTACTTCAATATACTAAAATATAATGAGATTTGTCTCGACAATATAATGTTTAAATCGAAGCTTTAGATTTGTATTTAATTGATTTTGAAATATTTTTTTTATCATTTAATGAATTTTCTTAACTTTAAAAATGTGTGAGCTATGATTCTAACTATTCAATTTTGTGTTTAAATTAATATTTAATATATTTGTCATATTTTAAAATCAATAACTTATCTAATTAAAATACATGTTTGTGTCTAATAGAACTTTAAGGAGGTTTAGTGTTGCATTTGTATCGTTCGGTATAAATTTACTCATTGTTGTAACTTGTAAAGGTAATTTTTTTTTCGATAAAGAAGGTTAAGTTTCTTGAAGCTAAGGTCATACGTGAGGGCTTGGACATGATCACCATTCCTATCTTTGTGTATAATATTTGAATTGAGTCGGGTTGTTTATGATTGATCGATCTCTTAATAGTATTTCTTTGAATTTTTGTTAATAGAATCTTATTTAAGAATGTAATACATATGAATTTAATTTTACCAATTTGAATGCAACTTAAGTGATCTCTAAAACTGGATATTAAAAGTCAACTTCATCTTTTAAAAATTATAATTAGATAATAAAGGATAATTATAAGGGATTTTCTCAAACACTTTATAGAAAAAAATCACTAAAAGACAAAATTTAATTACACTTTATTTTTTTTTATGAGATGTAAATATTTATATTTTTGATATTTTTTTGAGTAAATAGCAATTTTAAGTATAATAATTAATTATATAACATTTTAAGGAAAATTATAAATATAACAAAGTCTATATACAACTAACATACTTTTATGGTTTATCAGTTCACTGATAGACTAATATTTGCAACATAGTCTATTGATGATAGACTTCTATCATTAATAGATTTTACTGATTTTATTATATTAACAATTTTTAAAATTTGTTATATATACTTTTATTTTGAATTTAATTAATATATTTACAGTACTCCTAATATAAATTAAGAAATACAAGTCATCTGGTGTGGTTAAAGAAAGGGAGGGAGGGAGGGATATTTCCGGAGGGTAAGTTTGATGCATTTGAAAATGCGTGGGTGGAAACAAAACATAATATTAAGCTTCGTATTTACATTTGTAATTTTTTTTTAAAAAAATGTTTGTTATTTATTTATTTACCTTTCCGAATTTTCTATTATATTTTAATCTTTAAACCTGGTTGCTTCCAAATATGAAAAATGATATATATAATACAAAATATTATTCATATACGTTATTAGATTATTGTCATCTATCAATGATATTGTTAGAGACTGATATATGTTTATCTGTATCTATTATTAATAGACTTTGAAATTTTATTGTATTTGTAAATATTATCTGTATTTTCGTCATTTAAAACAACTTTCTCTTTCAAATATTCTTCAGATTTTTTAAAATATTAAGAAAAACATGTTATTCTTGTTAACCATTTGAATTTTGTTGATAAATATTTGACTTTCATGAGTAAGTTTTTTTTTTTAAATTAAAATTATAGACATTAATTTTTTATATTATCTTTTTCATAAAATAAGACTATTTTTCTAAAAAAAAATGTTTATTGAACTTGATTGAAAATAAAATAAATGGTCAAAAAAGGACAAATTACGAAAAGAACCTCTAAAGTATGAATAATTATACCCTTAAATTTTTAAAATTAAAAATTATGGTCTCAAATTTATCTAGATTTTAAAATTGGACCATTAAATTTATATAATTTTATAAATTGTACACAAATAAGTTAAGTAATTAAATTTTTTACATTTGTGGATTCAATTTTACAATTATTTTAAATTTAAGAGTCTAATTTTAACAATTTCAGTTTAATTATTTATTATTAGAAAGTTTAAATTCAACGTATTCTTTTTTCTTCCTCAGTTTCAAAACTAAACTTATGAAAACTCCTTTTTACTTGCACTACCTCTCTCTCTTTATATATATATATATATATATATATATATATATATATATACTATTATCTACTTTCTAAAAACATTTTTAAAATCTGAACCAAACTTTTCAAAATCTTTTTTCAAATCTCTTTCTAAACCTATTTTCAAAATCTAAAAAAAGTTTTAAAAATTTGTTTCACCATCATGTTAAAAATTTCCGATAATTACAATCTTTAAAGCCTATTTTTTTTAATATTTATTAGCGATTTTTTTTATAAATTTTATAGTGGAGATAGTCGCACGTAATGATAGATTACAACCATATTATTAAAAGCTTGTGGTAAGAACGGGTTTCGCTCTAGTGTTCAAAAATAATATTCCAAAGCTTTAAGGTTTAGGGTTTAACAAATTATTAAGAAAATGTCAATAATAAATGTAGATAAAATATAAAATCTGAAATATAACTGAAACTTTGTTATATGATAAATATTTTAATTTATTTAATATATTAAAAATTGATCTGGTTATTTATCTTATTTTAAATAAATATATAATGAAAATGAAAAGAAAATAAAAAAGAATGTATTTATATGTAAGTTTCGTCCATTACCTCACTTCATTCACTAACACCCCCAGAAAAACTCTGCAACAGAGTCGCTGAGAAGAAAGAGCCTTGAGATAAACTGAACCAAATCCCTTTCCTTTACCTTCACGCCTCCATTAAAACCCCTTCTTTCCCTTTCCCTCTCTCTCTCTCTATCTCTCTCTCTCTCTTTACATGCATTTATACTCCACACTTCCTCAAATCTCTCCCATTCCTTCTCTCTTCTTTCACTTTCCACTTACCCAAAAAACAGAGTAAACCAAAACAGAGACTCACTTTAATGGCTTCTTGCAAAGACCAAGAAGATGATCATCATAAACAAGAACCACCCCCCAAATGCATATGGGTTCACGGCCCTATCATTGTAGGTGCAGGCCCATCAGGATTAGCCGCCGCCGCTTGTCTTTCTCACAATCAAATCCCTTCCCTCATTCTTGAAAAATCCGATTGTATTGCTTCTCTTTGGCAGTATCGTACTTACGATCGTCTCAAACTTCATCTCCCCAAGCAATTTTGTGAGCTTCCTCTTATGGGTTTCCCTGAAAATTTCCCCAAGTACCCTTCTAAAGATCAGTTCATTTCTTACATGGAATCTTACGCTTCTCATTTCTCTATCCATCCTCGCTTCAATCAGACCGTTCTCGCCGCTGAATTCGACTCAGTTTCTGGGTTTTGGAAGGTCTCCACTCAGGATTCTCAGTACATTTCGCGATGGATCGTCGTCGCTACAGGGGAAAATGCAGAGCCGGTTATTCCTGAGATTTTGGGGATTGAGCGGTTTTCTCGAACCGTTGTTCATACGAGTATGTATAAGTCCGGTTCGGAATTTAAAAACCAACGGGTTTTGGTCGTCGGTTGTGGGAATTCCGGTATGGAAGTTAGTTTAGACCTCTGTAGACAAAATGCCATTCCACATATGGTTGTTAGAAACACAGTAAGTTTTTTTTTTTTTCCTTTTTCTTTTTATTTATTAGTCAATGAATTACGATAAATTTAATTACAGAAAATAGTTTTTATTAATAGATAACGAATTTGATCATTTATTCATATTCTTAACGTTTAGGTTCATGTGTTACCGCGAGAAATGTTCGGATTCTCGACATTTGGAATAGCCATGGGGCTGATGAAATGGCTGCCTCTAAGACTGGTGGATAAGATTCTTCTTTTAGTAGCCAACTTGACTCTAGGTAATACTGATCATTTAGGTCTCCGGCGACCGAAAACTGGCCCAATCGAGCTTAAAAACGCCACAGGAAAGACCCCGGTTCTCGACGTTGGAGCCCTGTCGCAAATTAGATCGGGAAAGATCAAGGTAAATTTGTAATCAATTACTAATCTTTTAAACAAGTACGTAAGCAAGATCAATTCAAACAGAGTCTTAATTTCTCGTAATTTGTTGGTAATTAAAAGTAATTTCTTTTTGATGAAGGTAATGGAAGGGGTGAAAGAGATAACAAGAAATGGAGCGAAGTTCATAGACGGACAAGAGAAAGAGTTCGATTCAATAATCTTGGCGACGGGGTATAGAAGCAATGTGCCAAGTTGGCTCAAGGTATATTAATACAAAAATATTAAAATTTCGACTTCGTCTGATTATTTATTGTTATTAAAGTCGTTTTTTAAATAAACATTTGAATTTTTAGTCAAGTGCTATAGGATTTTTAGAGAGAATTTTTATTTTTTTTAATAAAATCAAACGTGCCTTTATTTTAAAGTTTTAGTTTTTTGCTTCATCTTTATATGAATCACCCATCACTTTCTAGGTCATTGGACTCATGCACAGACTGCACAACCCTACAAACCTATTCTTTTCTCCATGCAAAATAGAATATGTCAGTTGGGTTTATTTGGTTTTTTCCTACCCTTTTCCAGCTTTTTCCCATATTTATGATGCAATATTTACATATAACATTGTATTGTGTAGATTTTGTTTTTCTAAATCCAATTTGTCTCTGCCCCAAAAGTCCGTATTTGTTTCTGTTTCTTTTTGAATCATCAACTTTTCGGTTTAAAGGATTTAAGATTTAAGGGTTTCGGTTAATTGATTGATATATGGATGTTTGAATTGCAGCAGGGGAGTGATTTCTTCAGTAAAGATGGAATGCCGAAAACCCCCTTTCCAAACGGGTGGAAAGGCGATAGCGGGTTGTACACCGTCGGGTTTACTCGAAGAGGACTACTCGGAACTGCGTCGGACGCTATGAAAATTGCCAACGACATTGCCGAGCAATGGCGGACGGCCGGGAATAAAGATGGCAAGAGTTGTTCCACTTCTTACGTGATATTGCTTAAAGAATCCAAACGAAAATGAAGGTTTATTATTAGGCTTTTGTTGAGGATTGGATGGACTTAATTAGTAGAGATTACATGGAGAAGGAGTAATTAGTCATTATTCCACACCTAACCAAAGGGCTTGTAATTTTCACTCTCTTCTTTTTTGGGGTTGATTTGTAAATGCATCAATTTTGCATGGGGAGCTTTTTTCTTCTTCTTTTTTTTTTTTTTTTTTTTTAATTTCTAATGTGTTGTTGTTGTCAATGAATCCTAAGCAAGCTTTGTACAAAAAGGGGGGAAAATCTCAAATAGAATGTATCTATTTTTGAATAGGTCCACAAATAATCTTTAATTACATGCTCTCCTTTTTATTTTTGTTGCTTGTTGTAATAAATATATTACAAAAAAAAGGAAAGAGGGGGGGGGGGGGGGGGGTTGGAATTAATTTGATAATTATTAGGGGAAAAGTGTAGGAGTAAGGGAAATGATGATAAGGGAAAGTGACATTTTTTGGTCAATCTCTCTCATTTGTGTTTATGATTTTGTGTTTCAGGCCCTATCCATTTTCAATTCCCACATCCAGCCTTTTGACTGTCCAACTCATCTTCTAACTATCCAATTATGAATTCAATTTTGTTTCAAATTTGGCACCCTTTCTGCAAACCCCCCATTTCATTCATTTTTGTTTTGTATTTATTTATTTTTTATTATATAATAAAAAAATGAACCATTTTATATTTTGTCCACGTAATTGAACACACGCAATTACCTCAGTTAATCAACAAATTAAGGCCGCTTTCAATAAGCTTGTAAATTAATTAACATAAGTTGAAGGATTGGATAAGGTCAATAAAACCCTAGTTTTTCCCACTCGTTCATCGTGTTTTGTTTTCCCTTTATCAAGCTTCTACATTACTTTATTCGTAAAGAAGTTTCATTTAGAAACATACAATGCATACCACATGTATAGTTCCTAATAGCATCAATTCATTTCTTCGAAAAGTCAATAAAGAAAAAGTAATATCTTTCTTCGAGTAATCCCTCATCGAAAGTTGAAAGACATTTAAAACCTTAGACTTTTCCTACATATTTCAAAGCTACTATAAAAATGAAATAGAATAGAGATTTGAAAACGTGAAAAATAACAAAACTTAGTCCCATAATTCATTCCAAATTCGCCATTCCTTTCATCTCTTAAGTTTCATCTATATGTATGTAATGTTATATTATCACATCATGGTGAGATATGTGGACAATTGAAAGTCCATTAAGTCAAACATAAAAAAGATGGATCATACAATGATGAAGCAATAATAATAATAATAATAATATGGGGTTGGGGGGGGTAAAAAGAGAAAAATGGTAAGTGGGTAAGTTGGTAAAGTAAATATAGTAAGGTAAAAAAAAAAAGAGGTGATAATTGAGACAATGATGGGGCTCTGAGCAGTTCTCTCTCTGCCGCCATAAGACAAGGTGTGAGCTAATGCTAAACTCCAAATCCAATACGCCACTTGAAACCAAAACTCACACTCTCCCAAAAACCCCTTTCTCTATCACACGCTTCCAACCACGCCCTTACGTCCATTCTTACCTCATTATTCCTTCTTTTTTTCCTTTTTCTTTTTTTTTTCTAAAATCTTCTTTGCATGCTCTTATTATTTAACTCTAATCTCTTTCTGCGCGTGCTATCTACGCGCATCCTTTTCATGCAGGACAGTGAACTACACGCGCTTTCAAAGTGAGTGGCACTGGGGATGTGTAATTTCTTCTAATTTTAATTCCTTTTTTTTTTTAGAAAAAAAAGTATAAGTTGGCATGACATGGCATGCATTTGTACTCATCAATCACTGGAGCTTCTGCATGCATGCCATCCCCATCCCCCCCTCCCCTCTCTACTTCTTTCCCTCCCCCCATGCAAATATATCATATATACTATCTTCTATTTAAAATTATTCGATCTGGTCGTCACAGTATAATCACATGTTTTATATTATTATATATTTAATAGAAACTAGTCTTTCGTATTTGTATATGTATGTCTCGTTATTATCCTTTCAAATATTTAGATTTTGTATTCCTTTATTTACATATAGTTGACTAAAGAAAGCTCTTTTAAATTGATAAGAAGATGCATTTACAATGTATATCTGTCTTTTTCATTATAATTACTTAATTAAGAGTTGAGAAATTTGAACCAGAGACACGTGGCTATTGATACACAGGTGTGGATGTGTCAGTTGATCCATGTTCAGTTTGATGAATCTATACGTATCTCAATGAATTGTATATGTGATATTATTCCTTTTAGATAGAAATTGATCTATTAGATTTTTGGCTTTGATTTTGTAAAAAATGTCTCTACCAATGAGAAATACTATCCATATACTGTATTTTATCTATGGTCTTTTAGTAAGATCTAGTCAAGTTTGAGATTTTGGTCGCATTCACGACCTATATTGATAAATTTAAAATGAAGGTTGAAAATTATTTGGTTTATTTATTTAATATTAGAAACGGAAGGAAGAAAGGGGGTGTGAGAGTCACGTGATGGGGGGGGGGGGGGAAGAAGTAGGGTGGGGGCCAATTTGAGGAAGGCAGGGGCCCACATTGTGATCTCAGTGGTATGTTGCTTTTGGTGGCAGCTTGGCTTAAGCTGACACCATGCGTATTGTTATTCCAAGAGAAAGACCTCTCAATGCTCCTATTCAACGCCCCTCCTTTTTCTCCCTTTCTATTCTTTTTTTTTCAAAACATATTTATTTATTCCCCCCCCCCCCCACCCCCAAAGTACCTCGTATTTCTTTTTATGTTTAATTTAATACTTCTCTTTAAACATATCTCACAACTAATAATAGATGTCAACGTAAGTAGAAGTGAATATGATAGATCGAAAAATCGAGTCAACCGATCGTATTGAAAAATCAATTGATCAATATCAATTTTAGAAAATTCTAAATAAAAAAATCTCAAGAACACTTTTAAAAATTTAAACCGACTGACCAACTTTTACCCTTCGACAGTAGAGATCGGTTTGAACATTTTACCAAATCTATCATAGTCGTTTCGATAGTAGTTTGATAAAAAAAACTAATCATGAACGATTGATGGTGAGCTTATCTTAATTTTTTATGACGTGTGAAATTTGAGTTTCGCCATTCCAGGTAAAAATGTGGGTTTTTTATAACTAGTGAATACGTTTTTTTTTTAATTAGATTAAAATTGATTTAAGATGGAGTTTAATTCTAATTAATTTTTAAAAAAAATGAGCGTTAAATAGGTGGAGTTTAGATGCATGGCCCAGGCCCATTAATTTATGGGTGGATATAATGGGCCGCGCTATTTCATATATATTTGGGCTCACGGCGCTTGGGTTAAATTTGAATAGGCCGGCCCAGTACTTAAATTTATGGACTCGTGGAGATCAAAATGTCAGAACGAAATAAAATCGAATAATGTGACTGGAAAATGATGGGATTTAGATAAGATAAGGTTTAGAGGCTTATTAATGGAAATTAGATTTGTGAAATCCCTATTTGATGTTAACCTAATTTGGGGTATGTTTCTGTAATCTTAATTAGTAATTCCATTGCACCCAAAAGCTTCCCTAATTTTCAGTCTACTAAGTAGTAGACGAGTACATAATAATAATAATAATAATAAGCTTTTAAAATATTGTCATATTTTTTCAAATAAAAAAATAAAAAAAATTGCATCAAGCTCCATACTCTAAAAATGAAAATAAAATTAAATTAAAAACAAAACTAACTGATTTTTTTTTCTTTTTTATAATTATATTAGAGTTTCTATTCAATTTTAACATTCAACAGTAGTAGTAGTAATAATAATAGTATTTTAATGTAGTTTTTTCTTTCTTATGGAACAGTGATGCATTTAAAATAATATATGTAACAGTGCAAAAAAAAATTATTTTAAATGACAAAACTTTTAAATATATTTACAAATATAACAAAATAGTCCACACCTCAAACACATGTTATTATAATCCAAACTAAAATAACTTTAAACTACAATAATCCATTCCTTGCCTTCAAACACTCCCTCAATGGTTGGTTGTTTCGTACACCAACTATTCATCGTTGACTTACATTTATTTATTTTAAATCCACCGTGGTAAAAAGGGGGTTAAATACGTTTATTTTCACTTATTAACTTCTTAATTGTTGGTTTATAAGTTATTTACATAAATTTAACTCGAATATGTATGAACGTTTTGTAATTTAAATAAACCAGATCAATTAAAACTTTACCATTATAATTATCAATAGCCTATTAGTCTAGCAAACCAATATTGACATTCTCTTTAAGTACTCATGAGAACTGTCAAAGGCTTTGCATTTTAACAACAAAAACAAAAAAAAACATTTAAATTTATTTCGTCACTTACAAAATATATAGAATTATTAAAAATTAAGCTGTGACCTACATTTTTTCCATTAAAAAAAAAAAACAAAATCCTATGATTTAAATATTGACACCAACGATCTTGTAGGGTCGGTTGTTTGAGTGATCAGTCGAGGTATATGCAAGTTAGTCTAAATGAACCCTTTATTATTTTACAAGACTAACATAAATATTAGCAACTATAAGATCAAACACGACTTATAAACGATATAATATTTAATTCTCAAATAGAAGTCTAATGAAAATATTCCGAATAAATGACTGAAAATAGAAAAAACAAAAACTATTTTGTAACGGCGAATAGGATAATTAAATTAGTCAAAAGACCTTAGCGATTTTCCATCAAAGTCTAAATATTTACCCATCGATAAAATGGAATATGATAAAATAAAAAGCATATTAAAAAGAATAAAGTAAATAATCACTATTAATTACTCACACTCTTAAAATTATTAAATTTAAAATTAGGAAAACACATCACAAAAATGGTAAAAATAAAGTCGTGGAATAAATTTAGAAGTTCACACTAAATTTATCATCAATTAATTCCAGAATTTATCAAGTAAAAAAACTAAAATAACCAAAAAAAAAAAAGAATTAAAACACAATAAATTTAGTCGAAATTTGATCGAAAAACACTCTAAAGACCAAAATATATATTTGGGGAAAAGAAAATAAAAAGAAAAAGAAAAGAGTTAAAAAATTAAATTAAAAAAGAGAAGGTCAAATTAGGTATTATGCAATATCTTAACCAAGGTCAGAGTTAGACCAACCAGCAGTCATGAACAGTCTACCACGGGCCAACGCATGGGAACCAAATATTAATTTAAAACAATACACGAGGCGGTTTTACAAGTAGGAAAATAAAAATATCATGGGCCATCTTTGTAATTACCTTAAAGTTTAAACCCCACATTGAAAAAGCAACAGCAGATCAAGGCAGATCGAAAGTACCGAAACACCCTCCTTGTTCTCTAACTAAATCTCGGGATAATGTACTCAAAATCTTTATTTTACTATAGGGGTATAACCGTAATTTTGTATGGATGAACAACAACAAGTCTTATTTCGTCCAAGGCCCACGGATTATCAGCAAAATAATTTTTCAGCTCTCTCGAAATAAAAGCAAAAAGCTTTAGAACAAAAATACGTTTTTGGATTGCAGGTATCTATTTCGATCCTTCCTTGAAATTGAAATATATATATATATAAATGTAAAATCTGGTAGATGTAATAATAATACGGCCTTACATTCTCTACACTTTCATTGCTGGAATCAGAGGCTCTGCTTCTATTCTCTTGCGTAGATTCTCTCTTCTGCACTTCCTACTAATTTCCTTCCTCTTTCTGGATTATTCTAAGGTTTTGGCGAAAAGGGTTTTGTTTTTTCGCTTCTGGGTTTGGTGGGTTTGGCGGGTTTGGCCAGGAAGAGCTCTAAAGGAGCTGGACGAATTTGTTTCTTTGAGAAAATAACAGTTTATTTTGATTTTATCCACTCATCTGCAGTGTTTGGATTCGAAAAAGATGTCTCAGACCAACTGGGAAGCTGATAAAATGTAAGTTTCTCGTGTATTTTGCTTCTTGTTTCCATTTTCTCTCTATTTGGGGTTCTATCTCTTTTGTTTCTTCAATGGATTTTCTTCTCTCCTCCTTTGTTGATTTCGTATTGGGGTTTCTGTAATTTTATTGTTGCTTCTTTATAGCATTACAAATTTCGATCTTTCTACTTGTTTTCTTGTAATTTTGCGCACAAACCTTTGGCATTGGGGTTACTTCGTTTTTTTGGAGGATTTAGGGTTCAAGTCTTCTCACAATCAGTTGATTTCAATCTAGCTGATTATTTATGTTAACTCTACTCGAACCCTTGTTTGGGTTTATTCTAGTTCTTCATTTTTCTTAATCTGTTGTTGAAAGTTCTGTGACTCAGTGTTTGCTTTCTATCTCTTCGTTTTCTTATCTTCTTACTGGAAATGAAATTTCAATAACCCCCTAACTTAGAATCTTGTTCTTTTACTGGGTGTACCCCTATGTAACAGGTTAGATGTTTATATTCACGATTATTTGGTAAAAAGAGATTTGAAGGCTACTGCTCAGGCTTTTCAAGCAGAGGGAAAAGTATCTTCGGATCCTGTGGGTGAGTATTTTGGATTTTGTTTCATTTCTTTGGTTCATTATGGACTGGTATTGTACCATTTACTTGTGTGGTTAATGATTTTTCGAGTTATGGGGTTACAGCTATTGATGCGCCTGGGGGTTTTCTGTTTGAATGGTGGTCGGTATTCTGGGATATATTCATCGCCAGGACTAATGAGAAGCACTCTGATGTTGCTGCATCTTATATTGAGGTTTGTTGCATAGCCTCACATTCTTTTGATACGATTGAGCTTGGAAGTGTACCTTCTGCATTTGAGTTTGCTGTTTAAAGCTATTAATATTTCATCCTGATTTGACATTGAAGAAATAATTTCTTTCTTGTCAACATTTTGGAGTTGGATATGCCGTTGTTGACTTAAGTTCATATTTGGTCAAACTTTGTACCTTCTTCAAATTCTTGATTGAAATCGGAACCCACAACTTCAGTCTCCCTTTCTGTGCATTTGACGTTGGGGGTAATTAAATAGACAGATTTGACAATGGGTTAAATGTGGAGTATTGTTTTATTAAATATTTGAATTGTCTGCATTGTACCTGCCATTATTGTTTTGACCACTGGTGGCCTCTTCTGCATAAGGGATTATTAAAGCAATTCCCAAGTGCATGCAAATTATTGTTTTCTCATGACATGCTCTTTGTTCCTTAATCCTATCCCTTCTGTATAAAGAATGCAGTTTTAGAATGTGTAGGTTCTCTTTTGCTTGTTTTGTTAATGAATTTTTTTCTAGGGAAAATGTTATAGATTGGACGAGGAAACACCATTCTTAAAATAAACTTGAATCACTTTTTCTGTGCACATTTATTATTTGATACCAGAAATACCATTAAAATGTTCCCTCATGACACGAAATTCCTCTGCAAAAGATACTTACAGTCTATGAACTTTCTAGACACAATTAATAAAAGCAAGAGAGCAACAGCAACATCAACAACAGCAGCAGCAGCAAACACCACCACAACAACAACAACCACAGCACATGCAGATGCTTCTGATGCAGAGACATGCCCAACAACAGCAGCAACAACAACAGCAGCAACAACATCAACAGCAACAGCAGCCACAGCAGCAGCAACAGCAGACTCAGCAGCAACAACAACAGCGAAGAGATGGAGCCCAACTCTTAAATGGAACTTCAAATGGTTTTGTTGGAAATGATCCTCTTATGCGCCAGAATCCCGGATCTGTAAATGCGTTGGCTACAAAAATGTACGAGGACAGATTAAAACTGCCCCTTCAGAGGGATTCCCTAGATGATGCTGCTATGAAAGTAGGTATACTGGTCAGATTTTTGACAAGCAAATGCTTTTGTTACTTTTTCTTATACTTCTGTAAATCTTGCAGCAAAGGTATGGGGAAAATGTCGGGCAGCTGTTGGACCCAAATCAAGCTTCAATTTTGAAGTCAGCTGCAGCAACCAGCCAGTCCTCAGGGTGCTTTTCTTGTAGACATTTCTCTCATTATCACTGCGTTCACATAGAATTAAAGCATAAAAGGCCATGCACAAAAAAGAGACTTCCCTGCTGATTATTGGAGTTAGATTTATGTTTGATAGAATATTTTACATATTATATTTTCGATATTTTACATATTATATTTTCTTTGTCTTAACACATTCTCTGCGGATTTTAAATTCATGGCCGGAAGTAACTTGGGTTTTAATGCATGGCTACAATCAGAAGACATTCCTGAGAATTGCATATTGGATGCCCTAACTGTTGCATTGGATGCTATGCACTACCTTACTTGCTTAAGAGTTCTAAATTGTAATTACAGGCAAGTGTTACATGGTACAGCTGGTGGAATGTCTCCTCAAGTTCAATCTAGGAGCCAGCAATTGCCAGGTTCCACACCGGTAGGGTACTTCTATTAAGTTCATCATGTACTATATTCCTTCCTTTTTTCCTGAAAAAATTGTAAAATTGCAGGATATAAAGACTGAGATCAACCCAGTTTTGAATCCTAGAGCTGCAGCAGGTCCCGAGGGATCACTGATGGGCATTCCTGGTACTGTCAAATTATTGATGTTTTAAGTACTTGTGTGAATACGTTGTGATCAGAATCCTGGAAACCCTGCGTTTTACTTGCTCAATTTTCATTTAGCATACCAAGGGTTTTACTGTCTAAGGATAAATTAGGGTTTTGTGGGCTACTATCCGACGTGTCTTACTTACATGTTAAATGAAAATATCTTTCAGGATCGAATCATGGTGGCAATAATTTGACCTTAAAGGGATGGCCCCTCACTGTATGTTTCTAATAACCAGTTCTCTTCATTTCTGTAATAATTACCGATAAGTGTAAAATGTATGATTCCGAGTTGATGGGTATTCTCATTCAATTTTTCCTTTTTCTTTTGCAGGGGCTAGAGCAGCTACGTTCTGGGATCCTTCAGCAACAAAAACCTTTCATACAGGCTCCTCAATCTTTTCCTCAGCTCCAGATGTTGACACCGCAACACCAACAACAACTAATGCTTGCACAACAGAATTTAACATCACCTTCTGTTAATGATGATGGTAGAAGATTGAGAATGCTTTTGAATAGTCGAATGGCAAAAGATGGACTTTCAAATTCTGTTGGTGATGTTGTTCCAAATGTCGGATCTCCTCTCCAATCTGGCAGTCCTCTCTTGCCTCGTGGAGACAACACAGACATGATCATTAAGGTGTTAAATTACCCTCTTAAGGATGGTTTCAGTTTTTACTTTTATACTTGGGATTCTTTTATTTAGAAAACGTTATAGACTTCATGGTCCCGTTTTTCTAAGTATCTATTATTTTCCTTAGATAAAAATGGCTCAATTGCAGCATCAACAACAGCAGCAACAGAGTAGTAGCCAGCAACAGCAACAGCAGCAACTTCAGCAGCACGCTCTTTCAAATCAACAATCACAAAGCTCAAACCACAATATGCACCAGCAAGAAAAAATTGGGGGTGCTGGCAGTGTCACCATGGATGGTAGCATGTCAAACTCATTTCGCGGAAATGATCAGGTCTGGTAGTGAATAACGATCATTGGTCAATCAATTTACTCTTGCTAGAGCATCTATATCTTTCTTCAATTTCTATGATATATCTTAAATGTTTCTGGCTGTCTCTAACATCACAATGGCTGCCGCTTCTAATTTCTCACATTAATGTTATGCGCGCAGTATTACTTTAGTTAAGTTCACTTTTGTTATTTCCACTGGAAAACTGATGATACTTTCTGAGTTGTAAAGAGGTTGTTTAGGCTTGGAATTTTGTTAATTCCCTTTTTATGAATTTGACAATAGGTCATGTGGTTAGATTGGTGTCAGTTGTCTATCACAGAACCTTCAAGTGTAAATAAATATTTCCTGTGTTACTTTAAGCTTCACAATGTTTTGACATCTCATTTCAGGTTTCAAAGAATCAGACTGGGAGAAAGAGGAAGCAACCAGTATCATCTTCAGGTCCAGCAAATAGCTCAGGAACA
This sequence comes from Cucumis cinereus, assembly GCA_037974625.1. NCBI lineage: Eukaryota > Viridiplantae > Streptophyta > Magnoliopsida > Cucurbitales > Cucurbitaceae > Cucumis > Cucumis cinereus. The sequence continues at coordinate 8,999,567 of JBBPDJ010000014.1, forward strand.
GCAAATACTGCTGGCCCATCCCCAAGTTCTGCTCCTTCAACTCCCTCAACTCACACACCTGGAGATGCAATCTCAATGCCTGCTTTGCCTCACAGTGGCAGTTCATCTAAACCTTTGATGATGTTCAGCAGTGACGGTACTGGCACTTTTACGTCCCCCTCAAATCAGTTGGTAGGTGGCGCTTGGTAATTGTTTGTATGAAAGGAATTATAATTCCTTTTCCACTTGCTCATTGGCATTCCATTTTGGCAGTGGGATGATAAAGAACTTGAATTGCAGGCTGATATGGATCGCTACGTGGAGGATGGGTCTCTTGATGACAATGTCGAGTCTTTTTTATCCCATGATGATGGGGACCCTAGAGATCCTGTAGGCCGATGTATGGATGGCAGCAAAGGTGCACTGAATGCTATACCTCGCATTCTTTTTTATTATTCTACTTGTTTTTGCAATTGCCAGTAAGTAAGTGCATGGCATGTGCTCTATTATTTTGTTCATGCATCTTTCCCAGAAAAAAATCATATTAATTAAATCATATCTGATTTCGTTTTTGAATGTTATCAGTATATTTAAATCTCTCCTAGCTGGTGTATTTTCAATTTTGTGCAATATTAATAGAGAACATAATATATCATCGGTAACCGTTGAGGACACGATTAAAGAGCATGCAGAATTAAATTAATGGTTTTGATTGTCTTCGTTTTATTCTTTTTACCATTTTCTCTCCATCCAAGGAGAGACTATCCATCAGGCAGGTCATATATTGCCCATGCATTCAGTGATATAGTAATACAACCACTTTGAGAACACCCTGTTAGATGTTCTGTGTCACCACACCAGAAGGAGTTTGCTTTACATATCTTAATCTAGGTCATTTGGAAGGATACGCAATGGATAATTATGAGGTTGACTTAGAGGTGAAGTAATGTAGGATTTAGACTATAAATGTCTTACAGAGTTGCATACTTCTTGGTATGTTGCATGCATTCTTCATCCTGCTGTAACACATTGGCTTGAAAACTACTAAACTATAATTAGCATTTGGGGTAACCTTCAGATAAAGTTGAAAGTTGGTTTTGAACATGGTCTACTATTTTATATGTTATCTTTAAGGAGTGAATTTAACCTTCAGGATTCACATTTACGGAGGTGAATTCTGTTAGAGCAAGCTCAAGCAAAGTTTCCTCTTGCCACTTTTCATCTGATGGAAAGCTGCTTGTTAGTGGTGGCCATGATAAGAAGGTGAGAACCCATTGACGATGACCTCTAATGTATATTGGGACTGTTGTTATGTTTGAAGTATTGCATGTAGGATTTGAAAAATCTTGTTATTGGTTTTAGAATTGGTCAATCCATTTTTTTTCGTCTTCCTTGGGGTTAATTATGATGGTTGTGCAGGCTGTATTATGGTACACAGAAAATTTGAAGCCGAAAACTTCACTTGAAGAGCATGCTTCCATTGTCACTGATGTTCGTTTTAGTCCTAGCATGCCCCGCCTTGCAACTTCATCATTCGATCGAACAGTCAGGGTTTGGGATGCTGACAATGTTAGTTATCCTCTATCTATGTCTTTGATGAGCCTTTATTCCTTAATTATTGGTATTACATCATACATATAACCTGAATAACCTCCGCTAGTGTTAGCTTATGAATCATATAAAGCTTTGAAATTTTTAGGATAATTTTGTTTCATTAACATTTTGCTGAAGATAGTTCTAAATGTAGGTTGGAAATGTCTAGAGAAATTTAACGTACGGATTTGGATTAGAGCTTTGTCCATTTTTATTTTGTTAGAATAAGATGGAAATGTTTTTTTTCTCACAGCATAACATATGCACTTCTACTACAAATTATTCCATGATAACAGCATCGTGCTAGTAATTAAACTGTCCGTGTAAAGAAAATAATGCTAAAATTTGTTATTTATTCAATCTACCATCAACATAATCTATTTCTTCTAACTACCAGGCTATGTGTCCAAATAGATTAAGAAAGCAAAATGGCAAATTAACTTTTTGGTAATACATTTGAACGGTTTTTTCCCTCTATTCAAAATTTGTATTTGGAACTTGGAAGTATTTAATTGAGATGTTTTTAATAAATTGAAGGATAAAATTGAGAATTTTAAAAGATTGGAGACAATATTTATAAATAAAAGACTGGGAAGGGATATGTTTATTTATTTACTTATATTTGCTATTTTGCAAGAAAGTTGTACAATATCTTGCTGTATCATTTTAAATCTGTAATTCACCTGCAGCATTGTTATTCTCTACGTACTTTTACGGGACATTCTGCTTCTGTTATGTCTTTGGACTTCCATCCAAAGAAGGATGACTTTATTTGCTCTTGTGATGGTGATGGTGAGATTCGATACTGGAATATCACTAATGGCAGCTGTGCAGCAGTATTCAAGGTATCTTGATTTTTCATGGTTTATACGTGTCTATAGGCTGTGATCGTTACTAAATTGCTCGTGTAATTTAGGGTGGTACGGGCCAGATGAGATTTCAACCTCGTCTCGGGAGATACTTTGCTGCTGTTGTAGATAATATCGTATCCATTTTTGATGTTGAGACACAAGCACGCCTGCATTCGTTACGGGTCAGTTTATATTTGAAGTTGTGCAACTTGCTGAACATAAGCCACATGCTTTTGTTTATTGATGTTGTTTATTGATGTTCTATTCATCAGTATTCTATGTTTAACTCAGTTGAAGGCAAGCAAATGAATCATGTATTGTATTTTGGGCATTGAGGATTTTTCTGCAGTTGCTTAATATATAGATAGATTGCTTTTCTATTATTGATTATCAACTGCTCGTTTAAATGGCCAGCATAGCTCAACTGGTTTAGAAATATACCCTCGACCAAGAGCTTAGAGCTTTGAATCTCCTTAACTTCACATGTTGTTTAACACAAACAGCTCATCTTAATATGTTTATTCACTGCCATTTTGTTATGTAATTATCTGTGATCAGAATGATGTGTTTGTTTATAGACTTAGCTAACTTTATGTTTCTGAAATTTCTTCTTGTGTTGCGCTTTTATTCCCATGTGAGTTGGCTTACCTTTTCTCCATGAAATGTGTGCTTCCAAGTATAGGGACACACCAAAACGGTTCAATCACTTTGTTGGGATCCTTCTGGAGAGTTCTTGGCATCCGTTAGCGAGGATTCTGTTAGAGTGTGGACACTTGCTTCGGGGAATGAGGGTGAATCCATTCACGAGTTGAGCTGTAACGGCAACAAATTCCAGTCTTGCGTTTTTCATCCCACCTACTCTACTTTGCTGGTCATTGGATGTTACGAGGCAAGTCCTCTCCCAGTGTCATATTCTTTAGTTGAAAACAATTAGAATAGTTCATATGTTTTTTATTCTTTCACTTCCCCTTTGATTTTGATTTAAAGGATCAAATAGTTATTGTTATATTCCCCTCACTTCCATTCTTATCTTAACTGCTGCAGTCGTTAGAGCTTTGGAACACGACAGAGAACAAGACGATGACTCTATCAGCTCATGAAGGTTTAGTATCTTCCTTAGCAGTATCCACAGCATCAGGTTTGGTTGCTTCGGCGAGCCACGACAGGTTCATCAAACTGTGGAAGTAAAATAAAAAAACAACAAAGGAAAAAAAAAAAGAAAAAAAAAAACAAAAAAAAAGAAAAAAGGTAACTCACACTAGCTCAAATGGAAAGCTAAGGCAGTGATCTTGGTAATGGTTTGTTTTAGTCTAGCTTTGTGTACTGTCTTTAGACCTTTTCTTCTTCAGGACTTCTAATTTTTTTTTTCTTTTTCCTTTTTTGGTTTTAGAATATGAAACTTGAGCTGGATATGATATGACCCAAAATTCTGACAAAACTGCTTCTTGTAATTGAACTCCATCTCCTTAGAATGTATACTATTACTCTTCCACTGTCTTCTGCTTCTGCTTTTTGTCCTACTTTCATTTTCAAATCATCCTTAAAAAAAAAAAAAAACACAGAAAAGAAAAATCTACAAAATAAATAAAGCTCTGAAATGCCTCTGGCTTCATCATTGATGTACTGATATATGAAGAAATATGGCTTAAAGTTCACCAGAAAAAGGAAAAAAAAAAGAAAAAAAGAAAAAGAAAAGCACATGAGTTGTTTGAAAAAGTTGACTGTTGTGAAAAGTGGTGCTATGATTTATGGAAAGAATTTTCAATAATTGAATAATTGGCCCACCCCCACCATTTTTGAATTCAGTTCCCAAATTCATATGTTCTAGTGTTTGATCATTCTAAAAAATACCCACTTCAATTGTATATGAAATGTTTATAACAATTGTATTTACGGTTTACTTGATGTCTTCTCTTTAAAAAATATTAGTAAATTGCAAAAATCGTTCTTAAAATAGGATGGTAGTTGTAATTATATTAACTTTCGCTTTAAAAATTAAACTTTTTATTTATGGGTTTAATTTTTACTATTATTGTAAGCTTGGAGATCCAATTCTAACCCTCGTAAAAATTTAAGGGTCTAATTTTGACAATTGAAAGTTTGAGACCTTATTGTAATTAACGTCATATTTCAAAGTAGTTTTCTAATAATACAAATAGTTTTTGTAATTGCCATCATACTTCAAGGGCACCTTTATCCAACAAAAGAAAAATGAAAAAAAGAAAAGAAAAAAAGAGATGCTAGGGCACTCTGTTTTGGGACTCTTAAATGGGCCACGGCCCATATAAGTGGCGGCCCAGCGCGAAGCGATGGTGTTCCGACCCATAGTTTTTCCCGCCCCACCGTGTCTGGATGACCGCACGGCAGAGATTACCTGGGAAGAAGCAGCTCCTGTTTCAAGCAATTCGCAGAAAGTTGACAATTTTATTGCCCGATCGGAGTTCCATTTTCAGTCGGTGTCGATCTTTGCCATATGATCACTTTCGCCGTTTCTCGGAAATCCATGGTGTCTTCATTAGAGTAGTAGCCTTCCGGCACTCACTGCTGCATCGAACCATAACAGGTTGTGCATTATCAATTCGATTGTAAATTACTTGTCAGTATCCATTTCAGAGAATTGAATAAGCTTCAGATTGATCTGAGATTGACTTGTACATCACTGTGATTCTTATACAATTGCAGTGTTGTCTGCAGAATTTGTATTTTCCTTCGTCCAGTCTTTTAGCATCTGCATCAGTGGTCTGTGTAATGTCTGAGGCGAGCAAGAGTCAGGTACTTAGGTTTTATGTTGTATCGGTTGTGATGGTGGGGTAAATATCACCTGTGGGAATTTGGGCTTGTTCTTGTGACTTGTTTTTGCTGGTGTTTTTGAGAGCTCTTAAAAAATGGTCATGATGTTGTATGTTATCTGATTTCATGCTGCTGTGATGCTCACTTGCTAGAAGTCACAGGGTACTTGCACTGAACGCTTGATTGAGGAAAACAAATGTTTACAACCTCTTCAGGTGGATCCCGACAATGGAGTTTCAATGGATTTAAAGGACATGGACGAACTTGTCAGTATTTTTTTTTCTCTTTTCAAGTTTATAGTGGGATTTATTATGGGTTTCGATTGGAATTCCTGAGCATTCTTATGATCACGAAAAAGTTCATATCAGAATATAAACCTATCTTACTTAATAATTAGTTTTTTCTTTTAGGAAAAATATTCCCCTGATGAATTTCTTTCTCGTCCTTTCCGGTATTAAGAACCAGAAGAAAGTTGCAATGTTGAAGGATTTGCAACTTTTACGAGATAGAGTCAATAAGGCGGATGCTAATGTGGTGCAAAATTTGATGTCATGCTTAAAGACTTTGGAGGTCTGCACCTCCTTTTGGCACTTGCAGTCTCAGTTTCTTGCTGAATAGTTATTGGCATTTGCCTCTCTGCATTTCATTTGTAGTTCTTGTGATCTTTGATTTGTTCTACATAATAATATGTAATTTCATTTACCCAAACACATCAACATAATTTCAGAATGGTCAAGGTTATTTGACTTTTTTTCCTATTTGCAGAATTATGTTCTTTAAACTATCGACCATTTCGAATAAAAAAAAAGAACTATCGACCAGTTTTTTCCAGCATCTTCTTATTATATGTGTGTGTGTGTGTGTGGGGGGGGGGGGGGGGTGTTTGTGTGTATGAACTTATAAGTTTGTGTTTCTGGTAAAAGAAAATCTTTTGATCTATTATCTGCCGGATTTCAAATGCACCTTGGGTTGTTTCAGGATCTTGGAAAACAGGAATCTGAATTCCTGTCCACTTGTAATGCAAAGCGTAGTGAATTACAAGATGAGATTATCGAGCTGGGGGGAAGATTGACAGGAGACCGTGAATGCTCAAATTTCTTTGATAGCTTAGATGATTTGATTAGTGCATCTGAGGAGGAATTGAATTCAGTAGAGAAGGTAAATCCTTCTCCCCAAAGCTGTTCTCCTTTTAAATCATGAAGAATTAAAAATTAAGGCTGGAAGCAATTCCATGTCATGATTGATAACTAAACAGAAATTTGCCCATCACTCAAAATTCTGTCATTGAATCCTTATCTTTATTGCATTAGATCTAGTCAGCTCGTTGATCTATTATCTTGAATGTAACTACTGTGTTTCTTTTATCTTTATTGTAGGCACTCACGTCGTGCGTGAGGGAAACATTAGCATTAAAGAGGCTTCTTGATGATGTGCCAACCCAAACTGAACTCATCCAGTCTGTTGTTCTCTTATTCGCCTTCTTCCACTTTTCATTCCTAAAAATTATTTTGTTTGTTCATTGCATGATTTTATTATCTTTATTCTTTCTAGGTGACGATGCCATCATTTTCATTTTTTCTTGGTCCTAATTGCATCTTACTTCTTCTCAGCGATTATTTGATTATTATCACATGTTTCTTGGCGGTAATTCAATTCCTTAGTTGATCTTGGAGACTTATTCAGTTTTCTGAGCTGCTGCGGATGATATTTTGCTTAGAAGTTTAGGACCACTATCTAATGAAGTTTCTGTGTGCCTCAAACATTTGAACTTCATTTTGAAAAGTGAAACTCAACCCTTGGGTCAATAACAATTATCAGCCTCTAGCTTTGCTTTGGTACCTTCATGGTGAAGCAAACGAAATAGGTTCAGTGGGGTGCCATTTCTCTGTTCTATTTCCGACTGTTGGACTAGTGTTGGATTTAGACCATGCAGAAGCAAGATGTGAGACTCCTATTGCTGGGCTGGAAATTATGGAGCGTTTAGTTGATATCTATACAATAATTTCCCTATTTCATTCTTGCCTTGCTTATTGTTCATGCTCTTAATTGCATGCGAAGGTGAATTCAGCTTCTTCCTGAAGTAGTGGTGGCATGGTCATGCCATTTTTCTTCTTTGCACACACACACACACACACATGTTTTTTTTGTTAGCTTACTTGGATCTATTGCTGGCTTCCGTAACATTTTGCTTTTAAAAAAACTTGTAAGATGTTCAATATGATTGGTAGGTGAGAACCAGGATTTGAATCCATGTTGTTAAAGACATATGAGTTTACATCGTGTCTATATTCCATCACATGCCTGTGCATATGCTATGAGCTTTTTCTCTTTTCCCCCTATTTTTTTTGTTCATCACGCGTTGACTGAATTGTGTTAAAGACAGTTCAATTGGTAGACAATTATTTTAGATGTCGATATATTTTACTCATTTATTTATTCCTGAACTCTGGCTCTTGAATTTCTAAATATCTGTGCTATCAACAACTCAGAGATTTCTGAAATTCTTTTTTCTTCTCAAATTTCCACATGGGCACTTTGAAATATTTCTAGATGCCTTACGTTGAGCTGGAAAGTCATCCTCTTCTGATTTAATATCAGTTTGCAGGTACGAGCGCAGATTTTCAGAGCTATACATTAGCATCCAGGTCAAGTTTTTATTTTTCATGAATTACTAGTTTGTTTTGATTCATATTCTTTGTTGAACTTCTTACAGACGATATTTTACCATTCAGCTAAAGACGTACCATCATACAGGATAAACTTAGGCAAACACGCAGATACTATGCAACCTACAATGCACTCTTGGAGATAAAGGATTTGATGTTAAAGGAGACATCCTTATTGAATTCCATAAGTTCACAGGTTAACGACCGTTAACATAATACACATTTGCTATTTGATTCTGTATCTACACGTTAAGGAACTATTTTTTCATGATTGCCAGTGTGATTATGAATGACTCTACTTTTTAAAGAATTCATTTACTCTAATAATTTCTATGGTGGTATTTTCTTTTTCCCATAAGATTTTCTCAACAGCCAAAAATCCAAACGCTGTAATAATTTTTTAAAGATTTTAAATAATTATATTATAGCCATAATTGCAAGGAACATCAATGTCTCCAACTCTGCAGTAGATATGTGACATTAATATTTTTGAAAGGACTTGTCTTGTATCACCCTCCCATGCAATAATTTACAAGTCATTTGCTACTCCCATTTCATTTTAATTTTGAGTTCTTGATAATGAGGGTGTGTGCTTCCATGCTGAAAACATTTTGATTGCATCGGTCTTTACATTCACTTGTGCCCCTGTGGGTTGTGGGTTATCAGTTATGTGCTACTATACGTTAGACATGATTAGTGTGCATATATCTGAGACATCATAAACTTAGGTCCAGAAAAGTTAATCAATCTTGTTAGGCGATCAACTCCAATGTACTGATGTTCTCTTGCAACTTCTGTAGTTTCAAGATGCCATAGCCAGCTCCACGAGCAAAATGAAACTTATTGATTCCATGGTGGGAATTCTGAAAGGCATTCAACAGGTAATACTCATTTCCTCTGTTGAGCTTGTGACCTAAAAGGATCGAGTAACTAACTCTATTGGGGATTTATAATTGGTGAAAATATTAACTTATAAATTAGATACTGCTGCCAATGAACCATATAAAAGAGCCACAAGATCCGACCCAAAAAATATCCAAACTTAGCTAAAGATTGAATGGATAAAGGAGACATCTAAACTCTACTAACAAAATGTTCAACCCAGCTAAAAAGTTTCGAAAACAATGGTAAAATCTAGAAATAGCATACCTGACCACAAGAATTGTCATAACTAGCCTTGAATCTCTTAAAAAAAACAAAACAAAACAAAACAAAACAAGTAAATATTATGAATTGATGGAATGAAATTATGGTGCGATAGAGCAACCTCTTAGGGACGAACTGAGTCGAATGCAGGAGAAGGGGGAACTACTGTGTTTGCGTGCTAAAATGGCGTCATATACCGGGTTTGAATGATAAAAGTAAGGTTTGACCACTATATGTCACCTTTTATTTAGGTTTTAACTTCAATTTGATAAAATAAAAAAATTGAGGTTAACATTTGATCAACACAAAGCCAAGGAAGGAAGACTGAATTTTTCTCTTTCTTATACTAGTGGGCCTTCTTGATTTGTAGTCTTCTTTTTTCTTTTTCTTTTTTTTAATAATTTTTTTATTTTAATAGTAATAATGATAATATTTGTTACTAATATCTGCAGAAACTGGATAAGGTGCATCTCTCTCATCAAGAAGAGCAGCAGGTCTGCAATGCTTTGAAAGAGAAGTATGCTGCAGCAACTGCCGAGCAAAGACGTTGCTATACACTCTTAAAAGCTTTCCAGGTGAGCACCGATAGTGTTGTGATTATGAATGATATTATACTTCCTATGCTTAGTTTTGAAGCCAACTTGATTAAAAACATACGCCCGCCTGGAGGTCTGGGTTTCAAGTTGCCCACTACTTTGAGATGTTGTGTTGAAGGTGGTTCCATTTGACAGAATTTGGTAAATGAGTGGAAACATTTAAACCAATCGGTTCAGTTTGATTCATCAATTCAAGGCTCCCATAGTGGTACAAACCCTCTAAAGCCACTGCTGGGCTTTCTTATTTTCTTTATTTTTCAGGAGGAATGTGCAAAAAACGAGAAGCTTCGGACCCAAAATTTCATGTGAAAAACAATCACCAATGTGTGTGTTAGCCTTCATTCAATTTGGTAATTGCTAGAGCGAGCTTTTGTGCTGAGGGGGAAGAAGGAAAGAGTTCGTTGTTGATCAACTTCAAATGTGCTGCCCTGTTCCGACCTCAAAACCAGCTGGTATGTGAAATTAGTCCTCCTTTTTAATGACTTTTGATCCGTAATTGTCTAACCTTTCTAGAGATAAAGTATTTGTGTGTATATTCCCACACTCTCCTCCTTTGTTCCCTCATTCCTCTCGGATATGAATGTCTAATAGAAAACAAAAACGTCGATGCATGTTTAAAATATATATGCAGAGACAGTAATTTGAAGAGTCCTTTCTGAAGATCAATTAAGGGTTCGGCTTACATTTCATTGAAAATTAAAGCACAGAATCAAATTGTGACTGTGCTTACTGTTGCACCATTTCAATCCGACATGGTTTACCAAAGGTCAGTTAATACTTTTGAACTCTCATTCCCCTGAAATATATATGGAAATGAGATATTATCAGAAATTTGAAACTGTCGTCATATAAATAACCTCAAACAAATCATTTTCTCTTCTGACTTCAACTAGGTGTGGTGGGGTTGAAATATTCTTAAATGTGTTTGCTCCCATTAGATCTATATCTCATTTATTGAGTACTAAAATAGAAGGTTTACGATTTCTTTTCATCCTTTAGATAAATGTTGGACTGCTGTTTACTTCATTATAGTTTGATATTTTTAGTATAGTTTATAATTTGATCTATCGATTAAATAATCGATTCATCATACATGAATTGGATATTAGCAACTTATTATACAATCGATTCATCAAACTTGTGAGTGTTATATTAGATAGAAATTAGATTTAGCAACTTATGATTGATTCATCATAGTGGCTACTTCTGTTGCCAGCCAATATCTCCTCCTCTTGTTTTTGCACCTTTTAAATAATGTTCTAGGAGGTATATATCCATTCTTTCCGCTAACCTCTTATCCAGAAGAATCTGTTTTCATTGAAGCTAAGGTGCGAGAACTACCTTCTTAAGTATGGTGTTAATTGCAATTACAACCTTAAATTTTCAATAATAACAATGGAACCTCTAAAATCTTTAAAGTGTTAAAATTGGACCCTCAAGCTTACAATAATTGTAAGAATTGAATTCACAAATGATAAAAATTGAATCCTCAAACTTATATAATAAAAACAATTTGTACAATTATGCATGTTTGAGGGTCGTATTTTAAAAATTGGATAAGTTTGAGGGTCCAATTTCTTATTTTTTAAAGTTTAAGAATATAATTACAAATCATTATATTGTAAGGTGGTTTTTTGCAATACAATTATCTTCATGACCAATAGGTTCTTACAAACAGCAAATATACATCTCAATTACAATAAGTAGGATCAACCATGTGTAAAAATATGAAACGATCAATTGGACAGGTTAGAGAGTGTTTCTGACAAGGAATGGGGTCATGAACAATGGAAAGCTGGCTCATATTGTAAAGAGTTAATAAGATATTCACATTTTTTAGTTGCGGGATGTATTTATTCCATGGAACAAAGAAGAGTTCCACCCACTCTAACACAGGCTCCTTGGGTTAAAACATGGTTAAAATACCATCTTGATTCTTTTATTTAATAATTTATTCTATTTTCTATATATATAATCCAAATTTCACTCTTAGATATTTAACATGTTTTTTTTTTTCAATATCTTCCAACCAATATAGCATAAATTTGAGTTTTCTTAATTATAATATTGCACCCAATATTTGAATCTAATATGATTTTAAACATTTTGCTAAATTTTAAAAATATATATTTAGATCATTTGTTGTTTTTGTTAAATGAAAAATTGTAGTCTCATGTCTCTCTTTTCAAACTTTCAATACTTCGTAATTAAAAAAAGAACTCTCTAATATGGATAGTTGCCGTGGGTAACATTTTTAGAGATAGTGATAAAGTCTAAAGCAACATTTTAAAAAAAATTACAAATATAGCAAAATTTATTTATATCATTTTTGTCTAACGATCATAGAAGCATAACTTTACCGGTTAATATTCATATTCAATTAAAGAAATGGAAAGCATGAATCATGATGATGATGATTATGTGAACAGATTTCTAGAATCATTTTTGTCTGTATCTGAATTAATGGTGTCTTAAACCAACATTATCTAATTTAGTGGTGAATTAAGAATCTAATGAAAATCTCCAAATTTTAAGCACTCTAATCCCCAACAAACCAGCCAAAAACACTAGGATTATTATTATTTTAAATATAATGAACTTTATTTTAGCCATGTAAATACACTAAAATAACCAACAATTTTCCATATTTTTTCTAATAAAAATATTTTATAGGAAGTATTCGTTTTAAAGTATATACTTCCGAGTTTCCACTACCCAATTTTGATGTGCTACTAAAGTTGACCTTTAATGTTCATAATAATAAATTAATTTTTTTAAAAAGATAGTTTTGTCATTGTCTGATATTATTCATCCAACAGTGAACATGATATTCAGAATCTTTTTATTATTATTATTTTAAAATTTCTAGTTTAGGACTCGAAATAAACAAAAATCCTAAGTTGACCCAGATTTAAAACCACATCGAAGTTTCAAAGTTTCAATGTTAATGAAAATATTGATAAATTAAATTTAAAAAAATTAAAAAAATATATATTTGAATGAGTAAATAAATAAATAAATAAATAAATAAAATTAGCTTTTTTTTTTTAAATAAATAAGTTAACATTTTTATTATTTATATTATAACACCATGAGGTTGACCCGCACTCGTATATGGGACGCCAATCCAACCTCGTTGTCACCTTTTTGTCTATTATAAAACTCTGATCAGTTAGTTTATGTACTAATAATTAGTAATTAATTTGCAATGAATTAACTTTGACGAATTATTATAAATGACAAAAGTTGTTAAAAATATTTATAAAATACAACAAAATTTTAGATTCAATCAATAATAGATCACTCAGGGTTTATCAATAATAGATATGAAATTTTACTATATTTTTGTAAATATTTTGAAACTATCCCATTAATTTTTATTACTTTGAAACTGTCCCATTTTTCCATATTTGAAACTGTCCCATTAATTTTTGTAACAATTTTAGCCCTATATTTAAAATTTATTACCATTTAATTCCTACCATGAAAAATTGGATTTTGTGTTCCACATAGAAGAAGCTATCATCTGTCTCATTCACTTACAAATTTTCAATTCCACTCGTTACAACATTTTCTTCACTCTTACCCAATAATCAATATTTAAAAAAAAAAACAAAATTGTTTTAATCTCTCAGAAAACAATAACAAGAACATAACAAACACATAAACACACTTTAATTTGCCAACAAGTTTCCAAATTATTACAAAACTGTGTGTACTAATCATAAAATTTGAAAATCAATTAAACGCTACACCCCCCAATGAAAAGGTTTGTTTTTCAAAGATCAGATTTTTATGGCTGGAAGTCCATTCCCCGTTTTCTTGGCCTTGATACTGAAATATTCTTTCACATTCACACTTCTGTAAAGAGGAATCTGAGGAGTATCACTCAATGGCTTACAGTAAGGTGAAATGTAGATGTCACCTGGTGGATCATAGAAATATGCCAATGAATATCTATGCTCCTTATTTTCTTGTATCATCACCCTGTGAAGAATACTCGGAAACCGCCCGTTCGACAAAATGTGTAGGAGATCGCCGACGTTGACGATGAGAGTGCCGCTCATTGGAGATAGAGGAAGCCACCCTGTTCCGTCTTTGAAGATTTGGAGCCCGTTAGTGCGTGCTTGATGAAGGATGGTGAAGAGGGAGGTGTCGGTGTGGGCGGCAAGGCCCATGACTTGACCTGGATCGGGGCACGGTGGGTACGAGTTCAAACGAAGGGCCATGTGGGATTTCCCAATGGAATCGTCGGTTGAAGTCAACAGCTTCATCATCTCTTCCTCGGAGATGTCAAGAAACTTGAAGATTAACCTAATTATCCTTTCTCCTAAAGCCTTCATTTGTCTTTGATATTCTTCCATTACGTCACTTAAACCAAATAAATAAATAAGTTACAATAATAATCCAATTTGTAGAAATATTTTCAATTTGGGTATATAACAATTGTTAGTGTGATTTACTTATTTATTTACTACTTAAATTGTGATCAGATTGCTAAACCAACAAATTTCTATAATCTCAAAACACAAATGGAAGATTTAAAACATAAAACAATTTAAGCAATTTTTTTTTTTTTAAATTTTGTGTCTCAAATTAGCTTAATCTCTTTTATTTTAAAATGGTACAACATTTCATGTCCAAAATTAGTTCTTATACCTTCTAAATCTTAAAACTAGCCCCTAAATTTTTATCAAAATTTCGAACCATCAAAACTCTATTTATAAATTCTAAAAAATTCGAGAATTATTATAAATTATAAAATATTGTATCAATTTAAACCTTAGATTTAATGAGTAATTTATAGCTATTTTTACTTAATTCCATTTTTAAATATATATATATATATATATTCTGTCTAAATTTCACTTTTAAATACTATTTAATTTTTTCTGAATATACATAGAACAAAAATTGGAGTAAAACGTGATGATATAAAATCGTTGGAACAAACACCAAATTCAAATATTTAACCAAATTCAAACTAACGTGAACTGAATCTATATACTATGATAATTTTAACTCCAATTAATTATATGCATGAAATTAAAGTTACCTACAAAAAATTAATTTATATGCATAAACGTTATGGAAATGAACACCAAATTGTGTACGTAAATTGCATGAAAAAAGTTTGCATGGATTTACCAAAACCGTTTATAGTCATTTGGCCAAAGCTTCTTAGCCTCATTAATAGGAGAACCAATGATGGTGAATCCTTCATGCCACATTAGTTTCTGATGATACTTCGATATTCCAGCCATGCCGTAGCCGGTGGCAGTGAGGCTTCCGGGGGACCGTAGTGTCTTCATCTTTTGTGTTGCCGGGAGAGTGAAAAGGCGTTGAGTCTCCTCTTCCGCTTTCTCGATTAGGGTTTTCGAGACACCGTGATTAATCAACTGAAACATTCCCCATTGCTCACAGGCTCTCCCCAGGAGCTCCGACGCACCATCGTCTAGAAGGTCGATTATCGGGAGCGAAACCCTTTCATCCAACTTGATCACAGGCGATAACTCGTTGGCGTTTGGCCACAAGTGAGATTCAGGGACAGTTTGAACTGAGTTGAAGTCCAAAGGAACAAGTTGGCTTGGGGGAGGAATCTCTTGATCTGCCATATGAGCTCAGTCTATAGCTGCATAAAATTTAAAGAAAAAAGAAAAAAAAACTATTACATATAATTTAACAAGAAAAAAATTACAAAATAAAAAAAAGAAAGAAAAAGAAGAGGATTTAAAGTTCTCACTAATTTGTTACCCTAAATGATTGAAAAAATGAAAGATTGTTTATTATATATACAAAAGATTATATAAAAAGGAGGGCCTAGTTATGGTAAGCCCAACATTTATGGAAGGATTAATGGTGTTTTTGGTAACAAATAGAAGAGAATGTGCTGTAATTTTAATTTTGAATATATATACACACACACATATTATGCATTTATATATATACACATATATTATGTATTTATATATATACACATATATATTATGTATATAATATATATATATATATATATATATGGTTATGGAAAGTACCAAACTTGGAAGATTACGGAGTGGGAGATTAATGTTAGTTACATCATATCTATACTTTAAACGTTTAATTTTAGTTAATTTTAATAAATTTTAAATTTAGTCTATTTCAAAGTTACTATATTTTTTATAGAAAGAAAAATTTGAATAATAATAATAACAATAACAATTTAAGTCTAATTTTAATTTATACCCTAAAACTTTAGGAGTCCGTTAAATTTTTGGAAGGACTTCTAACTTTGCACAAATCCAAAATATTGGGTATTAGAGTATTTTAGTCAACATCCTTAGTTGATTCTAGAGGTAAAATATTTTTACTTCGTTTCAATTTGTTTTTTGTTTATGTATTATTTTTTCAAATATTTGTTAATTATAACTTGCAATACAAGACATACTACAACTTATCTTTAACCCTAACTCTAAAAATCTACTTTTAGATTAAAAAAAAAAGTCGATAGATAACCAAAAGAAGAAAATAATAGGCATTTTAAAAAAAGAGTTCAAAGATCCAAGATATTTCGACCTAAATTTTACGAGTTGTTGGTCCTAAAGTTGAGTATCTGGTATTAGTTTGAAAGAGTTAGATAATCGAAAATGAGTATGTAGATACATCAACTTATCTTTACATTTTTGACCTAATACTAAAAACCTACTTTTAAGTGATAAACACAAGTAAGTGTACTTAAAAGGTGGCATGTTGGTGAGACATTTTTCATGATTGATAATGCCTTTTTAGGATATTCCAAAATGATATTTTATGAAGTAGGATAAGAATGGGTTGTTTTTGGAAGGTGTACACATTTTTCATGATTCATATATATTGCCTTTTTTAAAAAAAAATATTATTAGTATTATTATTATTATTAACAATAATACTGATAGTGCCTATTAGGTTTGAATTGTTTTTAGTGTGTCCTAACAATTTTTTTTTTTATATATATATATATATTTGAAAATGTCAATTAATAGAGTACCAAATTAGGATATGCCACCTTTCAAAGTGGTATTAGTTTCTATATATAAAATTTGTTCATAATGGGAACAAATTTTTTATTAAATGTATCGATGATGTTATTCTGACGATACTTTAAATTAAACGAATAATTTGAAATTTTGTTATTTAATGAACGTTAATTTAAATGAGTCAATTTCATGAAAAATACACGAAAATTATTGCAAAAATACACTTATTTTTAAAAACCAAATGGTTGCGAAAACTCTTAATCTATACACTAAACCGTTTATTTTTACCATCTTTCATTGAAAAGAAAATTACTTTTTTAAAAACATACATGTTTATTTTTAGGCAAAGACCAACATTTTATTTTATGAAAAAAAATCGATATATAATTGAAATATTATATCTACTTTAATCATTTTAGTTTGTTATAGTTTTTTAAATAATGGTTGGATTCCTTTTGAAAAAGTCAATTAATTGTGACACTAAAAAGTAAAAGTAATGTTAATTTTAAGGTCAAAGAGAATATTAAGGTCAAGATGTTTGATAAATTAATAAGAATTTGTTTTGATTTAGATAAAATATCAATAAATTATTATATTGATATTTTATATCAAACTTACTATAAGATAATTATTTTAAAATATCTTATATGCTTTAAATAAAAATAAACTTTATTTTCATCAAAGTTATTAGATAAAATGATATAAAAAGATGTTCTTAGAAATTGAGAAGTGAATACGAATAGATGTGAAAGAAATAATAAATAATATAATCAGATACGAAATGTTTACGCAATCGATTTTAATCGCTCAACATAATTTCAAATTGGATCTAAAATACAATATAGATTAAATTATATGAATTCTTCAAATAATAGTCAATAAATTTTAAACTAAAATTAAAGTCAAATATTAGGAATTAAATCCATAATATTTGACCTAAAATATAAAAAACAGAACTTCAACCCACTTTGGCCATGGAATGAGAGAAATTTGAAGAATAAAAGATAAGAAAGGGTATAAGTTAGTGACAGATTTGTCATATCTAAATTTGTATTTAATTAGATTAAGTAACTGTTAAAAAAGACATTGAAAAATACATTTTTAAAAGCTAATTAAAAATTAGAGGCCTCAACAATAAAAACAAGAGTATAGAAACAAATATATATATATATAATTTTTAATAAAAGTAAAATAGTATTATATGTTATTGTTATTGCTTTGACTAAAGAGAATAGAAACAAAAATTTCAGATCAGAAAGAGAGAGATAGAGACAGAAAATTATTACATATGGAGTGGTACCATTATGGTGACAACATTATTTAATCATACTTAATTAATTGTTAATGTGTGGACAAATTAAACTCTCTAATTTATTTCTAAATATATCAACAATTAAACAAATTAGCTCTCTAATTTTACTTGTATATATATATGTGTGTCATACGAAGGATTTGTGTAGATTATCGATAATTCTTGTATTATATTTCTTGAGCTATGTTGAATTGATCGACCATATTGTATATGTGTGTTTAAAATTTATAATTCTCACTTTCTTTTGATTTTAAACGTATATAGTTAAATAGTAAAAATATTTCTGATAATATTTGATTTAAATACGTTCTCATAGTAACTAACCCTAATTCTAAATTTGATTGGTTGTAAATTTAGAGACACATAATTACTCTATATTGAAACATTAATTAAAGCTCTGTTCGATAATTATTTTATTTCAGAAAAAAAATTGAGCCTATAAACACTTATTTCAACTCTAAATTTTAATTTATTTTTATTAATGTTTTCAAAAAACCAAAACACTTGAAAAGTAATTTTTCTTTAAAAAAAACATCCAAATAATTGTAAAAATTTGAAAGAAGAAAAATAGACCTACTTTTTAAAAATTACAAAAATAGACCTATATTATTTATTTCCACCCTTAATTTTACATTAAAAAAATTCATTTTATTAATCTCAATGTACCCAACATTTTACATATGAAAAAGAAAAACATATAAACAAATTAACAGTATATATCATTATGATATACAAAGTCAATATATCATAATATAATTCATAATCGGATCATCGCGAGGGCATTTTCGAGATTCTTCGCCTTCAACCGAACATAATCTTTCACCACCACAGACCGGTAACAGGGAGATTCCGGTGGATCATTTACCGGCGATACACAGAAGTCCGGTGGCGGCCCGTAGAAATAAGCCATAGACAGCCGGCGTCGGGTCGGGTCAACGACGACCCGGTGTAGAACATTCGGGAACCGCCCATTCGATAGGATGTGGAATAAGTCGCCGACGTTGAGAACCAGTGCACCGGGTACCGGTGCCACCGGTACCCAGCCGGACCCATCCCTAAAAATTTGGAGGCCGCACGTGCGGGTCTGGTGGAGGATGGTTAATAGAAACGTGTCGGTGTGTGGGGCCAAGCCCATGACCCGAGTCGGGTCCGGGCAGTGGGGGTAGCAGTTAAGTTGAAGGGCGGTGCTGCAGGCGGCGGCTCCGGCTGAATGGAGCCAGTTTGCGCCGTCGGAGATTTTAAGGTAATTGAAGATTAAATGTGTGATTTGCTCCGCTAAGGACTTCATTTTCCTTTGATACTCTTCCATTACATCGCTACATTTGAAAATCAATTAATTGATTATTATTATTATTAATTAAAATATGTTATTTGTTATTTTATTCATTTAGTTAAATTGGTGATTATGTATATTAATTAATATCTAAATAAAAACAATCTTTTCCCAAAGTTATTATGCCTCAACATATTAATTTGAAGGAACAATTATAAGTACAAATTTAGGAGCGTAATTAAAAAAGAATTATAAATTAAAGGTTATATTATCAATTATGTTTGTAAAATCTCAAACGTATTACATTAGGTATTTAAATTTAATTTTACATTTAATGGATCTTTGATCTATTTAACATTGTTAAAAATTAAAAGTTTAGAATCTCCCTTTATTAATATAAAGTAGAAAGTTGACATACAAATTGAATATCACTTATAAGACACGGACATAAAATACGAAGTAGGGTTGTAATTTAATAAAAAATAATTTTGTAACATAATTCAAAATTATTCCACAAGTAATTACTTAAAAGAGCATATATAATATATAATAATGGCTTAAATATTCCATAAAATACAAACTTAACCATTCTTAATAAATTAAAGTTTTTTTTCTAACAATTTTCTTAATTATGTGATCACTACTCGGTTTTGTTAGTTTATTTATAATATATATTAAATAGATCTCACCATTATTTAGGACATATAAATCAAACTCCACAACTAAAATAGCAAATTAATTAATTACGTGTGTAAAAATGCATGGAGGAGTTACCAAAACGGTTGGTAGTTAGAAGGCCAAAGTTGTGAGGCATGATCAATGGAAGGCCCCATAATAGTAAACCCTTCATGCCACATATACTTAGAGAAAAATGGCGTTATTCGAGGCAAGCCATATCCCGTGACATCTCCCGGAGCCCGAAGTGTCTTCAGCTTCTGTGTCATCGGAAGATCGAACAGTCGTCTCATCTCGCTTTCAGCTCTCTCTATTACGTTCATTGGCACGTCGTGATTGATCAATTGAAACACTCCCCACGTCTCACACGCATTGCCAATGAGCGCAATTGCATCAGGGTCAGTCAGATCGATCAAAGGGATTGAAACATCTGCATTAGTCTGATGACAAGATGAAGAAGGGATTTCAGAAGAGGAACGGAGCCAATCGTGAGAATCAGGAATCGTTCGTAATGAATCAAAGTCTAAAGGAACTATATGATGATGGTGGATAAGAGGATGGTCTCGATAAGTTTGAGAGAGAGCGGTCATTATGAGATTTGTTTTGGGGAAAGGGGCAAAGATTAGAGAGCATTTGGAGGGGTATTTAAACAAATTTAGAGTGATAGAAAGGGGATGAAGATTAGGTTAAAAATGGTGGCAAAATTTGGACAAAGTGGTGTCTGTTTTTATGGAAAATTGAAATGAGGTTGAAGAAAGGGACAAAACAAGTTGTGGCAATCTCAATGTAATGACTCAGAATGAGTAAAGGGGTTGATGTTGTGCATATTTTGTCCACAATGAAGAAAATGACATTTATTTTATTCTTTTTCTCATTCATTTAATTTTAAGATTATAATAAAATTTCTTCAATAAATAAATCGATAAATTAATTAGAGATTCAATATTTTTTTCAAATTACACAATCTTCATCATAAAAAAAATAGAAAATAAATTGACGTCTAATTTCAATAATTCTTTCCATTAAAAAGAAAGTGTTTCAAAATTCAAAATTACAAAAATTAAATTGTTTCATACTAAAAAATTAGGGACTAAATCGATACAAAATTAAAAGTATGAGGAATAAATCGTTACAAACCAGAATTTTGAGATTAAGTAAATCGAGATGTTTTTTTTTTATATATATGTCATATTGAATATTAGTCCTCACAATTAATCATATATGTATGTATCTATTGAACACAAATTTAAAAATTTTGAGACTAAACTTAGAATAGATAAATGGAATTTTTTTAAGATTTTGAAATTAGAGATGCAATTTTATTGGTGGCCATTAAAAGTTGACTCCTACATTTAAATTTTTGTCTCTTAGCCTTTGGAAATGAGTCCAAAAATAGTTCCACAAAAAAAAAATTAAGAATATATCTTTTTTTTAAAAAAAATAAATAAATAAAAACTTAGGACCAATAAAATGGGAGACTAATGGGACATATGCCATTAACAAAAAGTCAATGAATCCCTCATTATTACCATATCTATTATATTATTATTATTATTGTTGTTGTTGTTTATTATTATTATTATTATTATTATTATTATTATTATTTATTATTATTATTATTATTATGGTGTATTTTGAAATGGAGAATATCACTCCAACTATCAACAGTGGTACTTTATGATCATCTTCTTATATTTGCCCTAAAGTCTTTAAAAGAATATACATATTTTTGGAATATATTTTCCTTTTTTGAAACATGTAGGAATATAAATTTTATAAAAAAATATATGATTATTATATATAAATCCCACTACTTAGATAGATATGACTTGTCAAATTAATGTTGTATATAAAAAGGTGTTACTCCCACTTAGAACCTTTTTTTTGTCTTGTAGTGAATTAAAAGAGAAGACTCACTCAAACACTTCTCTTTTATCCTATTATGATGAAGGGTCATAAATCATTGCAAATACCATTTATTTTATGATTATTTTGATAATTAATGTATAAGTTCATTGTCATGATCCATGTGGATATGGCTTAATTAATTCGGTTCATGACATATAGTTTTAGTTAAGATATCTGGTAAGATTCTGCCTTTCCTTCTTTCTTTAGGGACCTCAAATGCTACCTATTTATCATTTTTATTTTTTATTTTTTATTCATTCTTTCCTTTAAGTGGCTTTCAGTTGGGAGTGAACAAAGCGATGTTATTAGGCAAGACTAGGACGCTTGGGTAATTTCTATTTTCACAAGCTTGGCAAGAAAGAGCTTATAGGGGTGTTCAATAGTCGCGAACTAGAACCTAATAAGTCCTTGTATTGGATGGACCTAGGCCATAATGGAAGTATAGCGGGGCTTTAGAGGTGAGTCGAATGGGCGAACAAGCCAATGACATTAGTGGAAAAACAAACTCTAATAGGTCCTTATTTTAAGATCATTTATGTAGAAAACCCAAAAAAAAAATAAAAAAATCTTCTTTCAAATACAAGTTGGGCTGAAGACCCGTATGACAGTTGGGCTAGCCTGATCGTGAAAAGCTAATAGCATGCTGGGCTGAAGCCCATAGCTAGAACGGCTTAGTAACTTCAGGCCCATAGTTCACCGTGGCCGTCCATGTGATCAAAATTTGACCGTTGACTAATAAAAAAAACAATTTTCCTTTTTTTTTATTGTAAATTATATTTACGACTGCTTATTTTAAAATCCTATACTTTTTATTCAATTTTTTTTCATGATATCCAATATAAATTACATTTTAATAATTAATTTTTTTGGTATTTTTTTCTTAGAAGAACATAGAATTTTTTTTATTTATTATTTCTAATTTTGTTGAGTACTTTGACAATTCAAAAGTCGAGATTTATCCAGCATTAATTTAATTTCCATTGCTCATCAAGCTTAAAATCACTCATTTAATCTGGAATCCAATCCATAAAATCTCATATCTCCACATCCCATCAACAAGAAGATTACCCCCCTCCCCCCAAGAAAAAGAAGGTAAGAAAATACAATAAAAAAAAACAAAGTTAAATAGTACCGGAGTACGAGCGGCACGTCGAGAATTCCTTAAAACAGCTGCCTTCATGGATGATTTAGAAATATTTGTCTGAGTTGGAGAACTAATATTACACCTCTCTCTTCTTCTCCATGGAATCAGTGGCTTGAACTTGGTCTCTACCACCTTTACCACCACTGCTGCCATGAGGGGCTCCTGTTTTTATTGCCAGAAGAACAAAATATGTCATACGATGATTTGATTTCCTGAGATAAGTTGGTTCCTATTTCGTGTCCGACGCAGTGCCATAGGTCTATTTCTATATGTATAAGCACCTACCTGGTAATGTTGTTGACATTCTCTCAACGGAGCCAGCTAGCGGAACGGAACTCCCAGCAACACACAGCTTTCCACGACCTTCTTTGGCGAACGCCGGGGTGCTGTTACTTGTCATACCAATATCGAGTTCTCCACTTGGTTCTTGGGCTTCATTGATTGGCCTAGCATTTGACTTTGTTCCATAATTAGTCGACCACGATCCACCGTTCGATCCAGCTAAGGCCATTATAACATCTGCCTGAAATGCAATGAACAGTTTGTAATATAGTTTCTTTCCTGTAGTTTTCTAGAAAGGAGGATTGCATTGACAAACTAATATGACATTCATCTACAAGCTTATGCTTAGTAGCAGATGTAAATAGAAGCAAAAGAAATATGGATTTCTCAAATTAAACAAATGAAATGGTTCCTACTGGCAAAGATTCCATTATTAACATCCAGTTTGAATCAGCATATTCCTTGAAGAAACCATAGTCAGACCAACAACCAAGTGAATTTCGAACTCTTGCAACAAACACATAGATTCAAACTATCTGTTCATTTGTCAAGAATCAGGCAAGTAAAATAAAAACAGGAAAGATATTTGCATGGAAGTAACATCCAATATCATATTCTCAATCGACAGCCACTTTTCTTTTCTTATACGTGAAAACACTCTATCCTTTGGACATTGGTTAGGATAGAGATAGATCCATGGTAATATATATACGTGTAGACAATTATCTCTATTGATACAAGGTAAGCAAAGTTGCAAGAATATATGCCTGAAATGGACAATATTAAATCATTGTACGGATAGGTGGAGACTTCATCGTCCTTATGGCACATTTTTTTTTAGAGAAGAAATGTTGAAAAACGGTATCTTGTACCAAAGCATTGAAGTTTTGTGTTTGAACCATTCAAGGATGACCACGGATCCTACCACTGAAAGCATTGCAGCCCCAGGTCTATGATATTGCATGTAATAAGGCTACAAAGATCAAAATCTTGAAAAGTACAGTTGAATTATACATCGGGCATGTAAAGCTTTTAAACGAGCAGCGATACTAGGATTTCGTGGCATGCCATTACTAATGAGTCGTGTGACAGATTATGGGTGCCAAAGTAATACACGCATTAAAACTTACAAGCACGTTGAGGGAAAGCCATCTCAAGAATGGTCGACCTTTCCCTACTATGTTACAACAACCATAGAGAAGCTTACAGTTAACACAATTTGGTAATATGAAAAATCAGATATCAGCAATTTGGCATTCCAAATGAAACTGCTAGATTTCATTATGACTATGAAGTTGCTAGGCTTCTATTTTTGTGACATGTGTTTTATGCTAATGTCAATTTTAGCTATAATAATCAAATACTTGCCACTAACACTCACTTGGATAATAAGAGAAGGACAAACATGTGCTCAAAACCATGTAATTTAGAACATGAACCTTGTTTGGATGAACGTCATCGAAGACATGTGCTTGGCCACCGTAAAATATTGTCATCTGCCGATTAGCAGATGCAAGACCACGTCGACTGCCATAACAAGTCAACAAGATGAGTAGCACAAAGAATTGCATTTTCCTAAAGTTAGCTCATTGCAAATGTGACAAATAAACTAAATTTAGCTATCAACACAGGCTTTACCTTGAAGGAATACCGGCTTCATGCTCCACGACATTAGTCCCGGACTTTTGCAAGCTGCAGCTTGGGAGCAGGATAGATGAGTTTCGTTCAGAGGTTCCACCACCAGGATTGCTCGAACTTAAGATTCCAGGACCTTTGATTCCAGTTCGAGATCCCTCGTCTGCAGCTGATTGAAATATATTTGGGGGAATCATATTGGCATCTCTGAACTTTTTTGTAGCCAACTCTAACCGAGATAGAAAAGGCTCCAATTTTCCCCGAGGAGAGGCCTGTACTACTGGAGCAGGACCGATGTTCATAACCGTGGATCTTTCCCACTTGGTAACATCAGCATCAAGTCTACTGCCACTTCCAATATGAGATTGAAAGATAAGTGATGCAGGGTTCGGTCTCATTGGATGCTGCATCCCAAGCGTCACTTCATCATCATTGGATCTTCGGTTTCGCTCCCCGCCTGCTCCATTTTGTAATGTCTGGGTTAAAACACAACAATATCACTAGCAGCAGGTAAAGTCGTTTTTCTTTCAGCGATTACAAAAAGGCAATATCAATTGAAACCTTCATTAGATGCAAGCTATTATGATGTGACTCAGAAGGCCTGTGTGGAACTCCATCTCGGTACGATCCCATAAAAGCAGAATCTGATATGCTTCTCTTACTTCCTATAATCCTACTGTGAATCTCTGTCGAAGAGATATTGCCCCTCGGACCATAAAACGGAACACCTTCAAGATGACTCCCTACCTGTCGGTCTGCTCATACCAATGAGAAAGAGGATCAAACTTTGCTTTCATACATCAATTTCCAAGTCAGTAAACAAACAAACAAACTCAAAACAGATTTTGAATTGCTAGAAGAAGTCCATGTCAATCCATCTCAAAACGCAATGTCAACGCTCATTATTTGGGTTACGTTCAATAAATTTCTCACTCAAAGTCAAACATTCACACATGTAAGAGAAAATGCATAAACAAAGAACACAAAAATGATCAAAACTACTGAACTCCATTACTAGCCTCCATGAAACCATACCAGAAAACACAACAAATCATTCACCAACTCAGAAGAAGAATAGAATTAGTATAAATAAACACAAGAAAATGGTAGAAAATGGGGTGATTACTAATAACAAATAAACAAAACCAAAATCAAAATGAGGTAATAACATAACAAATAACCACACTCTGCCTCGCCATATTATGATAGAACCACTAATCATTCCCAAAAGACCCAATAATTTCTTCCTTTTCTTCAAGTAAAAGGAAGCCAGAAACCCCAACATAACACCCTAAAACTTAAAACCCACATACAATCTTTCAAAATGAAGCACATAAGTAAGAAGCAAAATAACAAATCATCAAATAAGAAAGAGACCAGAAGCAAGATCTGAGGTAGTAGAGATGGGGCCACGACCACCGCTTGAAGAAGCACCACGGGAGGCGGAGGCAGCCGGAGAGGGTTCCGCCGCCGCCGCCGTCCGGGGAGCAAAAACCAACGGAGTATTATCAGGGTTTTTCATGCCTAAAAAATCATGAAAAATTGGATTGGCAGGTAATTGTGGATGTGGGTCAGTAGAATTTTTACAAACATAGTCTTTGTTGGAGTCGCTGTTGACATTGGTTAGCATACTGTGCTGAGCCATTTATCAGTAGTACAGCCACTCCATTAAAACTGCCCCCATCATACAAAACAGAGAGAGATGAAGAAGGAACAGTAGAGGAAGAAAGCAAAAACCCAAAAAAAACAAAGGGGCTAAGCTCAAATATTTTTCAGAGGCAAGAAAAGAAAAAGAAAAAGAAAAATTAAAGATTTGTGAAAAGAAAAACAATTATAAAGGGGGAAAAAGGAAGAGGGAGAAAAACAAAGAAAAAAGAAACTACAGTAGCAGAGAGAATCAAGCTCCTTTTTTGGAGAGAGAAATGAGGGTAATAAAAAGCAAAAGTTGGCATGTGTGTTCTGTGCAAATTTTAATGGAGTTTTTTTTTTTTTTTTTTTCCTTTCTTCCTTCTGTTGGCCCTCTCTGTTCTCTTTCTTAGTGGAGTTGCAAAGTTTGGATTTTTATTTTATATTTCTTTTTGGGGTTCTTCAGTATTAAGGAATACGAGGAGGATGTCAGCAATTCTATTATTATTTTATTTTTATTAATCTAACTTTGTCTGAAAAATATATGTGTGTGTGTGTGGAGTAAAATATTATTCCAAATTGGTAAATTCAAGTTTTGGCCTATTTTTGTTTTATTTCTTTACTTATTTATTTCTATTACTAACAGAGTGGATTTGAATTCGAGATAATTTGTTTTTAGGAACATAGAGGTGTCAGTTGAGTTAAGCTATAGTCAATTATTATTTTCATTACTTTCTTGTTGATGGTTAAGTTATGTAAGTTAAAAGATAACTTTTGACTTGAAATTATATGGAGTGATTTTGTTTTTTATCCTAAAAAATATTATATTATGATTTAGTGAAATTTTATATACACGTAAATTAGTAAATTGATTAAGGGACAATCGTTGAATGTGTGTTAGGACTTAGGAGTGGTTTAAAGTAGTTAAAATTACTTCATGTTTAAGATCATGCACGAACACACTTTTAATCCATCAATGACAATTCAATGTTTGATTTTATACTTTTAATTGCATTTTTTGTACAATTAAAATTGGTTTTCAATCATCAAACGTATTTTTCTGATTGACTTTAGCCTCTTTAAAATCACTTCTAAACATGTCGTATGTTGTTACGTAACTAAATTTAACAACTAAGTTTTGATGAGATTTTTCATGATATCC
Organism: Cucumis cinereus; assembly: GCA_037974625.1. Classification (NCBI taxonomy): domain Eukaryota; kingdom Viridiplantae; phylum Streptophyta; class Magnoliopsida; order Cucurbitales; family Cucurbitaceae; genus Cucumis; species Cucumis cinereus. Next base: position 9,027,200 of record JBBPDJ010000014.1, read on the forward strand.
AATAAACTTATGAAAAGTTGAAAGTACATCGATAGAGTTATTTGACTACGATTACTAAATTGCTACTTTTTATAAAAGTTTGGAGACAAAAGGTAATGTTTAACCAATTATATAATTTTCTTTGTTTAATTTATAACTATTTTTAAATATAATATAATGAATCAAAATATTTGTTTACAATATTTAACAAAATATCACAATCTATCTATAATGAATCGTGATAGACCAATATATGTATTATTATCTGTGTCTACCTGTATTATGATAGACACAGATAATAGTCTATATCGTGGTTTATCACATATAGATCGTGACATTTTCCTATATTTGAATATATTTTCAGAATTTTTGTCATTTAAAATAATTTTTCTTTAACTTAACTAATTAATACACGTTGTTTTTATTTTTTTAGTCTCACAAGTGTGAAGTGTAAAGATTTGTAACCTCAATTGAACAACTACATGTCAATTATTGTTAAACTACATTAAAGTTGAAGCATTAATAAGCATTGTTGGAAACTCAAAAGCATACATTAGTGAAGAATTTTTTTTAGCATTATTAACGTGACACCTAAATGGTGAAGATCTAATCGTATTTTGTGACTAAAACTTATGCGATGAATGTAGCTAAGTGAAACAAAGCAGTGTGACAGATTCAAACCTCACAGGATCATTTAAAAACTTTTAGAAAATAGATCCAAACAATTAATATCTTGTGAGTTAGCTTAGTCCATTTTAATATTTAATTTAATAAATTAAAGATGTTTTAATAAAAACTAAATATGAAAACTTTTAATGTTATTGGACTAAAGTGAAAAGGCATTCAAACATCATGGATTAAACTCTGTGTTTAGCCTTAATTCCATTTTTGTTTTGTTTAAAACTCTTCTGTCTATGTTGGAAGAGAGAAAAGGTGATGTGGCAAAGTTGTACTTAAAATAATTGATTTTTTTTTCCTTTGTTATATGATATGACAAATATTAAAATATTATTTTAAACAAAAAAAACTTGAACGCATCTTATCTCGTAAAATTTTATTACGGTGTAGTAGAGAGATTACGAGTATATGAGATATTTTTCACATGTTGAAGTTTGTGTTGATTTCACCCTCGAACATTCAAAAGCATGTAATAGATCATTCCACTACATAAACTTACTATTTTTATATTAAATATATTCGAATATTTAAAATAATAATTGAACTACAAGTTTTGAGTCTAGTAACTCTGACAAATTTTCAATTGACTAAGACCTTTCAATTTATTGTCCTAAAATTTAAGTTTGTGTTTTGTTTAATGTCAAAGACGACAACGTTTGATTAGACATCAAATTTTAAATTCAAAGACTTTATGCTTGCATTTACAAACTTAATAATTTGGAGACCTATTAATTTCTCTTAAGATTAAATGACGTATTAACTTAGATTCATAATTGATCTTGTCAAAAAAAAAAAAAATACTTGACAATAATTTTGTTTATGGTTTGAAGAATCTATGAGTAAAGACAAAATAAAAATAAATCCATATGAAAAAACAATAAACATATGTTAATATTAGTTTAATCAACTGACGTAATACTTATACTATTAATTTCGAGGTTAGACGTTGAATTCCTATATATATATAACATCCACATCCAATGTTTTGTTTAAAATTATATAAACATTATCTTTAATGGATAATAAAGTTATGATCATTGGCCACTCACTCATTGGGTTGAATAAAAGAAGCAACCATTAGAAGGATGGATTTAGATTGAATAAATAAAGAGGTGGGATTCCATTGGGGTAAGCCTTTTCATTGTCACACCCATTATAATATATGATAAATAATAATTAATAAAACTATATGATATATAGAGAGGAAATTGGAGAAATAAAAATGAAAGTGGAATGAGTCCATTATTATTGGAGGAGGGTGTGACAAATGTTCCAAATATTAACCTTATATTATAAAAATTAAAAAAAAAAGAACATTATTATTAAAATAAAATAAAAGATGCAAAGTGAAAAAGCACTTTAGTTGCATCTCACATTATTATAAAACTAAGGTTGGTGACATTATTTGTTGTGCATCATCATCAGAAGATTGAAAGCCACATTTGGAGTTATTTGCCACGTTCATGAATCAAATTATTCATTATTTTCTTCTATATGGAGAATGATTGGTAGATGTGAAACTTTAGATTTTATTTTTAATTTTTTTTTAAAAAAGTACCTTTTTTTTTTTAATAATACATGTGGTAATTGTTCTCTATTAAATTAAAATGATTTAAATTTTATAATATTCAAAATTAACGATTTTTTACGAGGATTTTAAGTCAAAATGAGCTAAGTTTAACCGTAAATGACAAACTTTTTATCTTAGAGGTGAGAAGTTCGATTTTCCATTCTTACAACCACTGATGAGAGATTGAACGTTATATTTCTTATCTAGGGAGGAAGGTCATACTTCAATTATCGTCGAGGTAATACCATTTTAATATCTATTTATAAAATTTTAATATAGAATTTATGACCACCGACGAATTTAGTATAGGTCCAAGGAGGCATAAATATTTTGAAAGTACATGTATTAAAATAAACTAATATAACGAAATATCACAATCTTTATACGACGGATTATGATAGATCAAGATAGACTATTAATTGAATCTATCATTAATGACGATTCATTAAATTGTGATATTTTACTGTATTTTATAAATATTTTCGTTTATTAAATAATATTTGTTATTATTATTTAAATAGAGCGTTGATTGTAAGCGTTGTCTTCGAAATATTCACATGAACTTTATCATTTTATTTTGTTTATTATTTATCATAAACATATTATTATATATTAATTTAAACTGATCAGGAAAAAGAATAAATTCTTTAACAGTAAATAAAATAGTTTGTAATGGAACTTATTTTTATTATGTTATTTAAATATAATTGGAAAATAGTCAATGATTACTAGAAAATAGAAAGTGAAAATTTTGCCAAACACTATAAATAGCCATATGTAAATTTATTATTTATTAATTATTAATGAAGAGTGATTATTGCATTTAATTAATTTATGTGTGTAGTTTAAGGGTCAACTGTTCATATATTAATTACGAGTTATGAACTAATTATGAGACTTGAGTAATTGATTGAAAATCCTACATTAATTTTCATTTATTTAAGATTGTTTAATTTATTAATTATTATTTTTGGTTATTTCTTATCATTCAAATAATTAAACACAACATACGTATTTATATTTAACTTTTCCGAGCTTCATTAATTTTACTTCTAATAATGGATCATATTAATTATTATTAGCCCTTTTTTTTTAACGAAAATCCAATATATATAAAATATAAATTTAACCAACAAAACTCTATTATAATAAATTTTCTTGCATGAAAATCCAATGGCTAGTGTGAACTCTACCATTTCAAATCATTAGCATTCACATTTAATTAATGTACTTTACTCTTTGGCACAAATTACATAACTATTGGGAAATTTATTCTTTAAAATTACATAACACAATATAAAATTAAATTTATATAATTTTCAGGGGCATTCGAGGGTTTTTAGTTGAAATTTATGAATTTTGACAAAATTATTCAATAGTCAATGTTTGAAGCTAATGAATCTAATTATAATGACTTTTTACGTTGTTTTTGAATTTAGCGGGTTAATGAAATTGAACAAAGAGTAAAAATTACAACTTATTTCATAATCAAATTTGGTGATATTGAAGGTTTAGGGTTGAATTGCTACCAGTCTGACAAGCACTGTAAATTTATTATTATTAATTTTTTAAAATTATGTTTGTTCAAATAGAACTATTTTTATTTTAATTTTTTTAAAAAAAATCTAGAAATGTTGAAAAAAAGCTTAGGTAAAAATAGTATTTATAAGTAAGTTTGTTTTTAAAAAAAAATCAAAGTAAAAATAATTTTTTGGCTTAAAAAACAGAACACTTTGTGAAAAACAAGTGAAGAAAACAAAAAAGCAAAAGGAAGACTATTTGTAAAAGTAAAGGGACAAATTTTCTTTTAATTTTTTTTTTCAAAACATAACAAATTATTTTTTATATATTATAATTTATTTTCCCTAAAAAAACTTTCAAATAAACTGCCCAATAAGCTAGGTTGTTTTCATATAATAAATCTACAAGCTGAATTTACAATGTGAAAGAAAAATTTGTTAGGTCTAAAAGTAAAACCATCAATAATAAAATATAAAAAAAAAAACACAATAAAAAATGGAAAAAATAATTAAAAATTTATTTTAAATATCAAAACTGCTAAAAATATTTACAAAGTATAACAAATTTTTATAATTTGATATATACTGATAGATATCTATTATTATTTTCAAATATCTATCCGTATCTATCAGTGATGGACGATATAGTAGTCTATCGGTGTCTATCAACATTTATCGATAATATTTTATTATATTTATAAATATTTTGATTCATTTGATTATATTTGAAAACTTAAACGCAACTATTGAGATATAATCTTCATTGTACAAATACTTATAAGTTTTAAATATTGAAACTCAAGCAATAAACCCAAATTGAGAAAGAAATATAAAAAAGAAAAAACAATGAGATACTCAAATAGGGGTTAGAAAGATGGGTATTGTAGTTTTGAATATGTTCAAAAAGAGGTTAAAAAGAATAAATAATTCCAAAAATAATGAAACAATATGGAATGAAAAAAGGGAGATGTGTTGAGCTATGAGTAGTAACAATGTCCCACCAATAGCATATAGGGAGAGATGTCACATTCAAAATCACTATTTTCAAATTTTCAACATAAATAGTATTTATTTTTCAAATAAATTAAATAAATAGCATGCCTTCATATATAACCTATGAAGTGATTATTGAAATTCAAAACTTAAACCTTCCCACCAATTTCGTTCGATTCTAATATCGGTTTGATTAGGGTTGAAAAAGTAAATTATACGCGTGTTTGGTTTAACTTTTCAAATAAGTTGTTTCGAAAAAATAGTGGTACAAGTCACTTGAAATAGCTTTTGAAATACTTTCGAAGTTTATTGAAACGATTTTTAAATAGATCAAAGAGTTAAATGGAAATAAAGTTGCATACCTGTTTTTAATAATGCTAATAAATTGTTTCATTTTAAATTGTTGTTCAAAATGTGTTTGATCGTATGTTTAAAAACCACGTAACAATGGCTCTAGATATCGACTAAATATTTAGTTGAATCTCAACTGTTATTTATTTATTGATTTATGAACAAGCTCTATGTTTTAGGTTTATAATAATAATTATTTTAAAAGATGGATTATTATTATTTAATGATATGATAAAGCTGATAATATAGTATGTATCGTAAATATTTTAATTTAACAAAATTAAATAAGTTTAAAGTCAAAGTTTTTTATTTTTTAATGTAATGCTACATTTTCAAATGTTTAAATTTAAGATATTTCCACGTCAAAAACAAATTATATTTATTTTCAAACTTTTTTTTTGTTGTATTTTAAATATAACAAAAACTTGAAACTATTTATAAAATATAGAAAAATCTATTCAATAATTAGTAACATATTTAAGTTTTTTTGTTATATTTAATAAATAGTTTTTTTTTTTCTATTCACAAGAATTTCTCATTTTTTTTATTATTTGGACTATATAATAATAATAATAAATAATTAAAAAATATATAGGGTTAAAAAACAACTCCATCAAGTAGATATTCATTGAATTCATTTGATTTAATGAACTTGAAAATTCTAAATCACATTTGAACCCTAAAATTTCCCATCTTTTTAGCTCATTTAATAATGTATATATCTTACTACCAAAATACATATTAAATAATTTATTTTTTGTTTTTTTAATTCTAAGAATTTCCTTCAATCATTCCTTAAGTCCCATAGGTTTGATCCTGTAGAATCTGACCCATTTTTCATTGAGCGAAAGGTACGAAATAAATCAGATTGATTTTTCGATCAAAAGTACTATGTGAAATCTTCGTTTTTTTCCTCTTTCTCTATCCCTATCCCGCGGGTACAGTGTTTGAATCAATAGAGAACCTTTTCTGTGGTGCTATATATAAATATTATGAAATATCTCTAACGTTGAAGAAATATTGTTGCAAATTTGCAATCATAATATTGTACAAATTAATTCGAGTAATTAAATAACTTAGTTGATAATTTTACATTGTCAGATATACGTGTGGAAAAACTTAAATATTATATTTCAAATTTGTATCGAATGATTATTAACAACATACATATTTCCAATATAAATCTAATAAATGAAAATTAGTTTTTCTAGGTTTAAGTCGAAATATTAATTTTTTGAGATTCAAGGATATGGGTTCGAGTTGGCTTGAGATGAGTTTCGACGAATATCCATTTCGAACCGAAAAAAAAAAACTAGCCCATCTAACGCTAATTTTATTGTATTTTTTCCATATACCCTCGTAGGTCCTCTTATTTGCGCCCCCACCCCCAACTTCCAACCACCCTCCACCATTAGAATCAACTAATAAATTATTTAAACCCCCCATATGTTAGCCATTTTTTCTTCGTGATACGTCAATTTCGAGCTATTTATTCCATTTATTGAATTTTCTCAAAACTTTTTATTTACATTATATATTTTGTTTAATAATAAAGCATTGACTTGACAAAACAATTAAGGAGAAATTAAATATTAGTTCACATTTATATAATTAACCAAAATGAAATCGAACATTCATATTCATTGTTCAATGTTCATGTTAGCGTATTAATTTAAAGTTAGTATCTTAAATTTCAAACAGTATATTTAATATAATTTTCAATATATATATATATATATTTGTTAATTTACATTTGAATTTAATAACAATTATTAATTTTAATCCAAATAATCCATTTTCATTTTAGATCCAACAAAAATAAAGATATTTACGACATTTTACACGTCAAATTCAGAAATGACTAGTAATGGAAGAGAATATTATGGACTTTTATTTTTATTAGTTTTTTTTTCCTTTTATAGTTCAGAATATTGTGGACTTCGATACATGAGAGGGGACAGTTAGAAAATGATAGATGTTGCTAAAAAATAGCATATTTTTAAAAGCTTTTTTTTTTTTAATAATTTGCAATAAATTTTCCTGTTTTTCCTAATTTCTTAAAATATTTTGAAAACACACGTGGAAATAGATAAATTAAATAAAGAAAAAAATATTTATTCTTAAATTTTATAATTAAGTTAATTAAATCATTTAATAATTTAATCAATTACTCGAGTAACTTAACATTTAATGGTATATACCTAACCAACAAAACGCACTTAACTTCCCGCCCTCTCTAGAACTCACTTTTTGAAAATTGACCGCAATTTAACAACGAATTTACGAAAGTACCCCTAAAAACTCAAGGCGTAGAATTAACGAACAAGAAAAAGAAAAAGAAAAAGAAGAAAAAGAAACACGAGTAATAAATAAATGATGAACGACTCAGAAACTTCCGTCTACTTGAGCTGAGGGAGAAGGATAATGCTATGTCGTCCCTGAATGTCACCACCGCTTTTTTATCACTCCGGCAGCCGGAATTTTCCTCTGATAATGTAAATCGTCGATGCCTCGTCGGAAATTTCCCTAATCGGAAACTAACCCGGCCGCTCTCCGTCGCTGCAAATTCTTCGGAGCCAATGCTGTCGACTCCTGCCGAAAAGCCTGAGATCGAGCTCGAATTTATTGGGGTAACTTCGAGTGGAAGATTTCGTTATCGGTAATTTCATTTTAGTTCCATGGATTTTGTTGTTTGGTGACTGTTTGATGTTTTTGGTTCGAACTTCGAACAGCCGAAGCCGGGAAGCGACGGATCGTTTCCGGTGGATACGGTCAAGGCGATAAGCGGCGAGAAGCTTTTGAGGAATATAATGCTGGATAACAAAATCGAGTTGTACGCCCCCTACGTAAGTTTTGATTTCTGTACAAGATGGAGTGAGTTTGTGAATTGTGATTTATTTCTGAACTGATTCGTGTGTTGCACTAACCCTGGAAAGAGATTTAATCATCGCAATGAATATAATGGATCATTAATGTTACTGTTGTCAACTTCTAGTAATGTTAGAGTAATGAAGGTAAGCATGATATGGAATGATCATTTAGTTTGTCTACGACGGTATTGGATAATGATGACTGTTTCTTTGAAACCTTTTACATGAATTTGAGCTGATATTAGAATACCATATTTGGGATGACGCCTTACTCTGTCTGATCATTATGTATTAGTTAAACCGTGGCCTTTACAATTCAGTCTCTATTCTCAACAATTTCGATAAAGTTTACGTAGTTCAATCCAGTAAGGCCTAAAGACTAGAGTAATCGCTTTAATTAAGGCATGTTTACTAGCCATTTAGCTTATAGTATTTGGTTTTTTGAAAATTAAGCTTAGAAAACACTACTTACACGCCCTGTACTGCAAATTGGGCTCCTCGACCTCTAAGGCCAAGAGGTAGATTGGCCCGAAGGCCCAACTCTCTTCCCTTGGCCCCATTCACCTTGGCTTGGCTTTGGTTCGGGTTCCTTTTCCCGTTATTTTATTAGATTAATTATCTTGGTCCAAAATTACCTATAGGCTATAACAATGTGGTTTTTAAAAATTGAGCTTAAAAACATTACTTCCACCATAGTTTGTTTTGTTTTTTTAATAACGGTGAGAAAACAAGTACAATGAAGCTGTAGTCAAACGGGCTGGAATAATTCAATATTCATTGTTCTGATGATTAATCCATGATTGCCAAAGCATTTTACATAACCTATCAACTTAAGTTTAACATGTTATAACAGCAAGAGATCCTTATGTATGAAAGCCTGTAATGTCATTTTTTATCTTGTGCAAATTTCTAAGCATACAGGACCGGAGGAATATTAAATAATTTATAAAAGATGAGTTTAGTAGTCATTTTACAATGAAAATAATCTTATGTTCTAATTACTTAATCATTCTCGCCCGTGTTTTCTTGCATTATGTGTAATTGAAATGCATCCAAATGTTCTCAGGGAAAATTGATGAACTGTGGTGGTGGTGGAAGTTGTGGGACCTGTATTGTCGAGGTAGTTTCCTAGCCACACCGTTGTAGTTGAACTCCAGTACTTCTCCTCTGACCATTGTTTTTTTCTGCTAGCCTAGTGGTGAAGTAACATAAAATGAAATTGCCTCTTTTGAGGTTGGAGGTCAGGCTGTGGTCTGCTTCTTTTGGACGAAGCAGAACAAATGCACGTCAAAGTTGTAAATAATTGAGATGGAAAATTGGAGAGTAGAGAGTTCACTCGTTGGCTAAAAAACTGGTTTTCTCTGATTGCAAAACAGTTGGAAAAGATGCTTTTTTTTGGTTCAATCATACAATTGTTTACTTTGGTAAACATCGTTTGGTAATCTTTTGGTTTTTAGTTTTTAATTTTTGAAAACCAAACCTATAAACACCCTTTACGATTACCACCTTTTAATTTCTTGTTTCATTATCTACTTTTTACCAATGTTGTTAAAAACTAAGTTATGAAATCATTTTGTTTTGAAATTTGCTTAAGAATAATACTCTTTTACTAAAGAAAGATGGAAAACATTATAAGAAATTAAGAGGAAGTAGACTTGATTTTAAAAAACCAAAGGTTATCAAATGGGGCTAACAATTCATTCATTCAATTTTCTTTTTTCATCATCATCACTGCATCACATCTCTTGTTGAGTATAGATTGTAGGTTGAGGAAAATTTAAACCAGAGAACAGAGATGTGCATATCTTTTCTTATTAAGCAGAGGCAGAGAGTGCAGATATTTTCTTATTATTACAAAGAACTGGATATCTGATAAGGGTCTCTACATCTTTGTGCAGATACTTGATGGAAAGGATCTATTGAATGAGAGAACAAATACTGAACTCCGTTACCTGAAGAAGGTCTGAAATTAATTGATCGACCTCTCTCTTTCTCCCAGCCTCTTTTGTTCTTTTAAAACCTTTTTATTCACCATGGTACTTCCCATATTACGTTATTAGCTATGGATTAGTTTTAAATTTAGGCTAATACAGCATAACTCATTACTCCTCTTTTTAGGTCGGAGATTTATATCGAAAGTTCCCAGTATTGATCTTTTCTCTACAAGTCTATGTATTGTGATAATCTCCTTAAAGGTCTAACAAGAAAACATTTTATCCCCAAAACAGCATGTGTAGGTTCTATAATAACTTCATCACCATTTCTCTATTGTTCTAAATCTACTGCTCGCTTCTTTAGGATTGTTAGCCCAAACAAAATCATAGTCCAGGTAAACAAGCATCAGGGAATTGTTCGATCAGTTCAATTAATTTTAATCTAATAACTTCCAACTTTCTGAAATAGTGTCTGGAGCCTGATTTTCTTCATGTTTCCTTAAAAATTTTCATTCACCATTTGTTCGCATCAACATTAACTTTGGTTGTGATAATTCAGAAACCCGAAAGTTGGAGGCTTGCTTGCCAGACAATTGTTGGCAATAAAGAGAACTCTGGAAAGGTACTGCCAAGAACCCATCATCCTAGTACCTCTTTGATTCTTTGTTCAGATTTACATGGCAATCCTTCTATCATTGCATTTAAAATATAAGATCCATAATAGCCCTAGATGTCCTTAACATGATTAGACTGCCTTCTGCTGAATGGCATGCTCTCCGGCACATGGCAAAGCCAATTCTAATATGGAGCCTGGAGGGACAAAAATTTTACTTCAAACTTTTAATACCTGAGCGCTAAATTACAGAAAAAAATAACCTAAATTTTTTCATTGTTAAAAAGATACTCCTATTTTTTTAAAAAAAAGTTGCAATATTACCCAACCTGTCGCGAACTCTTCAAAATCAACCACCTTGAAGTAGAAATACTTCAAAATCAACCACCTTGAAGTAGAAATACTTAAAACGTTGAACGAACATTGATACTTGATTGGGATGATGTGGCAGTAAACTAGAATAGTATTGTAGCGGTTTCAATTTCCATTTCAGGTTACATAACTCACATAACAACATTCTAGGTCCTAATGTTCATTCAACATTCTAATGAATTTCTACTCCAAGACACATTAATGAAAAATCAAAGTTTATTTTACAACTTCTAAATGTGTATGGGGGTATTTTTTAAACAAAGTGTAATATTATAGAATCTTAATTTATATAAGATTTTGAATCTAAGAGAAAGTAGGGACAATAAACAATTGTCTTTCTCCTTCTTCATTCTATCCTTCTTCTAGAGCCCCTTCCTTCCATTAATATAGGTGGACCATTGGTTTACAGGTTGTGGTCCAAAGGTTGCCCCAATGGAAGAAATGATTTAGAGTTGCATCTTTGTGTAGAGGCTGTGATTTGTTGCAAAAATCAATAGATTATATTATCCTACACCCAACCAATACTACCTTGAAAGCTGATGCTCAAAAGTCACAAACAAATTTGTGGGTTAGCACTCAAATACTGCCTTTCTGTAAGTTGAAACTGTATATTTTGAGTAATTTAGTTGAAAAAAATAAAATCAAGTCCTTTCTCATCGTTATTACTGGCTCATGCACTGTTTACTCCACCATTCTTATACTTAATCACGAATATAGTTCAACTAGTATAAACATATATTCTCGAGTTTCGACTAAAACTTTAAATTAAGTGTTTTTGGAGGGACAGGTGTGACCAGTTGAATAAAAATAACAGCAGAGTTCACTAACACCAAGGAATTAGTCAAAGATGAGTTGTATTTACTCGATCGAGGGAGATTAGCATAGGATACAGGAAAAGGTAAAGAAAATCCCAAAAAATAGTTTTTTTTTTCCTTTTTCTTTTTGGATAATTTAGTAAAAGCCACCTTTAGTTTAAATTGCCACTTTTTTAAAAAGGAAAAAAAGAGGGAAAAAAAGTTTAGATTTGACTCATTTAGTTCATTTCGACTCCACAGGTTTTTTAAATATTCTAAAAACGTCTCTTTTTTAATTAAATAAATAAATAAACTTTTTTTTTTCATTTGAAAAAGAAATGTTGATAAAAATTGGACACCAATGCATTGGCTCTCTCTCTACCTGATCCATATGGGAAAGAATTTTGACTTTTTGAAGATGTAATCAAAGAATTAAGATCGTTTTTTAAATTCAATTTTCTTATCATTAATTTTTACTTTTTCAAAAAATATAGTTGAATTATTAGTTGCAATTTAAAAACAAATACGGATTGTTTTTAAATATTATCTTTTTAGTATTTGAAAAAGTTGGTAGATATAAATAACTTTATTAGGTGATAGTAGAATTTATAACCTTGATTTTTAGAACACAAAACCAAAATCAAATAGACATTCGAACGATGATTTAGCTATTACTATTTTATGTTTAATAATTGTTTTTTCTTTCTTTTTAAGTTTATGAAAATTATATTTGTTTTCTCACATTTTTTTACCATAGTTTTATCTTTTTATTATAATATTTGAATGTGTTATTTTCATATATAGCAAAATGGTCAATTTATTTACAAATATGCCATTTGAAAAAACTTTTTATTTTTGTTTTGTTTTATTATTATTGTTATTATTTGCCATGTATGAAATATTTCTAGTAGTTTTCTCATCTAATTTTCTTTTTAATTTCCATATTTAGTTAAATTATAAAAACAAAACAAGTTTTTAAATCCAACCAAACCTCTCTAACCTAAGTTGACTCTTGACACTACTAGTAAGTACTGAGCAAAAAGGAAAAAGGTGGGGAAAATAATAATAATGATAATAATAAAATGATAGCATTGGAGTGGAGCTTGTTGTTTTATAGGCTCTCCTTCAAAGTTGGTAATAATGTGACTATTTGAAAAATTTTCACTTTGTATTTATATTTGAAATGGATTGGAATTGGGTGCCCTTATCCTCCTCCAACACCCCTTCCCTTTGGGACCACCCCTCCCTCTCATCCCCCTATCTATGAATAGACTATACTTTTCTTTTCAATGCTAGCTAACGACACGGTTGAGCTCGTTTCTTTCGAGTTTTGACTTGGTTAATTTATAATTTCGATCTATTAAATTTTTTTATAGTTATGTCTAATGCTCACTATGAACTTTGATATTGTTAGTGTTTATTTAGTAAGTTTGTGAACGTTTTGGGTTTATGTTTAATAAGTTTGTAAACTTTTTCAAGACAAACGAATATATACCGACGAATAACTAAGAACTTAGATTGTAATAAGTAATATTTCCTATTGACGATGTGCAAGATTAAATGCATTCACTACTTGGTTGTTGCGAGGTGGTGTGTGCTTATTGAAAATAGGTAAAGCATAAATATATTAGGCACACTCCTAAATTTTAGGTGCCCTATTGAACGTGAAACTGAAAAATTCATTGGCTTACTAAACACATTTTGAAGTCAATGATATTCGAAGACTAAGAGTTTTAAAATTAAATTTATAATATAACCTTTTAAATTTGCGTAATCTATGATTTGGAAGTTTGTGAACATAAATCAAACCTAAAATAGCTTTAAATTAGCTTTTTCTAAAAGACAAAACATAAATTGTTAGTTATTTCTCATTAATTCGCAAGTTTACTCTCTAATATCTATCTAGTTTGTGAACTTCTAAAACTATCTGATGTGTGCCGTCCTTAATTTAATACATGATAGATCCTTGAAAACTGTAAACATATGCGAAAAGAAACCTTAAAATTTCAATTTTCTGTCAATTAGATCTATAAAATATTTAAAAGAAAAAAAATAAAAATAAAGACTTTATAATTTAACCATTTTCTTAAAACCTTAGATGTGAAATATGATAACTAACTCCCAACTTGAATTTTGACGTTTTTTTAGTTGTTAGTGTTTCAAGGACATGGAGAATGAATAAGAAGAATTTGATAGCATGTGAATAATCCCTTCGAATTTTTAAAATCAGCCGCTCTTTCTAGAAACTCTCATTTTTCGATTTTTTTTAGTGCTTTCTTTTCTAAAAAATAAATTTTAATATTAAAAAATAATAATATTATTTTTTTAAGGACAAACAAAGGTGGAGATTTGAATCCAAGATTCCTTTGCACTTAGATACATATACGTGTCAATTGAATTAACTCTTGACGGTAAGAAAAAAATTATCATTTACTGTCTTGCATTTTAATAATCTATAATAACTTTAATTTTTCTTAAAAGAAACTGTTTTTCTATTTTTTTAATACAAGATATTAATTTTTACGTATCTATTCTCAACTATTTCAATTTATGAGATGGTCGATATTTTATTTGATGGTGATTTTATTTTTTTAAGAAATTACACTCTACTTATTTATTTTTTGCTATTTTCCCTTATTTTTAAATAGATTAGTCATTTGGCTATATAGGAAAGGTAATGGTAAAAAAGTCTAAAAAAAATATTTTTTTTATTGGAACTAAAGTTCATATATAATATATTCTTTAACTTATAAAAATTTTAAATATGTATATTTATTAGATTGTAAAGTTTATGGCTAAATAGATACACTTTATAAACTTTAGGAACACAAATTTAAATTTTTATCATTTTTTTAGAAAGGTAATTTTTATCAAAATTTAAATAGTCTTATAAGATACCATTTGTCTATTAAACATTATAATAGGTTTAGATTCTTTCGTGCGACGAAATAACTCAAACAGTATTGAAAAAATTATTGATTGTTAGCCAAAGTGAGTTTGGTTTAGTAGTATTGGCTCGAGTTTCATCTTTTTAAAGTCGAATGTTCAATCTACCCACCATGTTATTATACTAAAAAAATTGTTGATTATAAAATAAGACAATAGGCATCTCAATAATAATAAGCTAAGGTCACTTTGGCAATCATATTCATTTCTTTGTTAGTACAGCAATTGGGTATGATGATCAGACATACACCATAAACAGGAATTCATATTAATTACAGTTTGAGAATAGAGTTCGAATCACATTTTATAAGATGAAAGATCGTGTCAATTACTATTTAAACCGGTTGAATTGCATTTTGAATCATAGAATTAGTATAATACCTATCTTTTTTTCTCCCTTGCGTGTAATCCAATAGTGATAATAATTAATAAATTATGAATATATAATATTGTCACTATCCAATTAATTTAAACGATATTTATATGTCTGCTCGGTAGGCGACTAGTTCAAAAAAACTCCATATCCTTCCCGCTCCTTCTCCCCGCTCCTCTTCCGTTGACGCTCCTCCGCCCTGTTCCTCCTCAGATAGCTCCGTCGCCCATGGCCGGGGTCTCACTCCATCTATATCCACTCAATGCTATGGCCGACTGGCTGATCGGAGTAGATGTTGGAATGAAGCTTCATCTGATGCTGTAAGCTTATTTGCGGTTTAGCTCCGTCTCTCTTTAGCACATGCTTGAGATTTGATTATGCGGTGAGTTTTGGATTCAATAGAAGCTTCGTTTTGCTTTTCTTTGAGCTCTGCGATATGCGGCATTGTCTTGCATTTACGATTACTTGATTTCAAAGTTTTCCTGTTCTGTGAGCTCTGCAATTTTTCTTCGTATGTTGATAGCTATTAATCGGAATTGATGTTTGTGCATGTGAATTACTATTCGGATAACTTGAAATTTCTCTGAAATGTTGCAATTAGCTTTGACTGATTTTTTGTGCGTTGGTTGCTCCGTCTTGCTGTAATATTGTTCTATTGCTGAAATAAAGAAATTCAGGTTCTGGAGGTAGCTCTAATCAGTCGAATATTGATGGTATCTACGGATTAGGATCCTTGATCGTTTCTTTGGCAGATAATGCAAGTGAAATTGCGCTTTCAGACAGACTTTGACAGCAAGACCAAAAAAAGGAATTGATGTTTGCTTAAAATTTAGCAAGGGATTTTTTGGATATTATTAGACATGAACGATGTGTAGAAGTGTAATGCTGCTTCGGTTTTGTTCAATAGCACAAAAATAGGCGTACCATGGTTTTGTATCAACATGCACATATCTAAGCTCAGTTTCTTTTCATATAGGTATCAGAAGCAGTGTTGAATTCAAATTTATAGCAAAATTATCTTTGCCAGTTCAAATGCCATGGTTTGTCCCATCAACTATCATGAACATTAATTTAACGTTACGAATGCAGGTTGTTGAAGTTATAGCCGTGCATTTCCTTGTCCATACACAACAAATCTGTTGAATATGATGAAAGAAATTAAGGGTGCCGTCAGAATCACACGATCCCAGTCTAAGTCCTCCAGTAAAATAAGAGCTATTTCACCCTCATTACAACTTTCACTCACAGAATTGCGCAAACGTGGTCATACAGAAAACTCTGAACTAGCACAGCTAGATGGAAGTAATGCTTCTGCTACTATTACTGTTGGTGTTCGGCGCAAAAGAAGAGCAGTGCTCAAGGATGTTACTAACATGTCCTGTGAGAGTAACAATTTGGGGTACTTGCATGCTTCTAAAGTTCAGGTGCATATATTTCATATTTTAAATTGTCAACTGTATCATGGTGTTCAAAATTTAAATTCATGAAAGTACTTACATTTCTCCAGTGTTTCTTCAATCCTCTAGCTGAAAGAATGGGGAAACCAATTGCGTCTTTAATCATTCTTGACACTAATGACTTAGGCCTAATGAACAGAAGTGCGGGATTTGTTTTTTGTGGAAATTCATAGGTGCAAGAGGTTTCACAGACCGAATCACTTGAAGATTCATCCATTAAAGGGATGGAAGAATCACAACGTAGCTCTCCAGTGACGAAGTCAGACAAAAAAGAAACAAAGCAGGAGAACAAGTTTCAGAGTTTCATAGGATGCAGAAATTGTGCGTCTCCCCTGCCTTCAGGATCAAACGAACACAAAATGAAAGGTTTAAATGCTAGTTCATAGTCATGGCATATTAGTCGTGCATAACTTGGTTTTGACACCAAATAATTTTTGTTTATTATTATTTAAATTATAAGAATGCCACCCCCAAACACCTCCTTTAAAGTAATTGCCATCGTGTAAATACTCTCCATCTTATTCTTACGCGGGATTCAAGAAAGAATGTCTATTTAAATAATTTAACTTGCATTTTAATAATCATTCTCATATTGCCCTTGACCTTTAATTTCATAACTACCTTTGATGACCACGTGATGTCATTTAATATTCTTTCTGTGTACATAGACAGAATGTAGATTTTCTTATTTAAGCAATGGCATTGGAGAAGTACATGCTAATTGCTTGAGTTACATGGTTTTTAGAATTGTAGTCAATAGAATTTCCCAAACCATATAATGATACAGAATTGTATCAATCCGTATGGTTCTTTATTTGAAATTGCATGTCATTGGCGATTTAACCACTTGATTTTTAGGAGTGCCGTTACAAAATGTGCTTGCATTAAATTCCATGTTTCCTTATCAGCTGCTTCAATGAAAGTGTGTGGTATATATTTTGTTCGCTTACCTTCATCAATTGTTTCAGGAGTTATTCACTTTGGCTCAAAGAAACTGCTAATAAATCTTGCTTGATAACTTATATTTCTTCTCTTTGTCTAATCCTTCTCATTTTGAGAACATAATTATATTTACACGAGGGTAATGACTTCCACTTACTTCATAATTGACTGAAAATTAATGTGTTCATGGAAATTACTTTAGAAGATGTTAGACATTAAGAAGTGCAGTTTAGGTACCATTCTTCTGATCTTTTTGAAATTTCACTGACTATAATTTAAACTGAATTTAAATTGGGGTTCACAAGAAGCCTCTTTATTAAAGGAGATGTTAGACATTGATGTGTTAGATCTTCTAGTAGAATTTTTTATCTTCCAGAATTTTCATCCACTCCTTGAATGATATTTTGCTTCACCCATCAAAAGAATAGGATTATACTGCTGAAATACAAATCTCTTCCACATTTTGTTTATTGCTTGTTAAACTTTGCAGATAAGGCTACGGTTTGTGAGAAATTCAACCATCTCTGTACTTTGGATGCTGTTACAAACTCAGAGGATCCTCAAGCATGCACCCTATACGCCCATAATATATATGATACAAATCGTGTAATAGAGGTTTGTGTTGGAATAGTTAAATTTTCATAAAGTTCTCAAAGAGATTTTTGGATTTATGTGATATCAAGGAAAACAAAGAGTGCGATACTTTCGCCTTTTTTTCACTGACTTTAACATACTTGTGCTAATCAGTGAAATGTCTTATTCTTCAGCTTGATCAAAGGCCTTCTACTAATTATATGGAAAAGTTACAGAAATATATCACTCCAATCATGCGAGGGATTCTAATCGATTGGCTTGTGGAGGTTAGTACTCACTCATAGCTTGTCAAAAACAAGCTGAATTTTGTTCAGATATTTAGGCTTCAATTATATGCTCAGTTTCTTCTGTCGTAACATATCGAGAATACAACATGTGGTTTCATAAGAATAGAATTTCGCTTGAGCTCACTTTATCTTGAATTTTAATTAGGTCGCAATCTCATTGTTTCAGGTTTCTGATGAATATAAATTGATCTCTGACACGCTTTACCTCACTGTAAATCTCATCGACCGGTTTCTCTCTCAAAGTTGCATTGAGAGGCATAAATTACAACTTCTTGGCGTTACTTGCATGTTAATTGCCTCGTAAGTACTAAATCTAGTGGACTGATGCTCATGGTATTAAACATGAAAAGTACTATTACGTGAAATATTTTGCCTCGCAAAGATGCTAAATAAATTTTCTTGAACTCGATTTTGGCTGATGTGGCTATAATTCCCAACGGTAAAGAAAAGTTCTTATGAACTCCTGATACTAAATAATGGTGGAAAAAACTGTAAGCTATCAAACTTGAAACAAAGTTTTATGTGTGAAGGCTTGTACGTCTACACCAGAGTCCAACTTTCAACATTATTACCAAATCAAATGTTTCAAGTATTAAAACCATGTTTTGATGGCTGGTTAGTATTTAATCGATATATTTTAACCACTACTTGTTCAATGTTTCGAGACCTTCGGTCTGGAACAATATGATTTCATTTTCACATGTATTAGACGCAAACTTTCTTTCTATCAGATTGTCCAGTTGCAATTATCCCCCTATTTATTCATTTTAAATGTAGATCTCTGTTCAAATTTTGCTGTGATGGTTTTCTTTTAAATTATTGAAATGATAATGCCCTATATCTACTAATTAGTGTGTAATCCGTGATATGTTTTTTTTTGGTGCTTGAAGTAAATATGAAGAAGTCTGTGCACCATTTGTGGAAGAGTTTTGCGTCATCACAGACAACACCTATGCGAGAGAAGAGGTACGCTCCTGGTCAATTGGCATCCCTATTTTTGTCAGCAATATATGGACAAACATTGATAGCACTTCTCCTCTCCTTTTATAACATGGCATTGAATTTCTACCCTGTAATTTTCAACTCCTCGTATTGATTCTCCAATTTTCTTTTACCATTAATGGTCTCATCGTAAGCAAATTTTGTCTTGTCCTCCTCATGCTTAGACCAATTAGACCTGGAAACACGTAGACACGAATCCTAAGAAAAGATTATGGATATGCAATTCTATTATCCCATATCACATGTGATCCCAATAGAGTCCTAAAAGGCATGATGGCATTTATGAGATGTGTAAGGATATGTTTGAGGTTAAAGTCACTCTTGTCATGTTTAAAATCACACTAAAAATATTTCTTTAATCATTCAAAATCAATTCAATGTTTAATTTTACATTTTTAAACATATTTTTCATACCACTGAGATTGATTACGAATAATAAAAAATATTCTCCGAATGATTTTACAAATTACAAAATTATTTTAGTTGAGGCCTTAAGTTTGTTACATTTTTGCCATTTGACTCGTGTGTTTCCAACATAATTCTCAAGAATCTGTGCCTTGAATGTTACTGGCCCTACTAGATTGATATCATGTGGTAGGTACTAAAAATGGAGGGTGAAGTTCTGAACGTGCTTAATTTTCAGCTGTCGGTTCCCTCAACAAAAACATTTCTCAGGTACCTTAGTTAGTACCATAAGCTTTTTCTTTTCTTGAGACTTGCTATCAACATGCCATGTAATATTGTCGTTCTAAAAGTTTCATCTTTGCAGGAGATTTGTGCAGGTAGCACAGGCTTCTTGCAAGGTATTTTAGGACGATCATTGTACTTCAATTATTGCATTTGAGTAATTTAGAAAACATATATAATTCGTTGAAGTTGGTTCAATTAACCCGTTCATTGTCTATTCATTAAAAATCATGGTTTAGCGACAATAGTCTTAGCATCTATATTGACATTATTCACATCTTTCAGGAAAAGCAAAATATCAAACATATAGGTTTTTTGGTTTCTTGTTTTTCGTGTTTCTCGTAGTAAAAGTGGGTTTGACAATTAATATTTTTAATTGAAAAAAGAAATGAAGTACTGCTTCAATTTTTCAAGTCCAACAACGGTAGGGGAGGAATTCAAACCTCTAACCTCTTAATTGAAGATATATGTCTTAACCAACTAAGCTATGTCCAGATTCAACAACATTTTTATTTATGTCGTAGTAGCAAACTATAAAAGAGAACAAATAGCAAGAAGCCTGATTTTTTTTTTTCCTTTTTCGATTATGAAAAATCAGAAGCCCCAAGGGGTGGGCCCATTGGCAAGGGTTTGGGATCTCAAGAGTTGAGAGGTCCCAAGTTCGAACCAAAAAAGTCTAATGTCTTTGGGGTCCGGGCCTTAGGTGGGTGCACTTTTGTTTCTCAGAATATAGAAACTATAGAAAAAGAATGTCATCAAAGAACTCCTAAGTAGTTTCGGAGTTCGATCTTATTTATTATAAATTCACTACTTGTTTCCAAAGATGCCAACATTCTAACCTAAAACCATCTCGTTTACCAGGAATCTTGTGTGGAGTTGGAGCATTTAACAAATTATCTAGCAGAGTTGACTCTTGG
Source organism: Cucumis cinereus (assembly GCA_037974625.1). NCBI lineage: Eukaryota > Viridiplantae > Streptophyta > Magnoliopsida > Cucurbitales > Cucurbitaceae > Cucumis > Cucumis cinereus. The sequence continues at coordinate 9,048,079 of JBBPDJ010000014.1, forward strand.
AGAGTACAGCTTCCTCAGGTTTCTGCCTTCAGCAGTAGCTGCATCAGTAGTGTTCTTAGCTAGATGGATTCTGCACCAACCAAATCAACCATGGGTCCGTTTTCATTTATATCTGTACTGTTTTCCTTTTGTCTCTTGTTTTCTTTTTCCCAATGGTACAAACGTTCAATAATTCAATTACACTATGGAAATAACCAAGCAAGGTTTTTAATTTTCAACTTGCAGAACTTGGCTCTGGAGCATTATACCAATTACAATGCCTCTCAGCTAAAAACTCCTGTACTTGCCTTGGAAGATCTAAGGTTGAGCTCCAGAAGCTGCGGTTTAAACGCCGTATTCGAGAAGTACAGACAACAGAAGGTTAGATCAGCCTTCTTTGTAGGTTAAAATATCATCTTGATTCCTATACTTTGATAATTATTCTAATTTAATTCCTTTACTTTGAAATGTTCTATTTTAGTCTCCGTAGTTTGAATAAAACTTGAAAATAGTCCCTACCTATTAAATTGGAATTAAAATTAATAATAATAACCTGAAATATGATTTTAAAATTTTTTATTTTTAATTTTCAATTTCTCTCTCCTTTCCCTCCCATGAAATTTATCTGGTAGTTGTTGATTAAGAAAAATTACAGAGGAGGGAGAGGATTTTTTTTGGAAGGAAAACTAAATTGAAGAGAACAGAAGAAGAATGTTGACGAAAGATAGAGTTTGAAAGGGGAATATGGGTGGATATATATAGATAGCTCAAATTTAGTCAACTTTTCAAGGTAATTATGATAGGTCTGACTTGAAAGTGATCAAGTTTTATGGGTTCTACTTTGTATTAGATGTTTTCATTTGCTTGTAAATTGTTTTTGATGTTTCAAAGTATGAAATCGAGATTGATTCTTAAATGAAATTTGGAAGATGATGTTTAAGAAATTATAAAATATATATATATATATATATATATATATATAGAAATGAGGAGAGAAAGCTTGATGGGGAAGATGATGATGGAAAGGGAAGAGAGAGAAATTGAAAAGTAAAAGATAAATTTTTTTTAATCATATTTCAGTTTTTTATTTTTAATTTCAATCAAATAAGTAGGGACTATAGTCGAGCTTTATCCAAACTACATAGTCAAAATTGGAGATTTTAAAGTATAAAAACTAAAATAGAATAATTATCAAAATACATGGATTAAAATAATATTTTATTCTTCTTTTTATCTACCTTTCGCACAAAGTTTAGTTGAACTTTTCTTTAGTGATTTTAAAATGGTTAAAGTCAATTTTTTTAAAAAATAAAATAAAATTCTTTTTGAAACATGTTTTTAATCATTCAAAACTAATCGACAGTTTAATTTGCGCAAACTTGGGAGTGGTTTTAACATTTTATCATGGAAATCACTATGGATCATGCGTTTAGATCCGGTTGGATAACTATTTGATTTTTTAAAAAAATATTGAAATTGAGTCTATAAATAATCATTCCACCTCTAAATTTGTTGCGTTGATTTTGTACCAACATTTTCAAAAATCAAACCAAAATTTGAAAACTATATATATATATATATGCCCTATTTTGTAACCATTTCGTTTTTTTATTTTTTATTTTTGAAATTCAAGTTTATTTTCTCCTGGTTTCTTATTTGCATGTTTTTTAAGTAAAAGAGTTGGTTTCTTAAACAAAAATTTTCGAAAAAAAAAATCAAGTTTTAAAAATTATTTTTTCCAATTTTTCAATTTTAGCTTTATTTTTAAAACACACTTAAAAGGTAGCCAACAAAACATGGAAATCAAAAGATGGAAGTTGGATTTGTAGGCTTTAGTTTTCAAAAACCTAGAACAAAAAACGAAATCATTACCAAACGAAACCATAGTTTTTAAAAACTTATCATATTTTTGAAATTTTGCTAACATTCAGCTATTTTACTTAAGAAATATGTAAATTATTATTGCAAATTGTGTGGAAACGTACCTAATTCTCAAAAAAACAAAACGGGGTCTTAGTCATTCAAAATCGTATTAGATAATTTGAAAAATTGCGTAAAAATAATTTAAAATCAAACAGTAAAATTAATTTTGAACCGTTAAAATATTTTAAAGTAGATTTTAACCCGTGCCTCACGCTTTTGAACGTGATTTTCCTATGGAAATAGATAGAGATGATGATTGTTAATTGTCATGAAGCGTTATATGTCTTACTCTGATCAATCTTTTTCAATTGACAGTTTGGAAGTGTGGCAACTTTAACCTCCACAAATTCAGTTCTCTCAGCCTTCCCAAACCAAGACAGATAACCTGAATTCCAGGGACATTTGAGACATTTCCTAACCAACCAAACCCTAAAAACCGCCATCCTCGACTTCTCAGAATTAATGGTTAAGAATATATATATTTATATATATACATAAAATAATAGTGTCTGTGTTTTTTCGTTTCTGAAAATGGGTAATTTAAATTTAAAATTTTAAAAACAAGGAAACAGGGTATCTTCCTACTAGTCCTAAAGTCCAAGTGTTTGGTTAACATCATATTTTTGGAAGATAGTGAGTAAAACAAACAGAGTGATGGACAAGCAAACATCATATGATTATTAAAAGACAATGGGTGTCCCCACTTTTATGACCACACACACACACACATTCACAAAAAAATATAAAAAAAATTAAAAATAAATAAATAAATCATAAAATTTACTCACTTGCATGAATGCCTACCTACTTATACATTGACTTTCCTCTTTTTTAGCCTCTTTTACTTTTGCCGTGAATTCCACTAAATCATCAACTATCACCTTGAATTTCCTTTTCTTTTTCCTTTAATCCATTTTGACCCTACACGTTGTTCTCAATTTTGGACCCTAGATTTTTAGTTTCTTGTAGTTTTTACTCTCCATTCAAGTAAGGGGGTGTTTGTAGATCTTTAATGTATTCAGGATTACTGACAATCAAATGAGTATTGAAATGTGTGTTCGAATTGAGGGCAGAAAAAAAATATAAAATCGTAAAAAGTAAAAATGATGAAAAATAAAATTTAGTTAAAAACTATTGAAATGAAATGAGTTTAGTATTATAATTCGGGTTCAAAATGTTTAATCCAAACATGAATTTGGGATTACATTAAAATGAATTCCAATTTTTTTGTGGGTGTGTGTATGCAACTTTTTCACAAGATTAAAGTTTTGCCCCAACTAAGCTTCATCAATCCACAATTTATCTACTGCAAAATTATTAAATTTGAGCCCAAAAAGGAAAAAAAGTGAAAATGATTAAATTGAAAGAGAAATGTTAAACAATTTTTACAAGAAACATGCATTTAACTTATTTACTGTTTCCAAATATAAAGACCAAAGAGAGAGAGAGAGAGAGAGAGGAGTATTGGTTTGTGTGTTTTATTGCAATAAATTAAGAATTTATATACGTTAGAGAGGGAAATAATTGGGAGTTGACGACAAAGTGATAGACAATTATTTTATACCTGAGAAACCGAAATTTTGCAATTTGTTCGATGGTGGAAGATGAGAGTATTCACCAACAAAAGTGGGGTCCATCATTCATTTTATCCATAATCATTTTTTTTTTTTAAAAAAAAAAAGAAAATACCCAACAAGCAAGTAACTCCAACTGGCTAAAATATAAACTATGGTTAAGACCTAAGCTCGATTTTAAATTATCGTGGCTTTTAAAATAATTACTAATAAATGCACTCTCAATTGGATAAATTTCGAACACTTGGAAAAAAAAAAAAAAGAATTGTAATGGTTAGTTAGTATAGATTTTAGAAAAAATAACTAAAAACAATTAAGGCATATCATTGGCTTCGTCTTATTTTGGTCGTTGTAGTTTTTAAATTGTTCCTTATGGTCTCTACAATTTAAACCTGGGTACATTTTTGCTTCCAAATCTGGTTTATTTTAGTTATTAACTTGAAAAAAAGTAAACAGTTTTATCATTTCAAAATGAACGAAAATAAAGCTTTTTAAGAGTATATGGTCCAAAATAAACATTTTTTAAACCATAGGGGCTAAATAAACCAAAGTTCGTAAAATGAATATTTTAAAAATAACGGATCAAAACAAGAGAAAATGAGAGAGAGTTTAGGAAGGGAAGAAGGGATTTGTGAAATGCACTGCAAGAAGTTTGCAATAAACTTGCAGAGAAGGAGTTAACATATCCAACATCATAATTAACATTACAAGGTGGCTTGCCAGAGAGGACCAAACCCAAAATTACATATTCCAATTTCCCCATCATCCACAACCAACACAAACCAAACATGTCCCTTCTTTTCACATCCACATTCCCTTTGCTATTTCCCACACAACCAAAGAAAAAACATGGTGGGACTGTGGGAGGACTGGTGATTTGAATGTGAGATTGAATTTCATCTTCTTCTCTTTTTTTTTTTTTTTTTTTTTTTTCATCTCATCAATGGATAACAAACTCATAAACAGTCAGCAAGCTATTGAGGATGCTAAAGGAGTTACCAGCACAGCAGTTTTCCCCGTCATCGGTTGCACATTCGCAGCTGCATTCTCGAGTTGCTCCCATATCTGCTTCCGTTTCTTTGCTTCTAACGTTTCTTTCGCTTCGTCCTCCTTGAAATGTTCATGGCAGGATATGAATAACTCATCATCCATCTCCATGAATATCTTTCTAACGTTAAGGGTCAGGTTCACCACTGCTTGGTTCCAGTGGCTCTGTGCATTCTTCTCTAATGCGGGGAGTATGATTGGCAATATCACATGTCGGTTGTGCCCTATCAAGTTCACGATGTGGTCGTTGTTCCATAAGAAAAGGGACCTTTCAGCTACCTGAAAAGGATAGCAAGTTGATTGAACAGTTTCAGCAACAATGGTGTTGAAAGAATACTAAACTTGAAAGGTGAAAGATGATCTAACTGAATGAAACAAAAATGAACAACACCAAACCAATTTGTTTAAGTGATGATGTAAACATGTGAACCATCCATACCAAATGCGCAATAGAAACTGTTTTTAGATCTGTCTAAACATTAAATATATGTGATGGCACGTGACAATGGCAGTGAAATAGATCCATTCATGATGAGAAACTATGAGAACATAAGCACGTAATGACTAGAACTTGAAAGCTTGAACTTTTGCAGCATATAAGCTTTGGGAGATTACTACCTGAAAGTGAGAACTGTTAATGCAGCATCCTATTCGCCAGAACAAGGGAACCATGACTTTTTGGAATTCCACCATGTTAACTGCTTCCAAAATCTCCTCTAACTCACCCAGAAACATCACCTCTTTCTGACTACTCGTTATGGGCCAATATTTCAATAGTCCTTTAACCACAACACTTGCTAGCTTTGGTTCCTTCTCTACGAACTGCGTAATGCAGTATGAAAGTTGTTGGAAGTAAATACCTATAGATTTCGGTTTATGCAGAGGAATCAAAACCCTCCACAAGAAGATCTTGTGTTCCTCTTTAAGAGGTAATGCAAACCCACTGATTATACTTCCAAATATCTCCAGCAACTCAGCAATACCATTATGTCTTTCTGTTTCAGATACGAATCGATAAAAGATATTGTTGATAGACTTTCGTATAAAGGGCCGATGAACCATGAACTTCCCATATATCCTATGTAGAATCGTTTTTAAACATTCCCTTTCTCTGGGATCTTCTGAATCAAACAACTCCAACAGTTTCAAGATAAACGAATGATCCATATACTTCTTTGCAACCTTAGCATCAACAAATGAAGAATGTATAAACTTGAGTAACAATTCATAAACTAGTTGCAAATGTGGCCAAGCTGGATCAAACGTAGGCTCATCATCATCGTTTTCACCACCATTACTACCACCACCAATCATGTTAGCCCGATAATTGGGTGGAAAAACTCTAAACAGATTAACAGCACACATTTTACACAAAGCATGAATTGCAGGTTCGTTGAATTTCATAGTCCCAGCTCCAACAAAATCCACTAACTCAACCAACGTTTGTCTTTTAACACCTTTTTCAATGGAATTCTTACTTGGGTCCGTGAAATCAAAGGTAACACAACAAAGGCTCAGTTTACTCACAAAGAGGTTCATCTTCTCAGAAGAAGGCACGTCTTTGAAAGGAACCAGAGGCTCGATTCCAGCCACGAGACTCGCAGGGAAGACTGCAGAAGAAGTTTTCTTAGTAGCATTAGACCGTCCAGAGGCAGAAGCTCCACCGCTCGATCTTGGGGTCCCATGGCCAGATGACGTAGTACTGTTTCTCGGACTTGAACGGTGCGACGAAGACCGAGGCGTCCTTGGTGAATCGGACGAGTCAGATGACTTTCGAGGAAGCTTGCTAAGGATCTGCTTCAGCATTGTGAAGAAGAATCGATTCAAGGGAAAAGAGAAAGATCAAACCCAGAAGGGAAAGAAATTGATCACTACAGACCCAGAATAGCAAGAAGAAAGAACCCCCTATGTTTCAGCCATGAATTTCAACAAATCAAAAGACAAGAAACAAATTCAAGATGGAAAAATGTAGCGATTGCAGAGGACATTGACGGAATGTCAGATCCGCAAAAATCCTGTTCATCCGAGTTCTCCCGAGGAATAACATGGGAAAGCTTAAAAAAACGAAAAAGGTAAAAAAAAAAAAAAACACACACACACACAATTTGAAAGAAACCCAGAAACAAAAAAGGAAGAAAAGAAAATGGGTAAACCTCAACAAAGGTTAAGAACGCAAAAAATCCCAGAACAGAGCAATGCCTAAACAAACAAAAGAAACAAACCGAAAACAGAGAAAAGAAGAAGAAGAAGATTTAGGGTTTGAAGAACAGAAAAGCAAATCAAAATCCCATGATCCAAAATCAAAAACACTTTATACAGAACGAGAGAGAGAGAGAGAGAGGGAATTGAAAGGGAAGGGGAAAGAGGGATTTGTTGTAGAAAATGAGGTGAAATAGAAAGAAAGAGATGAGAAGAAGAAAATGATATGAATGTTTGATGAAAAGAATGGAGGAATGAATGAAGATAAATTAGCAGAGAGGTGGTGTGTTATGTCTGGTTTTGCTTTTTCTTGGTAGATGGGAATGGGAATGGGAGAAACCTCTCATTGGCATTTTCCAAGAGAAAATGCAAGCGCTTTACAGGACACCTATTTTCCATTTAATAACCTCCTTCTTTCTCTCTCTCTCTCTCTCTCTCTCTTCTTAATCTCCTTTTCAAAATTCTTCCTTTTTTTTATCCATACATTTACAATGACAAATCCCAAAATTCACTCCTAAATTACTGATTTATTATCTACTCTTAAAATATCCACATCAACCCAAATATCCAAAACTTTATTTTAAAATAAAATATAGATTGGAGTATTATTTAGATAACATTTTGATGTCTATTTCTATTTCTTTTTTTAAAAAATTATTATAAATAACGAAACGGTTAGAAACAAAATTTCTAGTATGACAAAATTAATCATAATATTTATGTATATTCCAATATTAAAATAGTGTGTTTTGTAAATATTTTAATTGTTTTACCCCAGTCTGTAATTTCACTTTTTTATACTATTTTATTTTTAACAAATTGAGCACAATTGTTTTGTCTTTTTTTTTTTTTTTTTAATGTGCTGGAAGATGTGATTGATTACCTCGTGCCACGTAATTTTTGTCTGATATTCCAACGGTGATATTTAATTCCACTGCACCATACGACGACGCCGCTTTTATGATGGGCCTAAAACTGATCGTAAGGGCCCAAGCCTCCGCCTTTGAACTTGCCCACATTTGGCGTTCCATACAAATTGGGCCGGTTACCAAATGGGCCTTCCAGACCCATTTTGATTTGCAAAGCCCGTCTAATAATTTTTCAGCTTAACCTTTTGGAGTCAGATCTATGATTGGCTCTATACTTTTAGGTTTATTTCAACCCAGTCCCTTTACTTCTAAATTTTATATTAGGGTAATTGAACTTTCAAGGTGGTTTCATGTAAGTAATCATTCTCGTCCTTAGTATATAAATTTAAGTTAAATTATAATTTTAGTCTATGAACTTTAAAGTATACAATGTAAACGTGGTAATAGTTATTAGACATAAAATTAAGAGTTTAATGACTAATTAAACATTTGTTCTTCAATTTGGTAGACCTTTTTAATATACGTAATTGAAAATCTAAAGACTTATTAGATATAGAACTAGAAATTCAAGGGACACAGTAGGCATCTTTTAAACTCGAGGGTCCAACACATACAAATTTGAAAATATAAAAATCTTTTAGACACTTACGTTTTAAAACGTAATACACATGTTTACCCTAACGAGACGTTATATACTCAAACTACATCACTGTTTTGTTAGTAATGAAATAAAGACATTTAAATATAGTTAAAATTTTACCTACGTTGGATAGACACTTCTAAATAAATATGATAGAGTTTCAAAGATAGTGTTTGAAACTAACAAAAAGAAATGTTTAAATATCACTTTAGTCCAATATTTTTAGATAATAATACAACTAATAATAAATTAATAAATGAGAGAAAAAGAAAAAAGCCATTTTAGTATACTAGACCAAACAAAAAACTTAAATACATAAATACTGTAAATAATAATAATAAATATTCGTCAACCACATTTTTAAATATAACAAAATGAACCAAAATATTTAGTAAAAAATTAATATATTTTGTAAATATTTAAATAGATTTGTCATTTACAATAATTAATGTGTATTTTATTCTCAAATTTCAGACAATTCACCGTACCAATAAAGAAGCTACACTTGCAACAAATTTTTTAAAAATTGAATTGGAAATTTCCTTTTATTATTATTATTTTTTATTTTATATTTTGCATTTATGCTAATTTTCGAAACAACTGCCAACAAATTTAGACGCATATTAAATAAGTGAGCATATTGGATTTTGGCTTCCACAACTCTCAAAGGATGAAGTTATATTCTCATTAATTTTGTCCAACAATACAAATTACATCCATGTTTTATATCTTCTGGTCATTTAGATTTCGTTTGGTAATAATTTTATTTTCTATTTTTTAAAATTAATTTCTAAACATTTTTCACTTGTCTTTTTCTTTTTGTCTATTTTTATGTTTTATTTATAAAAATTATCAAAAATAGAAAAATTTTACCAAATATTTACGCTTTATAAAAAAATTAAGTGCAATTGATTTTTGCTTTTTAGTAGTTTTTTTTCTTTAAAGTGTTGGACAAATTTCCTTTTGAAAAATACAAAAATTGGTTTTTAAAAAAGAAATTTATTTTAAAAAAATTATGAGTTTGAATTCAATTATACGTTTTAACAAATTAATAATTAAAAATTAAAAAAGTTCAAGAAATTACTTATGTTTTTAAAATCAAGATATCTACTTCTTAAAAATTAAAAGTTTAAAAGAACACTTTCTAAAGTTTAAAACCAAATAATCCAAGAGCCATAATTATAATTAAACATAAAATTGAAAATAGATAAATAAATCATGAGTTTTGATTTCAATTATATATTTTCATTTTTTAACAATTAAAAAAAAAGTCAGTGCATAAAAAAGGAACGAATTTAAAGAATATCTAACATATAATAATAAATTTTTATTAAAAAAAACTGTGATCTATAAATACAAAAAGGGAAAGAAAAAAAAAAAAAAGATTCTCAGGCGAAGGTAGGCAAGCAATGGAGGTCTAGAGCTGGCTGACTCTATCCCTACCTCCCCGATAAAGCAATTTCACCGATTCACTTCAATTTCTCCTTCTTCAAACGCCGTCGTCTCTCGGCTCCTCCGATTTCCTCTCCGCTCTCCTCTCATCGGCGTTGGCTCAGTCCGGTGAGGTTCTCCGTCTTCGGCCAGAATTCGCTTTTTGTTTCTTTTTATTTTTTTTTTAATTTCAATTCGCGAAATGCTTTCTGTATTTCTCTATCTTTCAATGTAGAACTCTACTTAGAAACGGTTTTTTATTTTCTTTGTCTTGGGTTTAGGGTTTGAATTGCTGATTATTTTGGTTGGATCATTTTATTTTACAACAGGATCAGTCAACGTTATGGAGTTGGGGGTTTTGATCCGTGTACTTTGGGAAATTCAACTCGTAATTTTTGTATTCCGTTTGAAAGAATGGTTGGAATTGTGCATTTAGTCTTTGTTTGATTCCGTATGATTCTGAGGAACTTAAGGGAAATTCTGATAGTACGGGACATAGGATAGTTCATTTCTTTAACTATCCTACCTTTCTTTTTTCTGAAAATCGTGTTAAACCTCTTAATTTTGGTTGAAAAAGAACTTTGCAGGTTTTTCATTAACGACTCGAGTAATGTTACATTTAGAAATGCATATATCTCGAGAAAGAAAGGGGTCCTTTATATCGGTTATGTGATTTCTTTCCTTCATTCCTCCTTTTCTTCTTATTTTCTTTTTTTGTTGCGGTGGTCATGGTGTGGAGGGGGTTATATCTGTGGAAAACCAGAGCTGTATTTGCAGGATATCGTGGAGTGAAACTGTTATTAACTTATCGCATGAAGTCTTTATTTGATCTTCCATTTGTTGTAGGTGTCTTAAACTTTATTGGAAGTCACGATAGTAGTTGTGTATGAATCTATGATAGGCCTAAAGAATTTAGTTACTAGTTGATTGGATGCAAGATCTACTTTTACCAGTATGGTATTTCATATTTGTATTAAAGTAATATGATTATTGATATATATTTTTTCAGACTGGCAGCTTTGTGGATTGACAGAGTTGCATCAAAGGGCTGCAGCAACATCAATTAAGTTATCTGTAAGTGATATATTTACATATGAGATTTTTTTCTTCTTCTTTCTTCTTCTTTTTCCTTTTTTGGGTCTAACGTTTTATGTCTCTACTCTATGTGTTTTGCAGTGGTTGGGTGAATGCTTTGTTCAATTCTTTTGTTGTTTAAGTTATAATATAATGTCTTGTTCCATTCGTTTGTTGTTTTTCCCCATGGAAGGTTTAAATAACGTTCGAGCTAAATTCAGCAAACTTATATTCCTGTTTGGTGGATGCTATTGTTTGCACTTGCTTAAAATTGTAAAAGTGAATTGTAAAAAAATGCAATGCTTGATAATAAAGTCAACTTTTTTCTGTTTCTTGCCAGCATATGTAATTGGTCTGTCAGAATTTATTGTAATTATTTTCTTTTTTAGCAGATCAAACTTACTTTTCCGTCACTTTGTGGTGTCCTCCAAATTGGTTTTCTGCTTACACCTTGGACTGGGCTGGTATATCAAATTGGTGTTGAAATTGTGAGTAGTTGCAAATCAGAAGTGACATGTAGTGGGACAGACACGGCAGCCTTGTTTTAGAGATCTATGCTTTCTTTTTCCTTCACTGTGTTGCTGAACTTAGATGGACGTTCCCTCAGTGGAACTAAATTGTGATAGTGAAGGAGACTCTTGTCCTTTATTAATGGCACGACCTGAACATTCTAACAGCAGTGAGCATATCATTGACATAACTGGTGCTGGTGATTCTGGCCCCTCTAGTCTGCCACATGGTAGGAGTTCAAATGGCTTAAATTCATCGCAGCCTGAAGATAGACCTTCAAGTAGTACACGAGTTCCCTTGTCTCAACCCTCAATTTCTTCTACTGGATCAATTTCTAGAAATTCCTCATTCATAAGAAGAGGAGATGCACGACGTCGTAGAAGTCCATTAAATTCTGGCTTATGGATATCTATTGAATTACTACTCACTATGAGCCAGATTATTGCAGCTATTATTGTCTTATCATTGTCTAAGAATGAAAAACCTCGTGCCCCTTTGTTTGCATGGATTGTGGGATATGCATCTGGATGTGGTGCCACCCTTCCTCTTCTCTACTGGCGTTATAGACACCGCAATCAGGCTTCAGAACAAGATTCTCTTCAGTCCAGCCAGAATTCTTCTCGCATTAATGTTCCTGCTGGGCCATTCTCTCTTTCAGTTTCTAGGGCATCAGAAGGGGAAGAACTTCAGCATCCTGCCCCATCTCCTAGAGGCAGTCAAGGGTCAGGAGTGCTATCAGCAAGGTGTGTGTTTTTTATGCTTGTACGATTATACTTTAATAATTTGTTGGTAACTCATCCTTTTAGATCATTAAAGTTGAATTGGGAGAGAGAAACACGTCCATGTAATAATTCTGGACAATCGTGTACAAGATCTCTTACTTCTTCAATTTTCAAATTGTGCATGAGACCCCGATTCCCCTGCGTTATTACATTTCTGTAGATCAATCATTAGAGCAGTTCATCTAACCTCATAAGGGTGTAGCAATCTCATTAGGCAGGCTGCCATTTTGACCGAATCACACATTCATCATTACACGTTTATTTTATTCTTTTCCCTTAAACATAGAGACTAAGGTATGCCAGAAGTGTCATGGCCTTGACCTTGATTAACATCAAATACCTCTAAAAATCACGCTCAAAGATGTGGCAGTCTCTTGCTTACTGTGGTTGCTCAATTTCTTATTTCTTAATCTTTTCTTGATGTTTTTTTTCCTTCTCTCAAAGTTGAGCAATAATTGCCCTTACATTCGAGACTTTTTGTAATTTTGTGTGCAGATTAAAAGTACTGGTTGAATATTTTAAGATGGGTCTGGATTGCTTCTTTGCTGTTTGGTTTGTAGTTGGTAACGTATGGATCTTTGGAGGGCATTCATCAGCCTCTGAGGCTCCTAACTTGTACAGGTTTGTGCTCTTACACAATTTGTATTTTTAGATGCATAGTAGCGTTTCTTGAATGGATTTTATTAATTTCTCTCTTTCTTTGCAGGCTATGTATAGTGTTTCTCACCTTCAGCTGCATTGGTTATGCAATGCCTTTCATTCTATGTGTAACCATCTGCTGTTGCCTTCCTTGTATAATTTCCATCCTTGGGTTTAGAGAGGACTTGACACAGACACGAGGAGCCACATTGGAATCTATTAATGCATTACCAACTTATAAGTTTAAACTGAAGAAAAGTAGAAGTGGGGATGACAGAGAAAACAACTCCGGGGCTGGTGAAGGAGGAGGGGTTGTGGCTGCTGGAACTGAAAAGGAGCGAGTGATTTCTGGAGAAGATGCTGTAAGTACAGTACATACTGTTCTATTTAATACTAATTTTATCATTGTTTTTGTTAGTATCTGTTTCTTTGGTGTCATTTGATAACCAGTCTGTGTTCCCTCTTTTTTTTTTTTTTTTTTTTTTTTGAATATTGATTACCATTCACCATTTGGCTTTAATTTTTTAAATTTGAAAAGCCCTTTTGAAATCGTAGGGGAAGCTTTTATTTATTTATTTTATATTATTTATGTTCTTAAAAAGTTTTTCCGAATTTCACATTTTCCCACTCCAACCTACCTTCTCTCCTTACTTTAAAATATTTCCATCTAATTGTCTTTTTTTTTTTCTCTCTAACCTTTTTATTAACTTTATCTGTACACAATTCTTCCCTTTCTCTTTAACTTATCTTTTCCTTCTTCATAGCCTCTTCTTCTCTCTCTAACTTATCTTTATCACCTTAACATTTTCTTCCCATCCTTCTTTCTCAATATTTTTCCCTCCACAAGTTTTTTGATTTTTCCCTCCATAACTTTCTTTCCCACCTAGGATGACTTGTATTTTGTAAAAAGAATATAGCAAGGACACATATACTTTGCCTACTTTTTCTCAAAAACAAAAAACAAAAAATGTGAGATAAAATACCATTTTAGGAGTGTTTTAATTCAAGCCAAAATTTGGATTCCTTTTTTCCTTCAAAAAACTCATTTTTGTTTTTGGAATTTGGCTAAGTATTCAAATATTTATAGAAACTTAACACGCCGGAAGGGTTATGGCAGGAGATTTCTCTATGAATCTGCCCGGAGTGAAAATCCCACATTATGCAACATGAGATGGATTACTGGAAATTGTATGACGAAAGTTTGTTGTGTTTATAAATTATAAGTCGTTTTCATTAGAGAAAAAAAAAAAAAGGAAGAGATTTATCGATCACCTGTGTGGTTAATACTTCTCCATTTCACGAATGATTCCACGAATAGCCTAGTTTCTGGTGCATTCATTCTTTTAGAATTTATTAAATATATGAAAATAAAACCAAATCTAATTGTTTTATAAATTATTTGCAGGTCTGTTGCATCTGCCTGGCAAAATACGCCAACAACGATGAACTGAGAGAGTTGCCATGTTCACACTTTTTTCACAAGGACTGTGTAGATAAGTGGTTGAAGATCAACGCTCTGTGCCCGCTTTGCAAAGCCGAGGTTGGTGAGAGTATCATCAGCTCTCTCGAGGGGACAAACAGACAACAGGGTGATTAGCAGGGGGAGGGCGTGACTACATTGGCACCGTAAGTTCTCTGGATGGGTTCTGCAGGAATTCAAAATTTCACTGATACAAGTGTAGTATGTGCAAGCTCATTCTCTCTTGAGCCGCTCAACCTTATTTTTTGGGTTCTTCTGCGGCATTCGTTAGAGCCTTGAACAAGCTCCTTTTGTAGCAAACCCATCCATTGTCAAAATATAGGCAGGGTTATATGGTGCACGCTGGACGTTTTGAACGAGGAGAGATTGTTATGCTACTGCTCTTTTCGATAGAAGTGAAAATTGCTGATGTTGCAAGGCTTATACTTGTATAATCACACTCCTTGCTCTTGTATCGCCCTCTTCAATTTTGTGGTATAATGGCTATGATAACGAATAATCATCAGCAGAGCATACTATGCAATTCTAGTATAATATATATATATACATATATATATATATGTTTGTAAGTTCACCCATTCCTTTTTTGCTCTGAAAAATACCCTAAATTTTCAAAACATTATTTTTGTACTAATCATTTGAAAATGAGCTTTATCAACTCAATAATCAGATTTGTTGAAAATTTTAAAAGACACACAAAGTTTATTATTAATAAACTAGTGAGAAAGGTCAGTTACAAACAATACACTTACCTAGTCCTCTTCAAGGTTATATACAGTGTTATTCTTTGGGACTGTACTAGGCCACCCAACTTGATGCATTCTTGAAGAGCACGATATTCTTTCTTCTTGATGATAGAAGATTGTTCAAAACCATAACCTGTTGCTATCTGATTTGTCTTTATTGAATTCTCGTAAATCTAATATTATACGTATAACATAACAAAATCCCATAGCCTTTCAAGAAGGAACCTGAGACCATAGATACCTCTCAACCTTGTTGAGATATTTGAATTCTCCTTGGTCAGTTTCACATCATAAATCTTACATGGCAGGCTGCACGATCTGAACGAAAGTGCCGTATGTCTTCTGCATCAAATATCAATCCATCCACGGCTGATAGATTGTTTTGCTGAGTTTGTTCAATGCATGTTCCTGAATTCACCAAACATTTTTCTCAATGAATAAGTCTTCATGCTATTAACTGGGCAAACGTATATAAACATTGAAAGAAAAAAAACCAAAGGTAGTTTCTCAAGGAAAGTATATTCAACACCACAAATGAACTATCCTAAACTCTGAATCCAAATGGCCTTCATTCTAGAGAGCATGAAATCTAGAGTCAAGTAGTATAGCTGGATAGGATACTTCCATATCGAAACTGGGTAAGTAATCGAGGGCAGCCAAAATATACAGAAATAAAATAAATAAAGACATCACAGATGGTTTGTATTTATATCTCACAGAGATCCTAAGAGGAGAAAGCATCACAAATTCTAGCAGTAACTATACCGTATCTTATGCTTTCTAAGAAAAATAAATAAATAGGGAACAATTTCATATCTTTATCTCCAGTCTATGACCACCCAACCTAATGCTCAATAAACATAACTTAATTGGATCTTAAATATCATCTTCGACCCTCATAGCGACTAATTTCCATAACAGCAGAGTACATAGATGACTTATCCAAGACTTGAAGAAGTTGAATAAAAAGGGAATAATTTCATATCTTCATCTCCAGGCCAAGACCACCCAAACTAATAGTCAATAAATGTGGCTAAATTGGATTGGGTTGGGAGGAGTGGAGTTGTGGTTCAAGGAGTTCGTGACCCACAACTAAAAAGCATCAATTTTATATCTTAAGAACTTCTGAATCTCAAGAGTCCATCAACTTTCCAAACTTCACAACTTCGCTCCCAACCACAAATTTCCATAACAACAAAGAACATAGATGAGATGATTTCTCCAAGACTCGAAGAAAGATACTAACAAATATTTCTGCCTGTATTTTTTGAATTGTCTTAGATAGAAGGTACAAGATTGAGAAACAAGGTGTAAAATCCCCGTGATCTCAAGTAATGGATAATTGAGGCTCATGACAAAAGCAAAATATCTTAAATTCTTAATGAAATCTTAATACCTGGAAAAGCAGGCAAAACATCATGGAAAAGGTGCCTCGACACTGCTCACCATGTTTCCTGATGTTGGTGCATGAGATGAATGTTGTCAACAGCTCCATTGCACATATTAGCCATTCACCAGCACTTTATGTATTTCAATCAATTGCCCCGTGATATAGAAACCATGATCCACAACCCATCAAAGTTCCTTCTTAAGAACTCCAATAATTAAAATCATGCCGTTAAGTGGTCATTATTCTGTTCTAAGTTATTTTTCAAGGCTTATTATTTTGCACCAAACCTCCATAGATGGGGTACATTCGTTCCCTAGGGTTTGACCCCTAGTAAAGAGAGCAGCAGATATATTACCATCCTGACAAATATCATTAGTGTTTGAACCATAAATAAAAAGATGAGGATACAATCTCTGTTTGTACATATCCTGAAGCAGTTGTTTAATCAGATTGACATCACGAAGTTCTTCTATCGGGCGACAATCCAGCTTTTTGGAGATGCTCAAATATATATCTGGTATGCAGTTCTAATATATCCACTTCTGCAAAGCTTGTCAAGCAGGATGTTGAAAGTGACACTTGGGGGAGCAGGGCCATTGCAGACCATGTATCGCAATAATTTCAAGCATTCTGAGTATCTTCCCATCGTAGACAAATATTGAACCAAACAAGTCAAGCTTATTACATTGGCTCAACACCTCTACATTCCATACAATGCAAGACCCTGCGAATTAGAACTAAATTCCCAAGTTTAAATGCTGCAGAGAGAACTGTATTGAACAAAACCACATCAGGGCCGCTCTCAGGCCACTTGAAGCATTCAATAGCTTCGATGCATGTTCAAGTTCATAATATCTACAAAAGCCCCTTAAAACTATGTTATATGACATAGTAGTTGGACAATACCTTCTTCTTTCATACTTCTCAACACAGAAAGCGCTTCTCATGATCTACCATTTTGACACAAACAACATCAACAGTGCAGTTTCTCGGTAACACATTACACAATAACTCATAAGCAATTTCTAACTTTCCTATTTTCATTATCCCTCCAGCCAAAGCAGTATATGTACATGCATCAGGAGAGATACCTCTGTGATGAATCATCTGCAAAATCTCAGCAACATCGTATGCTTTATCATGAAGGCAAAGTGCACATATAATTAAATTGTAAGTTACCAAGTCTGGTTCACATCCCTCCCGTTCCATGGATTTCAAGAATTCAAATGCTTCACCAATCCTTCCATCATCACAAAGAAACTTAATAATAACAGTGTAAGTAATGACATTGGGCTTACATCCATCACTTCTCATTTGTTTCTAAACAACAATAAAGATCTACCCATAAACGTTCTCTTCCAAATCCATAAAGCAAAGCAGTATATGGACATACATTATGAGCCATACCTTTCTTTTTCATCATAAAAAACAACTGCAAAGCTAGAAATCTCTTGCCACACTTACATCAAGCCCAAAGAACAGGATCTAATACATGTGCTTGAAAATTAAGACTTTTGGACAGAACTGCAGCACACAACCTATATGTCTCTTCCAACATCCTGGCTTTACAAAGCATACAAACAAGCACGGCTAAAGTGGGCTCAGTAGGCAAATGGTCTAACCTCAACATGAAGTTGAATATCCAAATAGAATTTACCCTAAACCCTAAACTACCCGATTTCATTGAAATTTTAAGCAATTTGGACAAGGATGTGAAGGATGGATTTATCCCACTTTTGGTCATCTCTTCTACAAAGAAATAAGCATCTTTTAGATAACCCAATGACAAAAGTCCATTAAGAAGTATATTGAAAGTCGTTCTATTTGGGGTTGGCCTAACCTCTTCATTCCTATATATACTTCAACCAATGGTTCCAACAAAACATTTCCAGAATTCAAATATCTATGAGACAAAGCATTGTAATCATACACGGAAGGCTTCCCGGCAACATTTCTCATAAAATTCAAAGTTTCCAGAGCTTCAGAAAGATCAGCAGAAGCCGCAAAGTTCTGCATTCGAGATTGCAATTCGAGGTAATTCCACTTGTGGGTATTACTCCCTTCGATTGTATTCAAACTGCTAACAGCACAGGAGGTAGAATAATTCAGAAATAAGCAAAATTCCGGCGAAGTTGGTGTGGGTGATTAATGGCGGAATTTTACCAAAACGCATGGCAGGTTGAAGTGTGAGTTGGTTGAGCTTTGAACTCCAATGGCGGCAAGAGAAGAAAAATAAATGGAGAGGCGAAGCATTCGCGTTGTAGGGGAAGAATCACTCTCCTCCTTAATCAAAATGCTCTAAACTTAAAGCTCAAAATCATAGTTTTGCTTACGGCTCGGTTTTAGACCATGAAAACGAATCGTCGAGATAGTGAAAACCATCCCGGAGTTTAGGGTTTTGGAAGGATATCCGGCGGCGGTTTGAAAACAGGGAAGAAGAAGAAAAGGCCAGTAAAGAGAGGCTGAACTGAAGGACGGACGGGGTCGGCGGCAGGGGAGTGGAGAAGAGAGAGAACTTTTTGGGAAAAAAAAAGTCCAATGGGGTGTATAGTGTATTTTCATTCCAAATTTTCAATGAATTAATTCGATTAATCGATTTTTTTTATATAAAAAAAACTTTTTAATTGCAAAGTAACTTTTTAAATTTGCATTTTGGTTCAATAACTTTCTTCATTTAATTTCCTATACTTCAATTTTTATTTTGGTTCTCATAGTTTAAATTTTGATCATCATAATTTTTAAAAACAACCATTTTGTTTTATTATTATTTTCAACAGATAAAAATTGTCAATTTTTTAAATTTAAAAAATAAAGTTGAACATATCAAAATGAACTAAAACTAAAATATGAAGATTAAAATAGTATTTATTATTTTTAAATTATTAAATTAAATGGAAAATTATGGAAAATAAAAAAATGTCTGTAATTAAAATTTAGAGGAAAGAAAAAAGATATAAAAGAAGCTAAAGCACAATCCTAAACTAAGTTTCACTTCTTTCATCACAATTAATGTTTAATTTAAAATTTTACTTCGTAATTATTTTAATTTAATTAATAGATTTTAACACTTTATTTTAGACGTCAATTTCTTTTTAAAAAAAACCTGGACAATTTGATACATTTTGAAATTTAAAAATTAAATGGAGAAAACATTCAAAATTTATCTAAAATATAACATTTAAGAAAAAAAAAGGAATTTTCTCTTAAAATAATAATAATAATAATAAAAGTTTGTTTCTTTTACTTTGTTGATTTGAACCAATTCCCCGACATTTAGATGAAAATCATCCTAACAAACTAACTCATAAGGGTGACCTGTGGAGGTGGTGACAGAGAAACTGAGAGAGAGAGAGAGAGAGAGAGAACAGAGAAAGAGAGCGCAAAGGCTGAAGCAGCAATGGCGCTTCTCAATTCTTCTCTATCCGTTTCTACTCCCACTAACGCTTCTCTTCCTATTCTACCCTTCTTCAGGTTCTATCTCTTTCATTTTTATCTATCTCACACTCACTGATTGAATTGGTTCTTATCCACTGAAAACTTATTCCTAATTTGTTCTCTAACTCCCAGAAACCGACCCAAAAACTTGCCTTGTCGGAAAAGAATTGGAATGTACAAGAAATTCAATCTCTGTTCAACGTCAGTCTCAAAACCCACCTCAGAAAATGGATTTCCCAGGAGGGATTTGTTGCTATTTGGGCTTACTTCTTCATTTGCTTTGTCATTTCCATCTGTAGGTCAGTTTTTCTTGCTGTGGGTTGCTTCTTTTTTTTTTTCTACTTCTTCTTTATTGAAAATGGCAGCTTAGATGAATTAGCTTGAGCAATTCGATGGAGTGGCTTGTTTTTTCTTTGAAGTCCTGTAATATTTTTGCTGGGAATGATGAAGTTTATCCTTTACTTTCAGGTTCTCTTGCTGAGGAAGAGTTGAAAGCTGCCACAATGGTTGATGAAATAAATGCTTATTCTTATACTTATCCGGTGGAGTCGTCATCTACTAATTTTGCCTTTAAATGGTAGGGATTTTTGTTTAAACTGTTTTCTCAGGCTATGGCTCATCCTTACAACAAATATTTGATGAACATATTAAGTGAAACGACAGATTGTTGTTCCGAACGTTCTATTGACCCTGCAAGAATCTATATCTTGGCAATGTGACCTGAATCTTAGATTCCATTTTCAAAATTTTTGAAATCTTTCCAGGAAAAAAGGTTGCTGTTTGATGGTTAAAGGCTTAAAGCAACGATTGACTCTTTGGTATTTTTGTTTCCTGGAAAATGATATTTCAGGCAAGCAAAAACAGGTTTCTGTAAGGTTTTTCACTTCGAATGAGGCTTAGAAGTACAAGCCTAAACCAACCATAAATCCTATTTGAAATGACTTTTCAAGTGCTTGAAAAAATGTTATTTTAGTGCAAAAAAGATGTTTGTAATCACTTGAAAGTCACTACAAACAGCTCAAGTCTTCTTCGATTCTGAACATATGATGTAAATTTGAAAGATTAACATTGCATTTGGTGTGCTATTATCTACGAAGGATGAAATTTAAGTTCACTAGCAATATAATGCCATTTTGATTATTGATATAGACTCTAAATTTAGTTGGAAAATAATTTTTATCTTTTTTATTGTTGAGTGCTTTTGGCGTTTCGGTTTCACTTTTCTTGTACCATTTACCTCTTTTGACATTTGCTTGCGTTTTTTTTTCTCCCCATTATTGTTTCATGTCCTTAAATCATATGGTACCTAACTCTTTCATCTTTTCAAGGGTGGAGTCGAGAAAACCAGAACGCTATTCGTCGGCTGCTCCATTGTCTCGTAAGTTTAACTTACATTCCAAGACCTACAAATGAAACATGCTCTGTTCTTTGAGCAGCTTGAAATGTCATCCAACCGTTAGAGATTTGTTACCCACAATGAAAAGAACGATAAAACTTCACTGTTTGGTTTAATTTTATTTTGTGGAATGCTTAATTCATCAAAGAAAATGTATCATTCATTAGTAGCTCTGAGTTTTAAAAGGAGTTCCACCACACTATGCTTGTTTTTCGATTTTGAATTATTTAGCAAAATGGACCGTATGATGCAGGTTTTCTTCATTAACCTCATTTTGTGTGCACATGTCATAGCTGATGCTCGATTGAGGATTGTCTCCGAGAGAGTTGATTTCATTGACAACCTTATCATTTCGGTTACGGTAACTTCTTATTCAGTTTGTTAACAATCATTTTATTTTCTCTTTCTAGTTTGATAGTTTTTATCATCTTTTTTGTTTCAGATAGGCCCTCCAAATTCCATGTATATAAAATCAAAGGACAAGAGTACTTGGGCAGCAAAAGATGTTGCAGACTCTGTTTTATCTGATAAATCTGCATTGGTAATATGTAATAATTTGCTTGCTTTTACCTGTAAATATTTGGACCGATCTACTTTTTTATGACGACTTTCCTTCAGCTTATTTGAAGCAGTCTCGTGTTTTTTCCAAGATTAAAAAAAAAAAAAAAAACTAAATGGAAGTCTCATGACACAAAGCCTGAGTAGGTTTATGCAGCCATATCAAAATGCCTGGAAAATGCTAAACTTTACTTTCCACTCAGTTCATTGGAATCCATATCCTAAATGGTAAACTTTAACTTGAGTCCTTGTTTATCTTGCAGCGGGTGACTTCAAGTCAGCGAATGGCCGAAAGTTCAGTTCTTGATACTCATTCAAGTAATGTAAGTAAATTATGAAGTCCTATTGATGCATATATAGAGCGTTTCTGATTGTCCTCTCACAGATTGATGGCGAGCCATATTGGTATTATGAGTACCTTGTTCGAAAGTCACCAACAAAAATCGTATGTCTCAGACTTTTTGAAAGCTTTGTTCCCCCCTTCAGTAGAGGACATTACACATATTTGATTTCTGAGGAATCTAATGAATCCTGCAGGTCGGAGAATCCAACATTTACAGGCATTATGTTGCATCAACAGCAGAAAGAGATGGTAAATTCTTGATTTTTAGTCTGCATTCTGTCAAACAAGCTATAAATGAGCAAAACTTGCTATGTTATAACATAACTTCCATCTTGTAACCCGCAAAGCATATTACAGTTTCCTTTTTGATAACTCAATAAGGTATATTCCTTGCACAATACTTATAGCCCAAGTTTGAACTCAAGAACTGTGAAGGTATTTCTAAACATTCCAAACACTTACATCAAAGGGCAGAGGTAAAAATATTGCAATTGGAAAAGAAAAGAAGAAAAATGTGTTAGACCTCTGATTGGTGATTTTATGTTGGGTCATTCAAACTAAAGTGAGTGGCTGGAAAATTTGTACGAGTTATTGGTTCTGTCACGACTGATGAACAAGCTTGTTCGTTCGCCTAGATGTAGGTTTTTAGTTTCATGAACTGTGGTCACTAACCATGCTTCAATTGCAGGCTTTCTGTATACCATCAATGCTTCAACCCTCGGTGCGCAATGGAACACGGTAAGCTCTCTCTTTCTGGAATTTAATGATGTTAATTATGTAAAATTAGTACCAAAATTCTAATAATTGTTTCTTTTCGAGCAGATGGGACCTTTTCTGCAGAAAACTGTCGAGTCTTTTCGACTTCTTCCTCCTACCGAAGACTATGTTCCTCCATACAAGGATCCATGGAGATTTTGGTGACATTTTGTATATCCTCATACTTCATTTTCAGGCATTTTTGTATTATATTCTTTTGTCGTGTGGTTTTTACCAATGAGTTCTAGTTCATTTTTGGAATCTAGGCATAGTGGGGAGAAGTTTTTGTGTGTAAACTTCCATGAAAAGATGGGAGAAAGTAGATCTCTGCCTTACGTATGTTCAAAATTTCTCTCTATGATCAAACGAAATTGCGGATTTGATTGCCCCATCAATACGAAAATGGCGCCCTCGACACAGAATAAGTGAATATGAGGATATCAAATAATAACCTTAGAACATCAGGAGAATAGTATTTAAGACTCTTTGCATCCATCTTTTTTCAACTTATCATTACTTCTTATTCTTCATGGCTGCCATCCTTTCCAGAAACACATCAGTAGTGGTGAAGACTACGGGTCTATTTCGACAAGCTATAGGCTAAATTCATGGGTGAATGCCTAAAAAGTGACTTTTAGCTATCTTTAGTTTGAGGGGAGGACTGCTAAAGATTTAAACTAAAATTTGGATTGATTTGAGTCCATTTCTTTTAGTACAATTCAAGATCAAAATGATTAATAATCAAAATTCAAATTATAAAGACCAAATCCAAGGAGCCTACAATGACTTGAGAATTAACTGATTTTTTATTTTTTTTAAAAAATATTATCTCGTACCCTTAGAGTGAGTAACTGTCGAAGGCTTAAAAACTATTTTTTTGAACATTTGAAAATTCAATCCAAATAGACTTTTAAAAGAATTTAAAAGGTTGGTTAGAAACGACTTTTTGAATGCTTAAATTGTTTAAACACCTAAAAAGTCATTCCAAACTAATCAAAAGTTTGTTTGAAATCATCCTTTTCAATAACCAAATATTCTTGAAATAACTTTCCGAGTTGGCATTTCTTTAGCTTAGTTTACCTTCAAAATAACTCTTCTTCCACTTCCACTTTGATTAATTACCAAAACACCAACACCCCAACCATTAAAGGAGGAACTATTAAATGTAATCAACCATGATAAAATATCCACTTCCAAGTACCAAGTGAGATCCTCACCATATGGATTCCTTCTTTACCATCTATCATTTAAAGCATTCAAACCTTGTTGAAATCCTTGTAGAGACCAATAAACAGTGCTCTTCAAAAGGTAGTAATCCGATGCATTTAAGACGTGTTTTTCTGCGATGCATTCCCCAAATTGTAAGAGAAGGAGAAGGCAGCGTAAAATAAACACAAACCTGAAAATTTACAGCTTATATAATGCAATATATGGAGAGAGTCAGAAACTATAAATTATAAATTACTGAGAAAGAAAAAGGGGTTTTGCCAATTGTTTTGGCAATTGTCACGATGTAATTAAGGCCTCTTACAATTCACAAACTGACACATTATCAACAACATTATACTTGACCATAATCCAGGTCTTCCGTCTGAAAAAAGTATATAATATGCATGGGGGTGACACTAACGGGAGGTATGAAAGAATACGAAAGGCTACTAATAGACAACAAAAAAGATTTGAGTATTTTTTTTTTTCTTTTCCGTTTTCGTTTTTCCAATTACATTCGACTCTTTGACGACTATGCCACAAAAAATAGGAAAACCATGAGGAAGAATATTAGTACAAAGAAAATTTTGATCATCAACCATCTATTTGATGATATACTGCTTAGATACTTGAGCAAAGCTCCCTGTGCCCCCTCCACATTTGCCAGAGTATCGTCCATGTTCTCATCGATCCTGCAAAAACCGACCAACATTAGTTTTAGAATCATAAGCTAATTGGAGGAGACTTGAAGAATATGAAAAATGTCTTTATGATGGGCTACAGAATGCTCTAAAACGTATCATTTGTGTTTTAACCAGATATTTTGTAGATAAGAGATTGGTATTATGTTATGGGGCATTGAATTAGGAAAAAACAAGAGAAATCTTGAGAGTATGTTTAGACTCATAGTAATTATTGTTCTTTTGGCGTACAAGTAGTCTATTGGGAAGTTTCTTGGAACTCTATTAGCTAAAAGGGCTATTCACTCTTTCACTCCTCCTTGCACTTATCCATCTTCCAAATATTGAAAAAACAATGGATAACAATGGAGACATCCAACCAATACAAAGTTCGGGAAATGGTGTAGTGTAAAGTAACCCCAATAATAGATTATCTTAGCCAGCCTTTCTCCAAAAGCAGCCACTTGAAGTAACAAAAATAAGGTGGACAAAACTCAGAGTACTCCCAATCTCTAGGACAAGTTTCTCCATATACACAAGTAACCTAAAAGTTCATAGCTTGTTCCAAAAATAATAGTAATAATAATTTAAAAAATTAAAAAATAAGAGGCACACAAGTATCTACGCAGGTCCACTTGGATAACCTGTAAGTTTGACTTTCTTATAGCCAAAATAGGCCTGAAACGGTAATGCCTACCAGCTATTTGACAAATTGCCTAAATTATTCATCCCATGAGTTGGGCGCTTGCAGCACTCACATGACATGTTCTGTTCCAACCGCTCCATGTACGAGCATGCATGCTAATCTATTCTTTCTTCCTAATCTCTGTTGTAATACCTTTTCAATCCATTGCAATTGAGCAACTTTATGTAAGCTCCTATGCCATAGCGGTGGGTTGATGTCCTCTCTCTCTTTTGTAATTTTCATCAATCAAATTTAAAGTTTCAGTTTAAGTTTTAAGATGGAACTGCCTACACGACTTTCCAATTTCCAGGTCCATCGGTTATCTGATGCATCATACCAGCAGATTACCAAATCATTTATAAAAAATACACAACTAATAAAGGTGCCTGTTCTGCTCCCGTTTTAACAAACACGGAGAAAAATGAACAAAAGGTAGCAAAAATATCCAAAATCCCCCCCCCCCCCCCCCACACACATTTATTACTAAGCACAAGAAGAGTAATATCTGTGTTCTCTCTTTTGTCTATTTTATTGGATTTCTTTTATAAAAACTGATAATTTAGGTTGGAGAACTTGTTTTACTCCTCTTTTTAGGCTTGGGGATTCCCACTTCCTCATCCCTAAAGGTAAAGGCTACAGATTTTTCTTAGTTTAAATCCTCTGTCAATGATATTGCTCTTCGTTTGAGTATTCTTTCAATGATATCTCTCGTTTCTTGTAAAAACACCACACACACAACAAAAATGGAAAATTTAAATCATAACAAGTTAATAACTGAAATGAAATCTCACAACCAATTTTATAGTACAACCATGCCTGGAGAAAAACCCCCCTTAGAAGAATCATCATCAGATGAGAACCAACTTTCACAACTACCATCATTCATATGTTACTAAAAAATAAATGGGTTTATTATCTAGAAGATTTGACAGGTTAACTACTTATCCAGTTTTAATGAAGGCTGTATTTAGACCATTCAGTCTTCTGTAGCACATTAAACTCTTTGCGTTTCGAGATCAACTTGAATGTAACAGATATACTGAAACTATATATCTTTCATGCTTTGTTTGTAAAATAAAAGTAAAGTTATATTATCAGCAATTCTGAAATGGGTGCATGAGGATGATACCTGATAGCAATCTCTCCTTGTTCAGAAACCAGAGTTGCCAGCTGGTTGAAGATATTGCTCAATTCATGAATGGTGGATTCTACATTTTGAAGAGCTTCAGCTCTGCTCTGCATGTAAGTATCTTGTAATGGAACCATCTGTTGCTGTTGCTGCTGCTGCTGCAACAATGGTTGACCCTCCCCATCCACCTGCTTCCTGTAAATTTACAAGTAACATAATTTTCATTACACCACATGATAATCGTTTAATTAAATTTGACAGGAAAGTCGAAACAGCATGACCAAAGAAAGGATCGAAAGAAAACGAAGTAATATAGTATAAAATAATTTTTAAAATATAAGAGTTACATGTGATCTTTCATTAGAAACACGTGCAGCAAGGCATCAATCCAATTGATCATGGAATTATGGATATTTCTCCATTTGGCAGTGAGAATGAATTTAAAAGGCCTTGCCTTGACTATAATGACTGCTAAGTCAAATAATGAACCAAAGAAAACGAATGAGATATATGAGCATTTCAAGGGACCTCATGCATCAAGTGGTGGAGTTATCCTTGAAAAGATGAATCTTACATTTAGTTACACATGGTGACCAGGGACATGCTCAAAGAAATTTGGTAAGAAAGGAGTGGGACAATTGTTCAAGAAATATGGTATATGGTTACTAGGTAGAAACGAATAGAAAATTCTTCGAGGGATCAACTAGTACATTAGGATTTGGTTTACGTCATTTGCCTTTTCCCAAATTTTGAATTTACTAGCTCATTTCTCATTGCAACTTTTAAAGATATTCCACTATTGTCTAATACATGCCAACTGAGAAGATGCCTCACATAAATAAGAAAGTATGTGAATATATCAACAGGAAACTCCTAAAATTTCTCACCCGGGAGATGCTTTGGAAAAAGATGTAGACGCCTTGGCCCATGGAGGAGGGGGTGCGCTTGGGGCACCAGCAGCTGACCTGGCTGCTAATGGGCGCTGGCGAACAAAAGGATTTGTAGATTCCTTTGAAGCAGTAGAAGAAAATAGTTGTCTTCTGTTCTCATGAACCTTTAAATTCTTCATTAAACCAACAAATGGTGTAAGTATTTAGAAAAGAACAACAAAAGCTGAAAAAGATAATCAGTGAGATGGATAAAAGCAAATTTAATAAAAGAAAATTGCAGCGAAACATTTGAGCTTACTTCCGTTCGCATGGTCAGAACTTCTTTGAATTCTTTTGTTGTGCTCATCAGTCGATTCTTAAGATCATCTACCACAGTGGTTGAATGACTAGTAGTATCACTGGATATGTTTCCATTTTCATTTCTAGAGTTGCAGAGAAGCTGAAGATCTACAACGGCAGAGTTCAATGTTGTAATGTCCTGCTTAATAAGAGCAGTTAGCTCCTGAATTTCCATAGTTGGGTCATCAAAAACAGAAGTCCTCTTTGCCACTGGAAATCAAGACGTGAACATCAAAATTCAATCAGCAAAGGTGTTTCTTGCAATATCTTAAAGAAAAATTATTTTCAGAGGCAACATTAGGTATTCTCCTCCTCCACATGCATGAAGCTCATTAACTAAACAACAACAAGATGACCCACATAAAACAGAGAAACGTTTCTTCCCGAGTTCTCCCTTGCATTTTGCAGACTGAATAAAATCAACCCCAAAATTTAAGATCCTAATAAGACACAGTTTGCAAAAGGAATGAGCCACTGAAGCAGTTTTTCCAGATTAAAAATATATCGTTGGATAAATAAATGGAATCTCAAGGAAAATGTTCGGTACCTGCTTAGATCGTAAGAACCATCCCATATGTTACCTACTTGAATATCTAACCAAGGGATAATTCATATCAAAATCTCCCAACTTTTTTTCTGAATAAGGTCTTCAAATCAATGGAATTTAACAATAAGTTGATCAAACTAAAAAATGAAGGAATTTAACTAATGGTTAATATGCCAGGCTGAAATGATCATATTTATTGAACACGGCCTCTAGTCTGAATTACATAATACAGGACTGCCCGGATGTACTGCATTTTACTTTAGAACTCAAGGACATAGTTGTACAACCTATAGAACAGATCCTGTTCAAGTAAAGTCGTACGTACTGCATATTACTTTCAAGTCAACTACTTACATTTTGCCAACTTTGAGAGTTTCTGAGACGTCTGGTGTATCCCTAACCCAATCTTGGAAGCCCTTTTATTAAATTCAGACTGTAGGGCCACAGCAGAACGCTGCTCTTCTGATTTTGAAACAGCACTTGGTCCAGTTGTTCCCGTGCCTGATGAGAAAGACTTCTTTAGCCTCTCTGTTATGTTCTGGAATTCCAGCGTCCGATCTCTAAATGAATGAGCTGTTTTGACAGCCATCTTCAACGCAGTAAGCTGAAGCTCTACAACAACATCAAGAAAAGCATTTGCATCAATGGATTTTGATTCTCGAACATTGAACCATTGTCGTCTTAAGCTCCTATAGAACAAAATAAAACCCGTCTATCCCAATATACTTTCCGTCGCCACAAACTTTTCTTGCTTACTTCCACAATGTTATAATCCATATTAGTTCAAAAACTCAGATCGCTTCTTTTAATATACATAGAGTATTCACATTTATATAGAAAGAAAATTAATAACATTAGTAATTCGAAGAAACTGGATTCAAAGCAAAATATCCTTATTCGAATCAGTCTAGAAAAATGTCGGTGCATAACAATCCAAGAATTCAAACCACAATTTACGCCATCAACCACACATATCTAAACCAAATAAGTGTTCCTTATCACCAAAATTTGCAAAGACAAAACGAAAAAAAAAAACCTGTGATACGAACAATGAAATTACCTCCACAGACGCGAGATCCGAATCCCTCGAGCCTCAACGAGAAATCTAGAGAAGAAAAAAATAGTAGAGAAAAGGGGAAGCTAAACCCTAGATCTGGATCGAAATCGCCATTCGCCCCAATCGACCAGAAACGCGTTGAATATCCGGCCGATGCAGTTAATCGAACATAGAAGGAACAAATTGGAGATGAAAGAGAGCGATAAATGGATTGAGTTTGATCACAGATTTGAAATTGAAGGCAAAAGGGAATGAAATTGGGGGAAGAAGAACAAATATGGCGGTAACGGACGGAGTTAAGTTAGCTGAGAAGAGGCGCTGAACAGAAAAAATTGGAGGAAATTACCGGCTACTCATCAAATCCATCTACTGATTTTCTAGAACAAGTAATAATATTAAAAAAGAAAGTCTCCCTTTTTTTAATAAAAATAAAAACTTAATATAAATGCAATTTTATTTTATAAAATTTTATTTTTTAAGTAAATTATAGTAAAAAAGAAATTTTAAAGTAAGGATTATAGTTAAAAGTTAGGGAAACTTTAGTTTTAGTTTGAGATTAGTTACGTATTTATTTATTTAAGTTTAGATTAGTTGGTCACTTGGCCTTCGGCGAACTAGTGTTTGTCACGAATACATTGATATTTATGTTAACGAGAGAAAATCCCTTTTTAAATCGAAAATGAATTATCTTGTGTGAAGCTATAATGATTTATTTATGAACACTAAACATATTTTCTAATTGTTTCTTTTGTTCATTGAATTCAAGAAGGCAAAGAAAAGCTAACTAAAGAGCCTAAGCTCGAATACTAGGAATGCATTCACAACCTAGTTGCCTCATTTCATAAACTTCCTTGAATTATTTTTTGGACCCCTCACGTTCAATTTTTGTATGTTTACCGGATAAAAGTTGATGCCCTCTGTTATTTACTTTTTAGGCTTTTTTTATAGGTAAAAAATTATCCATACATCAAATTGAACTTTTATTTTAGTCATGTAATGATTCGAACTTTTGACATCTTAATCGATAATACATGTCTTAACTAGTTAAGCTAGTCTTTGCTAGTTAAATTATCCATAAAATCTTTCATTTAAAAAAATAATAATTATTATTTGAAGTCCCGTTGAGACGACAACTCTAATCATTTTTGCTGGGCCAGATTCAGGCCCATTGGGCTATTACACTTGAATTCCCTTGTTCAGTTTCTCAAAGAAAATGGGCCTTTCAATTGGGCTGACAGTTTGCAGTGATCCGCTCTCTTCGTTGTTTGGCCCATGATTATAACATGTAACCTTGACCCTCCAAACTGTCCACTTTGCAATTGGTGTTTAACTTGCTAAAAATCTTACGATTAGTTGAAATAGCTTACTAAAAAAAATTAAAATATATTTTATTTAAAACAATGTATAATTGAAAGAATGTCAATATGATCTATTGCTTAATAATTAAAACACACGTTAATTTTCTCAAAAAATAATCTGAATGACTAAGAACTAAGTTCAAATTCTCATCTAATTTAACTAACATACAAATATATTATCAATCTCAAAATTCAGAAATTTTGTTGAGGAGGGATTTTATAGTTTAGTAAAAATAATATTTTATTAATGAGATTCAAATAAAGTATAGGCAACTAGATTTATTGATCAATCATGCATAGTCAATAAAAATGTTGGAGTGCCTAATTTGACCATATCTTCGTTAAGGTACATCGACAAATTAAATGTGTTTAAATTTTCTATTTTACATATTGTTTGAACTTAAAAATTAAGATAAAATATGCATCTCACTGAATTGAAAGTGTTCAAATTCTCTACTTTACATATTGTCTGTATTTTAAAAGAGTGAAAATGTCGAGGTAAAAAGACTAACATACTGATATTTTTCTTATAGTGACTTAAGTAGGGCTTAGCGTTGCTAATATTTTTAGTTTTAGATAAAATAAAAGTATGTTTTTTTTTTTTTTTTTTGCATTACTAAAAAGTGATTTTCTTGTAGTAAGTATTAATATAATTATATCTTTCAATTTATCAATCTCTCAGAATACATTTTTCCTTAATTACACCATTTAATTAAGAAAGAAAATCCTCCAATAATCCAATCTAATCCAGCTAAAATGTAAGTCCTTTCTAAATAATTCCAACATTATTTATATAATCAACCCAAAACATAAACTTCCCGTATAACAAAAATCACTATAATCATATAAAATTTTCAATAATCATATAAATTTCAAAACATAATCCAAAACACAAATTTACAATCCAAAATACATACAATATGTAGTCCGATTTTCAATACCTTTGCTTATTAAAACCAATTATGCCATTTTTTTTCCTTTTAAGAGCTAAAGTTAAATAAATTAAAAAACATAAAAATACAAATATATTCACAAATTAATGTGAAAGAGCAAAAGGCTAATGGTTATCTTTTTTGCCCCATTTTCTAAGCCATAGCAAGACGTGCACCACCATGGCACACAAGAACCCTAGCGCAGCGCTCGAGCCAATCAACGAAACCCCGGTGCATAATAACATCACAAACGCCTGTTCTTTACTGTTCATGTCCCTCGCCGCCATCGCCAGCTCGACTCCGGCGAACAACAGTAGAACTCCCAAAATCCCTACCGGATATTGGTTTAGAACCTAAAAACACGCCATTAAATATACTATAATTAACTTATAACTTTTGAAGTTTGAGTATCAATATTTCAAATATGATAATAGAGGTGATTATAGATTTAGTCTCACATGTAATTTGAACTCAGTATTTACTTACGGGTTTATGAATTTTCAATTTAGTTATTATCTAATTTGGTTTTCTTACATATGATTTTAGATTAGTAAATCGAACCTTTGCAAGAGAGCTTCCAAGAAGCAAACCAAGTATCAATTTAGCGGCACCGAGCAATGCGACACACCCGCCGCTCCTACCGCCGAACTTGTACTGACCCGCAAGACCACCAGCGCCATGACAAGTCGGAATGGCGCCGAACCAGCAACCGACGATGTTCATAAGCCCAACGGTGACGGAGAGCGAGGTGACGGTGAAAATCCTGCCCGGAAAAAGGTCCATGGAGAGCTTGCAAACGGCGATAACTGAGTTGAGAATGGAGAGAGGAAGCTGAGGAATTGTTCCCTTTATGAACCCTTTTTTCCATTGGCTTTTCGTGATCTTCACAATGGTGATGGATGAGGGCCCAAATGTAATTTCCTTCACCACTTTTGGATTTCGGATGAAGAGAAAAACAATACCTAATAAAAATATTATGAAAGCTGATGGAAGGGAAGTTATGATCTTCCTAATCTTCTCTTTGTTAATTCCTCCTTTTGGGGCCTCATTTTCAATTCCTTGCAAGTCTGGGGATTAAAAATAATATATCAAAATTTTCCAATAAATTAAATACGTATTTTCAAATATAATAAAATAAACTAAAAAATATATTTAAAGTTTAAGTCATATTTATTATGTTTTGTTTGATAATTATTTTATTTTTATTTTTATTTTAAAAATTAAGTCTATATACATTACTCCCATCTTCAAATTTTGTACTATGTTGTATTATATTTTATCAACGAGTTAAATCAAGTTAAAATTTGAAAACTAAAAAAATAGTTTTCAATTTTTTTTTTTTTTTTTTTGAAACTTAATTAAGTAGATGCAAATCCGTGGAGAGAAAATATGCTTAATTACAAAAAAGATAACAAAAAAAATAAAATCAATTATCAAACAGGGTCTAACTATTTAGTGTTTAGTTTTAAATTTTTAAAAATTAAGCTTACAAACTTACTTTCACTGAAATTTATGTTCATTTTATCCACTTTTTATCATCAATTTATAATAACTAAAAAGAAGTAGGGTTTTTTTTTTTTTTAAAAAAATATTTTTGTTTTTAAAATTTAGCTAATAATTCAAATACTGTTGTAAAAAATGAGAATTAAGCTAAATTTTAAAACACGGTTACCATATGTACTTAAAAAACTTTAAAAACAAAAATAGAAAAGTTAAAAGGGCCTCAAATAAAATTGCTGAAAATTTAAAGATTAAAATCAAACAAAGGTGAAAGTGTAAGGATCTTAACCAAATATTGAACTAATGAACTAAAATCGAAAAGAGTTAAAAGTGTAGGAATACGATACTTGCATCCGCTGTCGCTTCTTCTTGCTGATGTTCATCTTCTCCGGCGCCGTTAACGACGATCACAAAACAAGCACAAACAATGGCCAAAATCAACCCATCTAATCCAAACCATTCACGGGCGTCGCCAGATTTCGATTTCGCCATATTTTGATCATAACGAACATATTTAACGGCCGTCAGAGCAAACGACAATCCTTGCGCCAATTGAATCCCTCTCACCACCGCCAACGGAATCAATTTGTAAACCAAATGCATAAGCCCCGTCGCACCCAGAACAAACAGGATTCCACCGGTCAGGATCCCGGCCGCCATGATCTCCGCCAAGCCGAACTCTGGATCAGCCAGGGCTGCAGCGGCGATCGATTTCATTGGCTGGACCGGCATCGGAACGCCGTAAATCAGGCCGGTGATGATGTTGTAAATTCCGGTGAAAATTAATGTGGTGCCTAAATTGATGTTTCTGGATAACGTCAGAGCTAAAACTATGGGAATATATGTCCCCAAATCGCCCATTGCGCCGTTTAATTCAGCCCATTTTGACTGGAATACCAGATTGGTTTTCACCTTTTTCATTACTGTTCCCGGTAAACTGCTTACTGAGCTAGGTTTACCGGTTTCCGACTGGTTTTCGATGGTTTCTAGGGTTGGGGGAGGGCGGTTTTGCGAGGCCATGAGAAGCTTTAAACGAGATTTTCAGTTTACTTTGCCAAGTGGGGAAAGGGTATAACTGCTCATGCAAATGCAAAATGGATGTGATTTTATAGTGGTGATTGGTGAAGTAGAATAGATTCGAGTTTTGATTTTAAATATCTTTGTAAAAATATCTACCAGTTTATACTTCAGTTAGTTACAATTAGGAGTGTGCACACTTGGGTTCGGTCTTACTTTGGATCAAATCGAATGGCTGGGTTCACAATAAAAAAGATCTGTAAACAAAATTTTGGATGAATGAATAAATTTAAACTTTTTTCAAAAATAATTCTTGCGTATAACTTATAATTTTATAAATTTAGCTTCTAAAATTTGGGTTGGTTTAAAATTTCTAGTCAATTTTTTAAACAATTGTCTATGCAATTTACTTTAAAGACGTCTCGACACGTTTGAGAATTAATATTTTAAAAATAATCTTAAAGTTGATTAGCTCCTTAAAGTTTACAAGTTTAATTTGCTCATTAAAAAATAATCAATTTATGAGATCCTCGTATTAATACATTGCTGAATTAATATGAGTATCTCATAAATTGATTAGCTCATTAAAGTTTACAAGTTTAATTGACTCAAATTATAAGTTTGATATTTATCAAAGGAAGGCGTGATTAGCTCATGATTTTAATTAATAAAATTCCAAAAGTTTAAAGATTAGCAAGTTGATATTTGCTCTAAATTTAATCTAACTGGTCAGTGTCTAATATATGACACTTTGTAATGTATGAAGTGCATCAAGTGTATCAAAGATATCAAATTATATATCAGTAGTATATCTAAAGTATCAAGTGTGCATAAGATATAATCGTACTTTTTTTTACATTTCATCAATATAACTTCTTTTTTTTTTTTGGTCATTTTTTGCGAAAGTAATACGTCTCGACTACAAACCTAATTTTTAAAACTTATTTAACTAAATCTGTAAGAACCAAAAAAAAAAAAACGAACTCCAACCCAACCCACGTTATTTAGATGTTCTTCTTTTTTTTTTTAAAAAAAAAAAGAAAACTTTGGATAACAATTAATTGAGTATAAGTCAATAAGGTATATGCCAATGTACCATTGCTCATTCTCAAATCTTGATGTTTGCTTGCTAGGTTGACTCTTTTTTATAATTAGAAGACAATTATTTTTTAAGCTATGATTATAATATTCTTGTAGTAGATTTGCCTATACATTTGAAGCTATCAACATCTAGTCATCATTTTTTTTATTTTTTTGAATTATCTATTCAGTTTAATAGAAAAAAAATTAAGATAGTCTTTTTTATTTAAATTAATAATCAAGTATGTGTTTAATTTGGATAATTCAACTTTCATTTATTGAAATTAAAACAATAGCTAATTACTTTTCTTTTAGATAAGTACCGTTCTAATTGTGATTACATTATCTAACTTTTAATCGTAAAAATTGAGCCTTCCAACTATTGTATTAAAGAAAAATAAAAATATGAAATTATTATTATTATTTAGAAAGAAAAGTGAAAACCTGAAAACGCCTCCGGTTGAGGTGTTACTTGTTATTAATGAGAGCGATTCCATAAGACTTTGTCGTGCAATAAAAAAATGATAAAAATTGACTAAAATTAAAATAATCGAAATGTTTTTTCAACGTTTGAAACAAGTTGTTTGTTTGTTTTTTTAAAACTGTTAATTTATTTTTAGTTTTTAATATTGTTCCCGGAATACCAGATTGGTTTTCAGCTTTTTCATTACTATTCCCGGTAAACTGCTAGTTGACATTGGTTTTCCGGTTTCCGACTGGTTTTCGATGGTTTCGAGGGTTGGAGCAGGGCGGTTTTGCGAGGCCATGAGAAGCTTTAAACGAGTTTTCAATTTACTTTGCCAAGTGGGGAAAGGGTATAAATGCAAATGCAAATGCAAAACGAACCTGATTTTATTGGAAAGAAGTAAAAGAGATTTCGAGTTTTGATTTTAAATTTATTTTTGTAAAACTATTTATAATTTGGGGGTTCAGTCTGATTTTAGATCGAACCGAATTGCTCGGTTCACAGTGAAGTAGATTTGTAAACGAAATTTTGGATAATAGAATAAATTTGAATTCTTTTAAAAAAATCATAAATTATTACGTGAAACTTATAATTTTATTTTATATATCAAAAAAATTATTTTAGATAAAATATTCTTTTTGTACATATGTATAATTGAAGTTTGATATTGGAAAAAAGGATAGGAACTGAAATAATTTTTGTGGTAACGTAGATCTTAAAAATTAAGATTGAATTTGGAGTTGAAAATGAACTTGGAAAATTGTGAGTAAAAGCTCATAAAATATAGAAAATAAAAATGGCATATATTTAATCCAACATGAATGCAATGGTAATAATAATATCTATAATCTAGTTTAATAGTAAAAATAACTTAATTATTAATCGAAATAAATTTTCAAAATTTTGTAATAATAAAAATATTTGTTCATATCGATATTTTATCAATATATGTGTCGATACATCCATAAATGTAAAATGTCAATATAAATATCGACATCAACATTTTTCATCCTCGGGTAATCGAGACAAAACTAGAATTTAGAGATTTAGGTATTACAATAAGGAAACGTAAATAATATTTGTTGATATCCACTAATCTTTTAAGTTTAATCTTTTAACTTTTGAGGTTTGTGAACTTTCAAATGTATCTAATAAGCCTTAAATTTTCACTTTTGCATCTAAACAGTGACATGTTTTTGAAAAGTCAAGTAGCAACACTCGTTTAATGGAGTTTAATTGTGATTAAATTCGGAGGTTCAA
The DNA here is from genome assembly GCA_037974625.1 of Cucumis cinereus. Classification (NCBI taxonomy): domain Eukaryota; kingdom Viridiplantae; phylum Streptophyta; class Magnoliopsida; order Cucurbitales; family Cucurbitaceae; genus Cucumis; species Cucumis cinereus. The sequence goes on from JBBPDJ010000014.1 coordinate 9,084,999, forward strand.
AAAAGAGAAACGTGTAAAGCAAGAGACAAACAAATATGATTAGTTTGGACACGTGAAGAATGATTAGCTTAAATATAACAATGACTAGAAGATAGAATCCCATGCTCACGACATGTCCGCCTTACCTAATAGGAGGATGTGATATCTTACCTATTCCACAAGTTTTGCACATTGGTTTTCCATTATCTAAGGTGTGTACGGTGGAGTTATATCAATTGATAATTCAAGTGAGTGGAGATGACACTATAAATTTGACGAAGAAGAAAAATCTTACAAGAGAGTATTCTAGCTAACTGGTCTACATTTATGGTAGTATAGGTTATAGTTTTTTTAGTCGAGAATTATGATTATAGGTGAAGACATTACGTGCAACATGGATTATCTTACTACAATGAAATTTATTAGGGTTTTGCATTCCTAAGTCACGATGACAATAAGTTCCTTTTCGAAGTCATAATGGTCGTAATTAAATTAGATGCTTTAATAATAACATCAATGACTCCGTTGATCATCACAACACAACCACTTAAATGTGCCCTAAACCAAGATGACATATTCGAAATATAATTCTTAAACTCAACTCTAACTAGTAGTCATAGGCTGAACCATTATGAAACAGGCCACCTAGACCAAAGATTCAAGAACCCATATGGTTATAACCCAAATGCAATTAATCCATTTACAAAATATTCCTTATGCTTTTTTATTTTTAAGTAGGATTATTCAAAATCTGTGCATTTTGTTTCTTGTTTTTTTTTTTTTTTAATAATTATTTAGAATATATTTGTTAGTGTTGTTGTTTTTAAGTTCATATAAAAAAAAATGTTAATATTCTTCAAAAATTAAGGATGGGTTCATTGAAAATCAATTACTCAAAGAAGCTAGCTTAATAGTTGAGACATCCAAAAATGTGACGAGAACAAAATTCAAAATTTCCCACAATAGCAGAGAACATCTTTGATTCTGTCTTGTCGAAATGTTCTTGATTTTGAAAGGACAATTTTGATACCATACTAAAGATGCTTACCGAATAAACTTGAGAACCTTATGAGTTGATCTAAAAACTCTTTGTTATGTAAACCTATAGCACACACCCACTAATAATTCAACAGACAAATTGAATTTAAAAGGGGAGAAAAAAAGGTCACAGTTAGGTTCATATCACAAGCATCAACGTTGGAATATGGAGCTGAAACTGCCATTCTATTCAAAGGTGGAGGTTTAAGTCCATACATCATTTTATTTTCTGGCCATAATCATAAGCCAGAAAAAAAAAAAAAAAAAACTCAAAAAAGAGCCACAAAAAATAGGCTCACAGGGCATTCACAGTCAATTTTATGTTAAAAAGGAAAAAGGCCAATGATTATCATCCACTATGACCATGGGAGGTGAAGCAAACAAACAAACACCATGATTTTACAAAAATGATCATCCATGGCTGCCACCAATGGACATAAAAACAGCTCTTTTCAAACAGATGACCAAAAGGGTGTCTGTCGCCTTCGATAGGTTCATCAACCACGGGCATGGCGGCCAGCCATTGGAGGTGAGTGCTTATGCAAAGCCAACAATGCTGGTTTCAAAAAGGTCCTCATCATGGTCAGCACTGGACTTGGGAGAACTTTCGGAGGTTTTGTCGATGGATTTCTCTAGTTCTTCGTCCATCAACATCTCCTGGGAACGGCATGTTAGACTACAGAAGGCTTTCTCCCCCCTGCAACAGTTCACGAGTTAGTTCTTAATCAAGAGCTTGAAACTGTAAAATGTGTACAAGACTGTAAGATTTTCTCGTGACGAACCTGTAAATGTAGATGTCTTTTCCCTCATCCAATTTCTTGTGACAGGAGTAGCACATGCTTAAGAAGTCGGTTAATGAATATGAAGTGGAGGTATTCAAGCTTTTAAAGGGACGAGGGAATCCTATCTCATTCATTTCATTTTCAGAAGATGAGCTCAAATAATTAGAGTGACATTCTAAAATGCAGTCACCATAAATATGGGTAGTTTTTGGGTTTGGACCATGTGAAATTACACATGTATAATCCTCAGACAGCTCAATCTCACTCGCTGAGAGAAGCTTATTAGATCCGTTGTCACAGGATAAGCCTAAAGAAGAACGCCGTTTTGTGAGGGGATATTTTTCGGACACTCTAGGTTCTTCACCTAAACAAGGGGAAGCAACACTCTCAGTAGTAGTACTACTACTGCTAACACTGTGACAATTTATACCAGATCGAGGAGCAAACGCCCTGTAGGAATCAAAAGAACGAGAGTAGTTCCCAAAAGGCTCACATTCTAACGAGGTTTCTCCAATTTCAAAAATCACATCAGAGTTTCCCTGTTCAATGGGAGTTTTGGTCTTTGGTACCTGGAAAATTGCATAGTTTTTAGGCAAGGATTTAGGTCCCCAGATAAGATTTGCCTGTGGTGGAGAATTAGATTTCTTGGCCAGACTTCGAGGTCCAAAGAGAGTGGTCTTACTATCCGATGATCGAAGAACTTTCCCAAATACTTTACTATCATCATCATTTAAAGAATCAATAATGCTCAGCCCGAGTTTACTAGAATCCCAGTTCTTTCTATGCCCCTCATTGGATGATGACCTAGGAGATCTAAGAGGGTTGCCTAAACTTGACAATACCCAAAAATCAAGAGGGGAAGTTGGACTTTTGGCTGAATCAGACTCTAAACCTTTAGGAGACAACCCAGTAAACAGGTGAGATCTTTTGAAAATAGAACTACATTTGGGGTGAAGCTCAGAACCAGAACAAGGGACATTCATCTGATTCATTATGTATTGATCTCTCTGAACCGACCTTGTTCTCTTCCTCAGCATTGTTTCGGTTCGCCACTCCAAAAATTCAACCCCTACAAAACCAAAGCTTTTTTTCTACATCAATGTTATTTGGGTTCATTCACAAATACAATATAGTTTCAGAAATCCATCAGAATCAGCAGAAACCCAGCAGCATTGTGCAGTGTAAAATACAAACATCATTAACATCTGATCGTTGATAAGGAAGTCCCCAAAAGAAGAACACAGTCCACAGAATCAATTCAGAAGTAGCAGAAACTGACATTTCACACATTTAGAACAAAGTGAGAACGCAAAATCAGATCCAATGGCACAAGAAACAGCCCTGTGAAAACTCTAAACAACAATCAAAACCCAAAACTCAAATATGCAGTAACATTCCCCGATTTCCATTAAGAAAAAAATCCCCCAATAGAAAATTACAGTAGTTTCAATCAATAAACGATTGAAATGGGAAAACCCCAGATGAGAAATCCCAACGATTGAGTCGAAAAGACAATCAGATACGAAGTAAAGATTAAACTACCAAGAGGGGTGACCCCAAAAAATGTAAAAACAAACAGAAACCCTCGTTTTCTGGAGGACAAACCATAAACATTTGAAAATAAAAAAGACGAAAACCCAAAGAATCATCAGGAGATTGAAGAACATGAAAAAGGGAATGAAAATAAACAAGAAAGGGAGAAAAATTTTACCTGGGTTTGTGAAATCTGTTGAAAGAGGTCTGAAACTTCAGTAATGGGGTTGTTGTGAACAGAAAAATTAGTGAATGGAAAAGGGGGAAAATGGGGTAATGGTATGGCGAACTGTGAAACTTGTGAGGCACTCTTCTCTTCGCTTCCCTTGAGTTCTCTCTCTAGAAATTGCCTCAAAATCAGTGAAGCAGTGAGCTTCAGAAACACACCTCTTTCAGCTCTATGAGAAAACCAAAACTTTACCTCTCTACTAATGCAATGCCGTGCAGTACAGTATTTTGGCAGAGAATTATTTTGTACGTATTTTTCCTTCATTTTCCTACTTTTCACTGCATTTATTTCTCAATTCAATTCCCCACTACCCCTTTTTTTCTCTCTTTTCCACTTGTCCTTCCATTTTTACCCCCTCCTTTTTTTTACTCTACTAAATTAAATAAATACTACTTTGAGTCTTTCTAACTATAAGACAACATTATCACAGTTATCTTCTGATATTTGTATTATTTCAGTTTTTTTTTGTATATATATTATATAGAGTATAAAGTTGAAAAGAGCTCGAGTCTCCCGAACCTATACTAAATTCGTCAATGACTACACATAGTTTCTATTAGCATTACTACGGTAGAAGTTCTATTCTTGCACTTTACATGTTGTCGAAAAGAATACTTAACAATGTTTGAAGGAACTAATGCTCTATAAATGTGCGTGGTAGAAACGGTAGTAATGTGGCTTAATTCTCCAATCCACGTAATGTAAAAGAACAAAGTTTTGTATGTTTGATGAAAATTGTGATGAAAGGAGTGGTAATGACCTAGAACAACGTTCATTATTCAAGTCCAAATTTCGTGCATATCGTCGACCTCGTAGTTAGAAGCTTGATTTTTTGATCCCACGTATTGTAAGATGAAAAACTCCTAAATGTAGAACGAAAATTATGATCTGTGACATATGTGATGATGACCTAAAACAATGCAACGATCAATTTCGTTCGTATTTACCGCCACATTATGTTTTGAATAACTATTCAATATGAACCTCGAAATGTCAATTTTTTTTCACAGATAGGCAATATTTTGGAGGGTTTTTGTGTAATTTAGCCTTTTAATTTCTTTAATCGATGAAATTGTGTTTGAAGCAAGCAAAATCATGTGTATTTAAGATTGTAAGTCACTTTGGAATGACAAAAGAATCAAATTTTATGATTTGGGTTCTTTGTATTTTCTTCAAATAATTCAATTTCATTAATTGAAGGAGATTTGTGAATCTAATTGTAACTTAATGATTAAGTTATTTATTTAACATTTTCATTTACAAGTAAAGTTTGAATCTTTATTTATTCTAATAATAAAAATAATGTGGTAATATTTTATGAGTGTTATTGAAAAAATAATTTAAAGGGATTTATTTGGATTTGGGTATCTAAAATTTATATTCATTTATTATTATTTCAAAGTTTATTCAACAGATTGTGATCTTATAATTAAAAATGATCATCTAAATAAATATTTATTTTCCCTTTTCTAAATTTTTGTAGATAAAACAAATATATTCCCCAAAATATAGTTATTTCCTAGAAATTATTATAGTTAAATCTGGTCAAAACGTGTTTTTAAGATAAGTTTTCAATTTTTACATTTAACATTACAGCATTTTTTATTTTTTATTTTGTTTTTTTATTGTTATTGCTATTATAATGCAATTTTTTTTTAGTTTTTGAATAAAATAATTAGGATTAATTGCAAAACGACCCCTCTAGATTACACTTTTAAACTTTCAATATTACAATGATCGAAAAAAATGGACCCACAAATGTTGAAAACTGAATCACCAAATTTATATAGTCAGTACAATTTATACTATTTTGCGAGTTTGAGTGTTCAATTTTAAAATTTGGATAAGTTTGAGAACTTAGTTTTTTATTTTGTAGTTTAAGGATGTAATTGCAATTATCATCCTAATTTATGGGTGGTTTTTGCAATTTTTTAAAATAATTAAATAATTAAACTACAAATTAGAATTTTGAGATTTAAATCTAAATAATTAGTATTGTAAGTTTTTTTTTTTTTTTTGTACAATGTTATTGAGATAAATTAGTATTATGCCATTATGAATTGTTTGAAATGCTATTTAATGGCCAAAATGTACATTTTGGTGTTTCTAAGATTATTATCTAATAGTTATTAGGGTCAAAATTAATTAAAATGGTAAACTTGTAATTTAAGCCAATAAAATTTTTTTCTTCAAAACCAGTATGCCCAAAGAAAATCTCTGTCTTGTTCTTGAAATTTGGTATATATATTTAAAGTTGAATTTAAATTTTGACTAAAGTTAAATTTATTGTTGACCAATTGTGTTTTAAATGACCTTTGAAAATGGTGTTTTCTTTTAATTTGATTACTTTGTCATGGTTCTTTTACCAAAAAAGATAAAGAAAAAAAAAGTATTAATAATTTATTTTATGAAAATACTTTTGACTAGTGTATATATTATAGATTTAAGTTATAATGATTTTGTTTTTCATTTTTAAAATCTAGGTTTGTTTCTTTTGGATATTTCAATTAAGATTTTGTCATTTTCTGGAGAAACACTTAAATTTATAGATCCGACAGATTTAGTATATATCAATATTAGAAAATAGCTTAGTGATTAAATTGTCTTCTACTCGTTTATGAACTAAAGTTTACGTCTCACTTTAAACATTTTCATCTATATTATTTTTAGCCCCGATCAACGTATTTTATGGATTTACAAATGACAATATCTTTTTCTTTTCAAAAATTTAAATTTGCTTGATTTCTTTTAAAATATTACCACAAGGTGAATAATACATATAAATTAATGAGGGAAAGTGATTTCGGTTTTCAAAAATTAAAAAAACGAATTAATTTTTATTAAATAGGACAGTACATGTTTCAATGCAAATATGTCATTAATTTTTTTTATTTCTCACAATATTCCTTCAACTAAATGACCAAGAAATTTCAACATTCATCCTATGAAATTGAAAAAAAAAACTCACTCTCTCTCTCTCACTCTATATATATATTTTTTAAAATAAGTGATTCGGATTGTAGATCTTTTAATCATTAACGCATTCATTTATCAATCTAAGATTTATGAGTATCGTATTTTTGGTTAAAAAACAATAAAAGGGTATTTTGATATAGGGTATTGGTTGGTCTAGACGTTCAACATCTTCAATTTCGCTTTTAAAAAGGCGAGTCATTAGAAAACGACAAAGCTGATGATGACTAAAGATCTTTATTACTAACCAACAAACGTTCACGACGTTTAACCATGGTTACTACTTTACCGATCACAGTTAACGTTGGGTCGCAATCAGGTACATCAAAATTATGCTACGCTTGGTCAATTTAAAATTTTGGATTTTTGCTATTTTTGGTTTCAAAGGACTAAAAGGAGATGAGATGGACCATTACTTTCAACCCTAAAAATATGCAAAATACTTTATTTTTATTATTATTATTATTATTATTATCACTATTATAATTATTATTTATAGTTATGTAAAAGACGAACATTGATATTTTATTCTCAATTTGAATTATAATTTATTTTTCTCTCTAAATTCTCTCTTTCTCTCCTTTTACTCTCAAATCGTTTAGAGAAAATATCAATATATATTCTTAATTTTTTTAATTTGTGTTAATTCAAATTGTGATGCTGTAATTGTTTTAATTTAAATTATGAAATTTGGTATGTGTGACGATAATTTTGCTATATTTTGTAAATATGTTGGTTCGGTTCATCGTACTATTTTTTAAAATGTCCCTTAAAAAATCATGTGTGTTGAAAATTTGGTATAAATTAAATAGCAAAATTCAATGGCTGAATTATATATAACCTTTTTTTAAAAAAAAAAAATTGAAACTAAATACCGAATAGACATTATAAAAACTAAAAATACTTTATTTGTTTTCAAGTATTAATAAAACAAATATTTAAACTAAGATGAAATAATTAACAGTATAATGTGATTAGTGATAGCTTTGTTTTGGTTTTTTTGATAGAAAATTGTGAACTTTAATCAATAATTGAGAGTTTGGTGATGAAAACAGAGGAGTGGCATGTATATTATTGTTTATTATATGTTAAAATTGCGATATAATATAACAAAAACCATATTAAATTACTTGATTTGATTATGCTCTAAGTTAATTAAAAATTTAAAATTAGATGCCATAGTATAAATATGTGGTTATTTATTATTATTATTATAAATTAAATTGCCATTGACAATCAAAGGTTTTTTCTATATGTTTTAGTAATATATTTAAGTATTTATTTAATAATCATTTTGATTTATTTTTTAATTAAACCTAGCAGATATCTCTTCCACCTATAAATTTATTATCTTGTTGTTTATTTTATATATCGATGTTTTCAAAATTAAGTCAAGCTTTTGAAAACCGTTTATGCATCAATTATATATATATATATATATGTATTACATATTAAAATTGAATAATAAATCTTAATTGTAATAAAAAAAAAGATTTCTTAAAAAAAAAAAAGGAATTGGATAATGGGAGTGAATGTGAGTTCAGAAATCCGTCCTTTCGCGGCAGCAAACAGCCGCACATAAACGGAACTTTTAACGCCGTTTATCAACCGTCACAATTTAACTGCACACAATACTAATTATTATTATTATTATCTTTTATTTTTTGGTGTAACGTAAAAAAAGGTAACCAAATGTAAGTAAAGTAAGTATAATATTAACTATGAACATTCGGAACATTTTGAAATATAGCATAGTTGACTAAAATATTTATAAAATATAGTAAAATTTTAAATTATATCAACAATAGATACTGATAGTATCATCAATCATCAAGAGCGTAGTTCAACTGATACTTGTATGTACCTAAAGACCAATAAGTCTCATATTCAAATCATCACCTCTGCTTGTACTATAACAAACTGTCTAATGCATCCTTAAAATTTCAATTTTATATTCAATAAGTTCCATTAATTTTAATTTTGTGTATAACAATTGATCTCGACCCATTCAACCGTTTAGAGTATCGTTATTCTTATCTCATACTTTGAGATTTGTTTGAGGTATTTACTTTTAATTTCGTATGCTAATAAATCTTAAATTTAGTTGTTAGTTTTCTAAAATTGATTAAATGATAATAATAATTTTATTAAAATATAATTACGATCTTCAATCTTTTTAAATTTGTTAAATTTTGATAATCAAACTTATAAGTTTATTTGATTTTCTTCATGTACTTTCAATTGTCCAGTCTCTCGAAATTAATTTGATATTATTAATAATTTTCATACAATAAAATGAACTATGTTGATATGTTTTCACGATAATAACAAAAAATATTTAGAAAAATAAATAAGTGAAAACAAATTATAAGCTTAATCGAAATTATATAAATAAATTCTACACATTAACTAAAATCGAACAAATTTTAAAATATTAACGACAAAAACAGTATTTTGATACATTGTTTATTGTGGGATCCTTCATTTGAAAGGAAAATCGAATTTGGCATCTAAAATTTCCACTTTGGTCCTCCATCTTTCACTTTTTTCTTTTTATTGGTATGTTTTTTCTTCTTTGTCACGTTGTGGTAATGGAGCCAATATTTATTCCATGAGTGACACTCAATTATGTCATTTCCTATTTTACATATATTGGGAGAAAATATGCTCTTCATTCAAATCTTTATTGTATATCGTCAAATTAATAACTCGTAATTTCAAATCAATCAAAATTCATTTCTAACACGTTACGATGTGATGTCACTTGCAAACATTTTGGATATGAATTGAATGATTCAAAGAAACGATTTTTATTAAATCTAAGTTTCTTAAGCCCTCGACTTTTTAGTTTGTTTAATCTGAACTTAAAATGTCGAATCTATACTCTAAAGCCTTAAGTTAACTTGTACTAAAATCGAAATTTAAAGGAATGACTTGAAACTTTTGAAATTTTATGACTAAATAGATGCTACAAACAAACTTTAAAAACTGAACCCCACCAACTTTATTTATTTGTTATCTACATTATATCAATAGTTTTAAAATCCAAACAAAATTTAAAAAACTAAAATAATAGCTTTCACAAGGTCGTTTTTGTTTTAAAAATTTGGTTAAGAATTCAATCATTGTAAGACATAGAAGCTTAAGTTAAAAAAACAAAAAAACAAAATGATTATCCAACATAGCCTAAACTTTTTAGTAAACTTGCAAAATAATGCATTCAAATATTTACCGATATATTTTTCTTTGATATAGTAAAGAAAAGTGAACCCAATCACAATTTAGATTAAAAGATCTGTTCCTTAAGGTTGAAGATCCAAACGATCGATTTTTGGTTTTTTTTACTAAAAATAAAAAATTCAAAATTTAATTTATAGGACTTAAAAAAGTAATTCAATCGAGACTGTAAAGCATATTGAGTAAAAACAAATATAATTTACCATAAGCTTTAACCTATTGTACAATCAAAGATTAAACATCAATTACAAATGGATATCAAGTTTACAATTCTACGAGTATATCAATGAAATTTAAATGAAAATATTTAAATAATAATTAATTTTTAATACTTTCGTACCAAATTGTAAATTATTAATTTGTAATATGAAATTTGTTATATTTTGTGTCATTTATAATAATTCTCTAAATTAAGTATAATTAACTTAGTTTTCAATAATTTGAAGTCACTATTAAAATTAATCAGAAAGCAATTTCTGGAGATTATGTAGAGGCTCTTAGTTAGGTGAAGAAGAGATTCTAATTATACTTTTGGGTAACCAATTTTGAAGTAAGATATCCAATAAAGTAAGTAAGATATACTCTCAGTCTCACCATGATTGAGAAAAAAAAAATGTATAATCCAAAATTAAATTCTAGAAATCCAAATAATGAAAATTTAATCGTAACTTTATTAATGAACACATTCAGATTTCATCAGACTAGCGAATTCAATTCCAATTTACTCATACAAATTCATCCAAATCTATATTTCCAGATTAGATAATCAGTCATATTCATATTCGCCATTTATAAATTTTATACACTTCCAAGAAAATTCAACGAGTTCAAAAGCTTCAAAATTTTCTAACCTTACCCAATAATCATGGTTCCAGCTCCATTGTCTGTCATGATTTCTAGCAACAATGAATGCTCCAGCCTCCCGTCAATGATACTCGCCGTTCTCACTCCTTGAGCCAACGATCGGACACAACAATTCACCTTCGGAATCATCCCTCCGCCGATTCTTCCCTCGTCCATCATCTTCTTCACTCCTTTAATGTCTATCTGTTTCACTAAGCTTTTCGGATCATCACGATCTTCCAGAATCCCCGCCACATCCGTTAGTAAGATTAGCTTCTCAGCCCCTAGCGCCGCGGCTAATTCTCCAGCGACTGTGTCCGCGTTGATGTTGTACATCTGCCCTGACTCATCGGCAGCCACCGATGAGACCACCGGAATGTGGCCTTTGTCCAGAAGTGCCTGAAGAACCGTAGGGTCCACACGTGCGACCTCTCCTACGAACCCTAACTGTGCCGCGTTAGGAGCTGGCCGAGCCGTGAGTAGCCGGCCGTCCACACCGCAGAGCCCTGCGGCTGATGCTCCGGCCTTATTTATCAATGAAACTAGATTCTTATTCACGTCGCCGACCAATACCATCGATACTATTTTCATTGTCTCGGCGTCGGTCACTCGAAGACCGTCGCGGAAAACGACCTCAATGTTGAGGCGTTTGAGCCAGTTGTTGATTTCCGGCCCACCGCCATGGACTAAGATCGGGCGAAGGCCGACGCAGGAAAGAAGAACAAGATCGTTAACAACCGAAGCTTGAAGCGACCGCGATTTCATGGCGGCACCTCCGTACTTGACGACGATCGTTTTACCTCGAAATTTCTGGATGAATGGCAGTGATTCTGAGAGAACATCGACTCGGAACTGTCCTGGAGTAACAGAATCAACCACAGCCTCCATTTGCTGAGTGGCTGAACATCTGATCAACAGCGACGAAGAAGAGGAAGGTAATCTGCGGAATCGCGGAGCAGGCGAGAAGATCGAGGAACTGGAAATGGAAGGATTGAGCAAGGATTTGGAGGTAAATAGCTTGGACGCTGATGGACTCAACAAGCTTTCGACTGCCGGCATTTTCTGATCGAACCGGCGAGGGAGAGTGAACGGCGGAGAAGAATTGGGAAAGAGTAATTAGGGCTTAAAGAGGGAGAGCAAGCCAGTGATAAAACAGAGAGAAGTTTATAACAATTTCTTTTTTCTGTGTCGGATTAATTTAATTAAAGAAGACAATTCGGAATTTCCGAAAAATACTATAATAATAGTATGAAAGAATCACAATTATTTGATGTTTTCGTTATGTACCAAACGTTTTTTTTAATTAAAAAAAGAAAAAAGAAAAATCAATAATGATACCATCGAGAATGCTAAAAAACCATGTGGTTTGTGTATTAGAAAAAAACTTATTTGAATATCTTTCTTTTTTTCTTTTTGGTATATTATTGAGGTGGAGATTTGAATAATTGCACGGTGTGAAAAATAATAACATAATATTTAGTAATCGTGACAGAGCATTCTCTGCTTCCGTCTCCGTTTAGCCAGAAATTTTTCTCTCATTCTATCTCTTGTTCTCTGCTCCATTAGGGGTCCCTATTCCCATGAAAAAATTGGACATACTATTTACCAATGTATGTTTCATATATCAATGTCATTTTCAATAAACTACGAAACTTTGTCAACGTGCTACTTTTTCAAATTTTGTTTTTTTTTAATTCAAAATTTTCCTTCGAGATAAATTGAATTTTTTAAAAAAATACACACAACAACACTATTCATATCATTTCACCTAAAAAAAATAAAAATTGAATTGACACGAGTTTTTGTTTATTTTACTAAATAAACTTTATTTTTTATAATATTTCAACTCATACTATTCCTAAACTTTATATTGTTTGTAATTATCTTTTCATTGTTTCTGCTTGAAATATAAATCTAGATGCTCACTTACTTCGTAGAATTAAAATTAGAAACGGTTAATTGTGGTCTAATTTACCATCAGAGTTCCATTATCTGATCATAAAAATTTAGATCAATTTTTCATTGGTTTACATAAATTTTTTAAAAAATCTATCAAAATAGATGTTTTCATAAAATTGAGATCTCCATATCATTGAAATCAAATTTTCAAACTTTGATTTTGAACAAAATCAATCGGGTGAAATTTCAAGATATGGCTTTGATGGGCTCACCTGAACCTTCTAATCCGCTTAGAGGCCGAGTTCATATCAACTTATTTATTTCCAAATTAGTATTAAATAAGAAAATTTATTTTAAATCAGAAATATTTAGAAAATAATTACAAATATAGCATACATAGTATTTAGCAACTATATGCTATATTTGAAAATAAATGGTTCCGACGAGCTCGATCTTCCAAGCGGCCGTTGATCTTTGCCGGCACTGAACGGTTACAAACGCGTCGGCGGTATTCCAGTTATCAATTTGATCGCTGAATCTTCAGGTTTAGATGATGTCCGAACAAGATAAACCAGTGAAATCGTATTCTGAGGCGTCAACGACTTCCTCGGTTGAAATTCAGAATTGGATAGAGTAATCGAAGAATTTTCCATTTTTTGAGAATCTCTCATTTGCATTTACCCTAAAAATTTTCTTTACTTCTCAGAGCGCAAGATTTGCTGAAGAAGAAACTGATCAAAGAAGATGATTTGGAAGGGAACGAGAACGATTTGAAGTACGTCGGCGGCGTTGATATAAGCTTCTTAAAGGAAGATTCGTCAGTTGCGTGTGGTACGCTCGTGGTTTTGGATCTTCAAACTCTTCAAGTTGTTTATGATGACTTCTCTCTTGTTACTGTTCAAGTTCCTTATACCCCTGGCTTTCTCGCATTTAGAGAGGTTTCTTTTCCCTCACTTGTTCTTTTTGCCTATTATTAGTTTATTTACGTATTCGTAGGATTCCTCTGTTCCGATGATTGTTAATGATCGTATTTCTTGATATCTTATTTGAAATCCTGTGGCATAAGCGGTTTACTCTTGGTAATTAGATACATTTTGTTGCTTTGGTTCTTCAGGCCCCAGTTCTCTTGGAGCTTTTGGAAAGGATGAAAAAGAGAGCTCCTCTTTTGTATCCACAGGTGAATGTTTAGTTGCCTGGGCTGACTTTGTTTATGCCACTCAAAAACAGTATTTTCTTGTTATGCTTAAATCATCTGAGATACTTCTTCTTTTGTGGAGGTCATTCATAATTTTTCGAAATGCATGTATGAATCTGTAACCTACCGCAGTTTTGTGACTCCTGAACCGGGAATTTTAAATACCGTTTACTGGTTAGATCCCAACTTTCACCAATGCCCTCATTATCCAGTGTTGATATGTCAATATATTTTTAAATCGAAAGGTTTGACATCGATACTTAAATGTGTATATTTATTCGTTGACATAAATGCACTTGGAACGTCAAAAAATTTGATCTCTTAGCTTCAATATGTCTATGAAACAAACAACAAAATAATATAGTTTGAAGTAAAATTGATATCTATCAATATTTTAACCCTTGGTTGTGATAATAGTCTACTCTGGATATTTTTGCATTTCAAATGACTGTTTTTTCTTTATTGAACCAGTTATTGATGGTTGATGGAAACGGAATACTCCATCCTCGAGGTATTTTTTTCTTTCTTCAAAGTCCTTAGTGGTGGGATCCTTTCTAGTTTCAGGAATTGTTCGAATTGGCTGTGGTGTTCTACAACTTAAAGCTTGATTGAATATCTGTGGTAGTATGAAATATCAATATAATATGCTAGTGGAACACTGAACATTCCGTGGGAGGAACGTGCAGGTTTTGGTTTGGCCAGTCATCTTGGCGTTCTTGCTAATTTGCCTACAATTGGAATTGGCAAGAATGTGAGTTTTGATTTCATATAACATGCCATTGATTTAAATGTTTAACCCCTTCAAGTATTCTGATGTGTTCTACAATGTCAATTTTAGCTGCATCATGTTGATGGTCTTACCCAGACCAGCGTGAGGCAACTTCTTTCCGAAGGCAAAAACAAAGATTCTGTAATAACTTTGAAGGGTATCTCTGGATGCACTTGGGGTGTGGTAAATGATATATAATCTGGCTGAGTCCTTAGTTTCATTTTTCACATGCTTTGCTACCATTTAATAGAACAGCTTTGATTTGGGAAAATTGTTTAAGCTCTTCCTCTCCTTTCAGGCTATGAGATCTACTGTTGATTCATTGAAGCCTATATACGTTTCAATTGGTCATCGTGTTTCGCTCGATACTGCCATCAGGATTGTTAAAATCACTTGCAAATATCGTGTTCCAGAACCTATCCGACAGGTAGAACATAAATTTGGTTGAAAGATATCCGTAATGATTATAACTTCTTCATCATAATTTCTGCCGAAAATTCTTATAATTCCTGTTATAGAAGTTCATTTTTTAGTCTAAACAGGTCGAGCTATGTTTTGTGTAAAAACGAACCTGTTGATTGTTGCATAGGTTCATATGGTGGGTGGAGTAGAGATATTATTGAGCCTCCTCAACTTTCTTCCATGAACTGAATATCCAATGCTTGCTCTTGATCTGACTTTTCTACATAGTATTCATGTTTGAATCTTGCTTTAGGGGTGAGATATTGATGTGAGATCACTGAGATGTGATATTTACTTCATATATGATTCAGGCTGACATTAGGTCAAGAGAATACCTCAAGAAATATCAAATGGGAATGTTAGAAAGAACAACTTCATAGCAAAGGTAACTTTCTTACTGATATCAGTCACGTGGACATGAGATAATTTATGTTAAAAAAAGTGCCCATAACCATAAATAGTTATCATGTTATTGGGAATCAAACACTTGTCTGAGATTTACTCCACATGAAAACTTTTAATTGATTCTGTCATTAAAAAATGAAGAGGGATGATGGACTTGGGAGAAAATTAATGAAGGGGCCATCATTAGGTTCCATTGCCTGTACATATTTAGGTCAACTGCAATAGCTCATAGAAGAAAGACCAGAAAGTTTAAAGACAATTCTCTTGTATGTCAGCAGCATGCTTTTAAAAATAAAATTGGGATCCACAAATATTTATGAAGACAAATTTCTATTGTGAACAAAGGGATTATGACACTCTCTTAGTACATTGATTAAGCTCATCCTTCCCTCCATTGAGCTTTGCCTGAATTATTGTTTTTATTGTCTTTTAGCATTTTCACTTTTAATTTTGGAAACATTTTCATATTTTGTATTTTCTTACATGATAATAATAATTATTATTTAACCAATTTTGATATAATTTAAGTTCGACATGCTAAATTTAAATTTAAGGACAACTACACTATAAATATACCATTATGGCTCTACCATTTGAAGGAACTTGAACTTTTGACTTCTTTTCTATTATTCATTTTCCTTATTGACTTAGGCATCAATTTCTTCTTTTTTTTTTTTTTGTTGCAGGGTGTTGAAATATAAATATACTTTCATGGCGCTGTGTCTTTTTCCTTCATGGTTTAATGAAAATTTATTCTCCTTAGAAGGTCATTCTGTTGATTCTGATCTTATATCATATATGTAGCTTTGTACCGAGTGCTGTTTTCTTATTTTTTGGACAAGGTGATTGCTTAAACGGTGTATTCCTTCATACTCTATTCAATCAAGAAAGGAGGAGCAGATGAAAACATTGAGAGCTGCTTTTGGGTTGGGCCTCATCAGACGATAGTAAACAGGTTAGAGAGGAGATTTGTGATCCGTCAGGGAATAGAAGATAGGGCCATAATGGTGATATTAAGCGCCATGGAGAAGTCTGAACACTCATCTTTTGGACACATAATTTAACTGAAAAAAGCGTAGCATTGAAGATCAGTACGACGAAGAAAGGGTTTGAAACAGTCGAAAGTCATCAGAAGGATACAAAAAGAAAGGCCAAGGATGATTCTTCCAACACCGATTCTGGTGAGCGTAAGGGAACCAAGAAGAAGCAGTCGATAGATAATGGAAGAGATGATCCTGAAAATGAACCAGACAGCAATTTTGGTACGAAAAGGAAGCATAAGGAACACAGAAGGACAGGAGGCATGACGGTGATAAGAGATTAAGTGTAATCTACATCGAGCTTGACCCGACTACCCTTTCAAGTTAATAGGTTAAATTTCAAAAGTCATGGTTTGATTCTGACTTCGTAGTTAGTTTGTTGAACTACAAATAATAATAACAACAACAACAACAACAACAACAACAAATAATGTCCTTCGACGAGCAAAAATATTTCAAGTTAAAATATAGTTTCAATTCTAATTTTGGTCTTCTGGTTTTGGAGAAAGTTACAAATCAAAATCTCTGTAGTTTATAATTCGAATTTCAAATTGTTAAACTATTTGTAAATTTTATCAAATTTAATATATGATGAGTGATTTTTTTTTATCATTATTATTACAAATATTGTGCAACTTACTAGAAAAATTGTAGTTTTTATGAAGTTTGTCTTAATAAATATCAAGATGACCCTCCAGTAAAATAGAGAAGTGAGATAAGTGATCAAATTTCTTTTCCAAGCTTCTTCCTATTCAATGAAAAAAGAAAAATAGAATACTAATGTCTTTACATATATCATTGATAGACATATACAATAATTTGTGATTTATTACGAATATATTGTAATATTTTATTATAGGAAAAAGGAAAATTATAAAAAAATAAAAAAATTGACAAAATATTGACACTTAATAAAAATAAAAAGTGTAATGAGTGGTTTTTTTTACCTAAGTGTTCTATATTTGAAAAAGTCTCTATTATATATGTAAATATTTTTAGAAATTTTGTTATTTAAAATAATTTTTTATTTTTATAAATATAAATTTTAGATGATAGATAGGTATTTGTTTTCCTTTTTATGAAAATATGCACAAACCATCCTTAAGTGTGATGTTTGTTGCAATTACTCTTAAATTTTTAATTTGATCGATCACCATGCTTAAATTATAAAGTGTGAAATTGTTGTAAGAAAAAAAATGTCTCTTTTTTTAGTTACATTTGGGAAATTTTTAATTTTCTTTCTTAGAGATGTTTGGATGAAGTTATTTTTAGACGTTGAGTTGATAATTATCATGTAAGATAGTAATTAGGGAAGTTGATACGAGTAATAACGAAAAAGATAAATTAACACAAATGAATGGGTAAGAAAGATTTTAAGTTGTTGGTGCATCCAAACTGCAGGTGAATTTCTTTGGCCACCTAACTCAATTACATTTCTTTTGCCTAATGCCTCCCTAATACTTTTAATGGATTCCTTAGATCACTAATAATAAAGTCTCAAAAAAATTTATTTCACATAAATACAATACTAAGGATATTTTCAGATAATTCAACAAAATATCTTATAAGTTAGGGTTTTTCATTGCGCCTATTTCTCTTTCACCTTCGGACCGGAACTCTCAATTTCTCTCTCTCATCTCTCATCGTTATCGATTTATCTCAAGCATCTCCGTCTCTGATCTCGATTTTTCTCTCGTCTCTCTCTCAATGTTGTCGCCGTATCTGATCGGTTAAGATCCCTCCGTCTCTGACGTTTTCTCAAGCTCTCTTTGTTGTCGTTGTTAACTCTCACTCTCGGTTCTTCTTCAGGTTTGAGGTGTGTAGATTTGAAAATATTATTTTGAGGGGTTTATGAGATGAAATCTTGGATTTTTTTTTATGATATGTGAGGTTAAGGTTATGTGTTGTCTGTTTTTTTGCTCGCAGTTCTGATCTTCGGTTTCTCTTTTAATTATTTTGGTGCTTGAGATTCGCTTTCTTCGTAATTTTTTGTTATTTGATTTGGGTTTTTAGTTGAATGCGACATTGATTTATTTTGTTTGCGATTTGTGTTTTTTTCTTCACTGTATTGAATGGTTTTGAATGATTCGGTAGTTCTTGACTGAATTCTTTTTAGGTTGGTGAAGCAGGGCTATGTATAACGGTATTGGATTACAGACTCCTAGAGGGTCTGGCACTAATGGTTATATCCAGACGAACAAGTTTTTTGTGAGGCCAAAGACTGGAAAGGTTGCTGAAAGCACCAGAGGATTTGAAGAAGATCAGGGCACTGCTGGAGTTTCTAAGAAACCCAATAAAGACATTCTCGAGCATGATCGCAAGCGTCAGATTGAACTCAAACTTGTCATACTTGAGGACAAGCTCATTGACCAAGGCTATACAGAGAATGAAATTTCTGAAAAGTTGAGGGAAGCTCGCGAGAATTTGGAAGCTGCTTCTGGTTCTGAGGAAAAAGATGGATCTTCTGCCATTGTTCTTGCTGATAAGAGGTATGGTGTTCACTCGTTAATTTTGTGGGTTTGATACACAAAAGCTTGAAGAGATTGAATAATAAATTGCTGAATATTTGATAGCTGGGAAGTCATTGAGAGTTCCATTTTATTCTATTATTATAATCAGAAATTCTCAAATACCATTCTTTTGGTATTTAGTTTTTGTTAATTGCTTGTATACTAAATTTGTTTGCATATTGCTACTTTTTTTCTTCTTCTTGAATTGGAAGGCACTCCTCTTCTTTCGTAAATGATATGTAAGATGATGTAATTTATTTCTTGAGAAATAATAATGACTGTACCAGGTAAGAATGGAGTGTGATTGTGAAGCACATCATTTTTATTCACTTAATGGAAAATGTGGAACTGGGAAGGAGACTGGAGCAAAACCATATGTGAATACTGTATATGATGAAGTTCGCATGGTAAATAGCAATTATCCATGGTTGCTTGGCTTGCCCGTGCTTTCTTGCAAGAATTGCCCTTGCCGAGCAGTATAATTGCCGTTCAATAATAAATGGTAACTTTTTTAGTGGTAGAATGAATATTTGGGTAGTGACAAGAAAGTGGCCTACATAAAATTTCTTTTTTAATTATTATTTTTATGGCTCTTTGTCTTCTTCCTTCATGGTTTAACGCAAATTTATTTTCCTTTTGAGGTCAAACTAATTATTGTACGTACTATATTTCTGTCGACTCTGATCTTTTATCATATTTATAGCTTTGTGCCCAGTGCTGTTTTCTTATTCTGTGCACGAAGTGATTGTCTAAATGCTGTTTCCCTTGATTGAATAGGGTATCAGATACTCAGACTCACCAAATTGCTGCAAGAAAGGAGGAGCAGATGAAAACATTGAGAGCTGCTTTTGGGTTGGGTTCATTGGATGATGGTGAACAGGTTAAAGAAGAGATTGCTGATCCATCAAGGAATAGAAGAGAGGGTCAGGATGCTGATATTAAGCGTCATGAGAAGTCTGAACACTCTTTTTTGGACAGAGAATTTAACTGGAAAAAGCGTGGCACTGAGGATCAGTATGATGATAAGGATGTCAAAAAAGGGGCTTCAAAAGAGTTGAAGGGTCATCAAAAGGATAAAAAAAGAAGGCCCAAGGATGATTCTTCTGACACAGATTCTGGTGAGCGTAAGGGAACCAAGAAGAACTTGAGAGAGAGTAGAAGGAATGATTCTGGAAGTGACCTTGACAGTGATGTTGACAATAAATATATTGCCTCAAGGAAGTCTAAAAAGAATAGAAGGCATGATAGTGACGATTCTTCTGAAACTGATTCTGGTGGCGAGCACAAGGGAACCAACAAGCACTTGAGAAATAAACGGAAAGATGATCCTGAAAGTGACTCAGACAGCGATTTGGACCAAAAATATTTGACCTCGAGGAAGCATAAGAAAAACAGAAGGCATGATAGTGATGATTCTTCTGATACTGATTCTGGTGGAGAGCACAAGAAAACCAAGAAGAGTATGAGAAATAATCAAAGAGGTCATGGAAGTGATCCCGACAGTGATGTTGACAAGAAACACACCTCAAAGAAGCTGGAGAAAAACACAAGGCATGATAGCGATGAGTCTGATGGTGATAAGATTGGGATGTACAGCCACAAGAAAGTATCTGGTCGACATGAAAGTCAAAAGGTGAAGAAGCAAAGAAGCCAGAAACAGGATTCTACTGATGAATCCAATTCTGACAGTGGGATTGAAGATAATAAACACGGGCAACTGAAACACAAAAACCAGCATGGTAAAAGATATGGAGAAAGTGACAACTCTGACCATGACAGTTCTGATTCTGATGTAGGTCGCAAGAAGAGTACGCATAGGTATCACAGAAAACGTACAGGAAAGAGCAGGGTTGATAGTGAGTCCGATTCCGAAAAGTCGAGAAAGTATCCTAAGAAAGATGATCGTAGACGCAGACGTGACATTGATGATGATAAAAGTGGTGATAACAGCTCTAGCAGTGGTGAATTATTGAAGAGGCGCCGAGGTAGGAGGCACAATACTGATGATAGTTCTGAAGAAGAAGGTGAATATTTTGGTAGAAGTGGTAAGATAACAAAAGGAAAAATAGATGCCAAAAGGAAAGATGATAATAGCGATAATTCTGATGATAGCCTAGCAGTTGATAGGAAGGGCGATGATGAACACAAGAGAGCTAAGAAATATTCGTCTGGCGACGGTTTTGATCTAGAGAAGGGGGGGAAATTGAGCAGTGGAGCTCGTGAAAGAGGAAAAGGGAACTTAAACCATGCAGAAGGTAGGAGACAAAATACTTATGATAAATCTGAAGAAGGTGAATATCTTGGTAGAAGTGGTAAGATAGCTACAAAAAGAAAAATAGATGCTAAAAGGCAACATGATGACAGTGAGAATTCTGATGATAGCCTAGCATTTAAACACAAGAGAGCTAAGAAATATTTGTCGAGTGAAGATTCCGATCCAGAGAAGGGAGTAAAATCAACTGATGGAGCTCGTGAAAGAGGGAAAAACCATGCAGATGGTTTGGACAAGTTTAAGAAAGGTACTGTCAACGAGTTCAACTATGCAAGTCAACGTACAGATAAAATGAACAGCAAGAGAAAGCTTGACGAAGGTCGTGAAAATGAGCAAGAGCCAGAGTCAAAATCTAGAAATCGAAATTCTGACCCCAAGAAAGATTTTAAACATGATTATGAATCAAGCAGAAGATCACGCAGTGGTAGGTACGATGAGACAAGGGATGGACGGTACAGGGAAGACTCCAAAATTGACTCTGAATCAAACACAAGATCCCGCTACAGTGCACACAATGAGGCTGACGACAGAAAGTCGACTCGAACAGGAAGCAGATACACTGAAGAAACTGAGCATGGAAGTAGACATCATCACAAGGCTAACGAATCTCATCACCACCGTAGGACTGATGAAGATACTGAAGAGGAAAAAAGGCACAGCAGATATGAGGAGCCTAGAGGGAGAAAACATGAAAGAGACGAGGGTCTAAAATCAAGCAGGGAAGTTGAAGGAGGGGAGTATCAACCAAGTAGCAGGCAGAGATCTGAGAAAGATTATGAAACTAGAGAATCTACAAGAGATAGGGAGGATTCCAGAAAGAGGGCCAAATATGAATCTCGATCAAGCAGACGTGATAATCATTAGGCTTGGGTTCAATATTCATATGTTTGCTTATTGTTTCTATCAACTCTAGAGCTTGAACCATGGTATGCCTTGTTCGGAAGGTTGTATCTTTCCTCTTTCCTGTTTTCATGTGAAATGTTGTTTGCTTTCAACTTGCGTCATAGTTGCTACAGAAAAGCTTGTTACGGGCAGGGACAGAAATGGAATCTCCTTTGGTATTGTTCATTGTTGAATTGAATTCATCAGGTTTTGGAAAGGCGATCCAATATTTAAATTCCATTTGTGCTACCAAGTTTGTTTGTATAGGCAGAAGATTCGAGTTCCGGACTAAATTTGAAAACTCTACTGAAATTCTTACGTCTCTATTTTGTATTTTTTTAATAAAAAATATTTGTAAATAAAGTCTCTAAATAAGTCTAGTTTTAGAGATTTATTGACATACTCATTTTCTTAAAATTGGAAGTTCAAATCTTGAGTGAAAAGTAGTTCAAATCTTCGTGTTGTCATTTAAGTTAAATAATTGTCTTATATTCATTCTTTTGAAATCAAAAGGTCAAAGGTGTGCTTAAAACCTTTAGGTTGTCATTTAAATTTAAATTTTCATGTTGTCATATATTTAGTTTCTTGAAATGGGAGGCCAATCTTTGTGTTAGTCACTTAAGTTAAATAATTAGCATGTACTCATTTTGAAAGGCTAAAGACATGGTGAATAATAAATAATTGACATGTACTTATTTTTTTGGAAGGTCAAAATCATTTGTTCAAATTTAGAGTTTTTGGAATTTTTTACTAAACATATTAATAATAAAAACTTCAAGTACAAACTATATTTTTCATTAAATTTCTTATTGCAAGCCAAACAAGGTCTCTAAACTTCACTATCACGTGGCCTTGAATCGCCTACTTTACTTCCCTCCCTTTTGTAGGAACAGCCTAAACAATGTACAATGTAGAAATGTAGTGTTAAAAGACACTTCGTAATCTTTTTTTTCTTCTTTCAGTTAACTTCTCTTAATCTAAGCTTCTCTGGTAGCTTGAAAATGGAAGGCTATCATTTAACTTCACAGTGAATCAAGAGATGGAGAGTTGAGAATGATCTAGCTGCTGACTAATCCATTTTTCATAATCTTGCACTAATTGCCGCAGCAGTAGAGGCACAAGGTTGTCCAAGAGAGCTTGTAGCATCCTGTGTCACCATACTTTAAAGTCATAAGGAATGGTACATAACCAAGAATGATAATGAATAGCCACAGCAAAAGGAAACTCAATTATTGAGTATCCATCCAGTTAAAGTTCCGGTCTTACTCAATCATAGAAACCGAATTTGAAAACTAATGCAAAAGCTGGTAACAACAGTTTCTATTTATAGCTTAGAAGATTGACTGGCAAACCAGAAGAGTTCTTGCTAGAGGTTGCTAGAACAGTATCAGGTATCAGTGAAATCTTTTCCTTTCATGTTGTTAACTTAAGTTAATACAGTAGACAGAGTATAGTTAAAGGAGCTCATTTAATAATTATATGATTTTTGTTATAGTTTTAAACAGTTGCGATAGTTTTTTCACAACTTTTTTTTACTAATCTGTCTTTCTGAAAGTAACGTTTGGAGTCTTAGCTAACTTTTAAAAACGAAAACAAATTTTCAATTACTATTTTTTTTTTTTTTTAGTTTTTCAAGACTTAACCTAAACTATGGAGACATTATTAGAAAGCAAATAATAAAACAAATAAACTCATATGTGGACGTACGTAATATTACCAACTTAATTTTGCTAGAACTAAAACCAAATCGTTATCAAATGGGACTAAATTACTTACAAATTCCCTGGATTCTCGACTGCGGCAGTAGGCATTAGGGTGAAGGGGAGTGTATAAATCTGCATAAAAAATATGAATTATTCAGTCAGTAAATGATAACCAGTTAAGTATGATATTGATGATAAAGATTATAACCTCCAGAGACAAATTCAACTTCACATCAACTTCCAGATATGAATTTGAATCGATCGTGTCCCATGTCAAGTGATTAATCATCAAGGCTGCACATTTAAAAGCAATGATCACCAAGAGTTTCTTGCCCTCATCACTTGAAATGTCAATGAATTAGAAAAGTGTTTCTACTCTTTAGAGACGTCAAATCTACAAACAAATAATTCCAGTTCAACCAGACATGAGAGGATATAAATCTTTGACTTCTTAGATGAGGGAACATGCCTTGACTAGTTGAGTTACACTTGGATTGAGAAATCAATAATTCTCATAGCTAGCTATTATAGTAATGTATCAGGGGAAGTTCAGTTTACCTGAAAAATGTTCGTTTTGGCGTTCCACCAATTCTGAACCTTCAAACTACGAATAAAATTTCACACGTCACCAATTTTGAACCTTTTGTACTGTGTTTCCTATTGAATAGACAACAAATAAAGTTTACTATGATCTTAATACGCAAGTATTCATTCATAATTTCCAATTAACTCTCATCTGGGCAGACGATAGTAGTTTCCTGTAGACTTCAAAACAAATGGGCATAACTATCACATCATCACTCAATCTAAGAAAAACCCAAAGGTGCCAGAACCAGCAGACTCCCACTTCAAACAATTTAGACCTCTCCTCAATATATATGGAAAGAAATTTAGGGCCAACCACGTTGTTTTTAAAAGTTGAGCATGTTTTCTCATCATTTTTTTAAATAGTTTTCATCTTTTCTAAAAAAAATATTTGAAACTATTTGTTTTGGTTTTCAAAACTTGGCTTGAATTTTAAAGATACTCATAAAGGTAGATAACAAAATAGAAACTCAAAGGTGGATGTAATTTTAAGTGTCAATTTAGAAAGAAAGAAAAACCCTAAAACAACATGGTTTATCAAACAGGGCTTAAAGATCACTGGAATGCAGCTCAGAGAAACTTTTGCTTTTGATCTATTAAACTAAAATGATGATTTCCTTCATGCTCAAGTCTAACAAGATCATGAAATGACTATCTATCCAAATGTTTTAATCCCCTGTGGAGGTTCATTCTCAATCACTCAACTTGCTTAAAATCATTTGCAAATGGATATCTTGTAAATCTTTGTTGTTTCTACCTGCCAACTCATTCAGTGACTAGACTCCTCACCTTGCACGAAAGCATCTCAACGGTAAAATCTTCATCTGTCGGGATCACTCGTAAATCCAGTGTAGGTGCAGCTTCAAAGTTCAAAAGTTGCAATTTAGGCAGAGTGCATCTGCAAAACAAAACATTAATCATTTACCTCAAAGAGGACATAATAACTTGCAATTAAGGTAACGACTTTAGGCTATTAGATACAAAAGAGAAGATCATATGCCATTGTTTTTAAACCGGATAGAATGAAACTACCACGTAGAGACAAAGGGAAGGGACCTGTATGTGTTAGCATCAAGTAACTGGAAACTTTTCAAGGCTTTTTTGTTAAGCATTGCTTCAATTCCTGAAGGGTGATTCAGGAACTCTCTGATATGATACGTCCTGCCTTCGCCACTATAACTGGGCAACCTGATCTTCTCCCTTCTTTTGACAGATAAGTTTGCCCTCTTGGTACTAGTCTCAGAATTGGTGGCCTTGGATAGCTTAATCACTTCAAATTTCTTCCTGAGTTGAAGTAACAATTTTTAAAGCCAAAACAATGAGAAAAAACTACAAATGGAATCAAGAAAGTATAAGAAATAAATCCAAACGATGCCAATGTCTTCATTCAGACGCATTAGTACAAGGATTAACTTATTAGAAATGTCTTCACCCAAAAGGTCAGAATTTCGAATTCCCATCCGCACTTGTAATTGAACTCGAAGTACATAAATAAATATAGTTTTGAGTCGAAGAGCCTAAATTAAGCCAGATTCACGTTTGGATTAAAAAAATGATTAATGATAAACTAATATATACCTCGGTGAACTAAACTTGTGAGCAGTAAGCAATGGAAACGACCCTTTTCCTTGGCCAAGCCATTTAGTAGTTAAAATCACCATTCTCTCTACAAACACATTTTCCGAAAATGAATTACAACAATGAATAAGTATCGAAGCCCCAAACAAAAAAAAAAAAGGAAGAAGAATTGAACTCCCTAAGGCAGCTGAGGAAGTAGATTGAAGACAGAAACCATTTTACTTCACCTTGGAGTGTCAATCGGACGGTGGGAGAGCGGCGACGGGAACTCTGAAATGAGCTGAGGAACAGTAAAGAAGATTGTGAAAGAGAATTAAGGAAATGGCAGTAAGAAGATAGTTGAAAAGCAAATTGAAGGAAGGTCCCATATCCAGATGATAGCGCTGAATGAATTATGGGAAACACGTGGTAGTTGATCGTAAGTGGAATCCCTTATTTTTACCCTCAACATTAATTACATCATCATGACGTCATCTTCCTTTTCATCTCCATTTTTTCTGTTTATTCGCTATTATTTATTACTCCTTCAATTTTTACTTCTATATACACGTGCTGATACTCTCGATTCTCGCAATTAGTTGAATTTTCTTATTTTTTTAAGAAAAAATTATTTTAAATGGTAAAATTTCTAAAAATATTTATAAATATAAAAAGATGTCTCAATCTATATAAATGTATTCATCTGTGTCTTTTCTTGTGTTGATATTATCTGTGTTTTTTCTGTATCTCAATAAACACAGTCAGTAGTCTATCGTGATCCATCTAGATATACAGTAATATTTTATTATATTTTGTAAATATTTAAAATAACTATTTTTTGTTTGAATTTATTTGTGTAACTTTACAGAAAAAGATGTTAGATCAAGTAGCAAGTTGCTCAAAAAGAGAAAAGGGAAATGAGAATTACATTAATGATTCACAAAATAGGAGAAAAAAAAGAGTTGGTAGCCAGAATTGATGGACACAGCGGGATCGATTCTGTAGTTTTACTTCGTTATGACATAAGTAAAATGTTGAAAAACTGTCGTCTTTAGAAAGTGAGTTGGATTCCATTTGGGACTTATCAAATAGTTCGTTCATACAACGAATATATTGTAATTTTACTTTCAAGGACTAAACGTGTGTCCGAGCATAGTTTAGTGAATAAAATTAATAATTACCTTTTCAAGGGTCGATGTTCACCCCACTTCGTAATTGTTGAACTAAAAAAAATCAATAATTAAGAAACTTGAGCATATGTCAACTATATAAGATATATAACATTAATATTAAAAATAAAAATAAAAACTAGAGATTCGAATTTCTCTACTCCATAATTGTTGAACTTAAAACAATTTGGTTGAATACTCTTGTCAACGTAAATATAACCTACTTCTCCAGGTAAAAATGAGAGATTTAAATACTCATCTTAAAGCTCAAATTTAACAAATATTATATTGAGATTTTAAAGTTCTAATTTCACTCTGGATAATCAAATTAGCTATATATTAGAAATTATTATTAATGTGTTTGAGTGAGATTAGGGACTAATCTTCAGAATATATACATGGAGGATTGGACTAATTAATAAATTATAACATAATTATTTTATGGAAACATAATAAAAATTATTACTGTTAAAAATGTGCACATGTTCTATAAGACATACATGTGGGTGTTGGATTGTTGGATTTGTATCATGTCACTCCAAAAAGTTGGGAACAAGCTGAGTACAAATTTAGCATAATTTTGATAAAATATCTATAAGACTATGAACTAAAATAAAATTACAAATATAGTAAGATTTAAGATGTGTAAATCCCAATTTGAGCATAGATCACTACGTAAAAATATATAGTCTTGACATAGAAATCAAAAGTTGGATCTCCTTTATTCTATGTTATTGTTGAAAAAGATAAACATAAATATTAAAAGAACTCCTTTATCAATGTTTAGGATTGGATTAATAAGGATTTCAAAAGATGAATCTACCTAAGAATGTATTTGGTTTCCTCCAAAAAATCTTCTTTGTAATGTTTTCAATAGGAAAAAGGACTGAATATATCGAATTATAAAAAATACTCATAAACTTTAAAGTACATGCAGTCAGGATATACCGTTAATTTTTCATATACATGCGGTGTGTGTTCAGATTTTAAATATGACGTAAACTTTTGGGTAAGTTTCAATTAAGTCTATAAACTTTAAAACCATCGTCAAACGGTCTCTTTTCTTCAGACTAACATTGTTTAGGGAAACATGTTGAATATAATAGTGAGCCGCATATAATATGCCATCAACTAAACTGCATTTCATGAATAATCACTCAACCAAATTCAACATGTTCCTTTTTCAACATTAAAATTGTGAACATTTATGGAAGAACAGAACTTGACTGTTAGAACTACTCCCATTGAAGTAATCCTTTGAAATCTAGCTACAAGTTCATGTTTTTCTTTTTTACAAAGTATTCCCCAAGCCCTGAAACCCAGACAAAAACGAACTGCGAGTTCATGATTTTCAATCAATATGATTAGAACAAAATATCACATTATAGAACTCAGAGGTCGCATTAATAAACATAATATGAATCTCTTAAAGTTGAAGCGCACCTGAAAGAAAATCTTGGTCCATATTGGGAGGTTCGGTGAGACGAAAACAACTACAAAGCAAAGGTCCTTATCTTATTCTCTCCTGAAATCTAGCAGAAGAAAAAGAGACTTGTACACTGTAGTATGTATCATTACCACTAAAACATTTTATACATAATGTAAAGGAGCAATCAGCAAATTCAAATGTCCTCGACATTTTAAACATGATATACAGCCAATGTATGTGAAGGAAAAACTAATGATTAGCTCTGTGGTTGGGGCTCTATTAAAACCTGCAGCATAATTTTTCGTTCAGTCTTCCGTGGCATCATCCAAGCAAATCCCAAAGTAATTTATCCCACAATCCAACATTTTATGGCTCCCTTCTCTGATTACAGAAAACACAGAGTTCCTCTATTCAATTCACAAGCTGGTTCTGAAAATGATAGCAGACTCTTAAAAGGTAAATACATTAGCAGTTTGCAATATGAACATTGAACAACATAACTAACTTTATGCATAGTTACAATGCAGCGCATTTCGGTTCAGCCAATACACAAAGTACAATTTATCCAACAAAACGTAAGGTTAGTGGCATACAGTTTGACAAAATATGACTAAAAAGCAATGCAAGAAGATAATAAGATCCTAAATGAGATATAAAAGCAAATACAGGGCAAAGGAGACTTTATACCCTTCGCACAGAAACCCTTTTTCAAATATTTTAGCTAAGAGATTCAAATATTTTACATATTGGGAATATAAATATTTTCATTTTTCACTTCTGCAGCAGATGATAATGGACTTCAGAAAGACTATTAGTGACAATCATCTGATCATAACGGAAATTACCACTTTTTTTGGATCGAATAAGGCTATATTACAACTTCAGTCTATGCACTTTAACTTGGGTCTATTTAGTCTTGAACTTTAAAAAGTATCAATGGATATCTGATCTTTGAATTTTGTGTCTAATAGATTCCTCAATTTTAAAAGTGTTTATTGATCTTAATTTTCAATTTGGTGTCCAATAGGTCTCTTAATTTAAATTTTAGGTCTAGTAGATCATTAAAATATTTAACGCTTTCTTAAATTCACAGATACATCAAACACGATTTAGTGTTTAGGATCCTATTAGACATAAAACTTAATTTTATATCTAATAAATGAATTGCATTAATTTTTGAAAAATGTGAATATGTCAAGGGCCTATTTGGGCACAAAATCAAGAGTTGAAAGATTGATTAGACATTTTTAAAATTTAGGGACCTATTATATAGGTAATTGAAAGTTCATAGACCTATTAGACATTTTCAAAAGTTTATGAACCACATAAACACAAACTTGAAAGTTCGAGGACTAAACTTGTAACATAACCATAAAAAGATCTCCAACCTTTATCGTGTTCATCTCAGCAGAAATCATTATTACATCGCGATACAAGTGAAGCTAAAACCAAGGGCCATTAACCAATCCTTGAGAATATTCTATAAAGCAGCAACGGCTTTTATGACAAAATTCTTTCTTCAAATAAAAAGATCATGGAACATCATAAAGCCAAGGGTAGAAGCCACCCCCGCCAAGAAAAACACCTAATACAAAAAAGACTTCCAATCTAGGGTGACCAAAACAAACTATGGTTTCCATGAAGAAGAAAAAGAAACTGTGTGTTCCATCTGTGTGGTTTTCAGCAACTGTGACAAGACAATAAAAAAAATCGAAATGGCAAGACTTGAAAAGAGATGAATGACGATAAAGGTGCAACTTACAACAAAATGCTGAGCATAGTGCAATAGTTTTTCTCCTCATTATGAAGATCTACAAAATTTTGTAAATACAGGCAGCAGGAGCCCCTCATGTTTCAATGCTTCTTAAACAACTTCAGATGAAACATTAGCAGCCAAAAGCGTTCCACGAAACCCTTCCTCAGTATGTTGGATATTCATTTTGGGATCGGCAAGCTCGTCTGTCCATGACAACAAGCATACAAGTGAAGGACAATAATGATCAATTTATTTAAGATACAGCTCCAAAAATTTTGAAAACCTATGAGAAGGCTATGAGAGCTGTAAAATACAATGCCAACGATTCCAGACATGGATGGCAGTAAAATGTATTACTTTCTTAGAAGATCATGGTTTGCTGCAGTAACAGATTCGGAAAAAATAACAGTCACTCACTGTCTACAGTAAGCCATCAATACCCCAAAAAAGATTTATAAATGCAGAAGCTTCCAGTTACATAATTGTGATGACTGATGAGACTAGATTACAAGAGGCATGTTATATTATTGATGGGTCCTCAGTTAACAGAGCTTATCCAAGAATTCAGTGAGCAGGCAAACATACAGAATTAGTGTATCTAAATGCACCTAAATGAAAGGCACTTCATGACAATGGCCAAGGCCAAATCTGGAACTACTACCATTACACCTTTTCCTTTCCATAGGAATGTTTGTTTGCATATTACTTTTCAGTTTCTTATTTTCACTTGTTTCCATTCGACCATTTCAAGGTACAGACAGAAGATACTGAAAATATCACTTCAAAACAAAAGGAGAAAAAATTGCAAGATTTGACTGCTGATTTTGGACTTGTATTTATACAATAATTTGCGCAAGAAAATGTACTTACCAGCAATATCTCGATGTTCATGAATTTCAGAATCCATTACCCATAGTTTGTCTCCAGGAAATATATTTTTGTCCGCCAAAGTATCAGTTTCTCCATCAATTATCCTATTACCTTTGCGAAGTATCTGGTTTTCCTTTACAACCTGCAGAAACCAGTTCAAAACATAAATGTAATAATTAATTTTCCATTTTTAGTTGGTAAATATTTTCTATTTATTTTCTGAATCATGAAAAGTTACAACATAAAGGTAACAGACTGCCTTTTGAGGTTTCCAAAAAGACATCCTGAATAGTATTAATTACATTAAAGAAATTGTTACTAGAAAAAGCACTCCAAGAAGCTGCATTTATTTTCCTACTAATCAGGATTGTTTGGCTTGTGTTGGAGTTAGGAAAAAGTTTTCCAAATCTTGGTTCACCAAAATGCAAGTTCAAAGAAAAAGGAAAAATAAACGTACAAACAGAAAAAGGAGGGAGGGAGACAGGGAATGTTCATCGAAACCTACAGTAGCTACCAATGAACTGAAAAATAAATAAATAAATCCAAGTTTTCCCCACATATATGTCTTATAAGATTAAGGTTGAAAAAGTAGACTATCTCTGGGCTGTAGGATTATCATTTTAATAAACATGTGAATCAACATAAGATAAATACATAATTACATAAATTAAATATTTGGGCACACTATTCAAGCATGGATGAAAAATAGTTTCAGCAAACCAATTCAATCGCCATATGTCATCTGTTCTGCAAAGCTTACCCCAAAACATTCCCATATCATCATTTTTAACTGGTACACTGATGTCGAACCAGAAACTTTCAGATTCACAAAATTCCCTGAATTTGTCTTCCTTGCACGCTTTGAGATTCGACGATCTGGATCAACAGTGGACTCAGGAGCTTCCAAAATTGATTTTGGAGCATCCTTCCCACGGGAAAAATATACACAAATATCCTCGCCAGTATAATTTAGTTTCTGCATTAGCTCGCAGCTTTCTCGTTCTCCTATACATTCTTCACATATCTGCTCCATCAACAGACCATTCAGGACCAATGAAGCAGCAAGCAAGATTTTTAGTATCAAGACAACTTATATATCGCAAGTCAGTTGAGAAATTCAACCCCAATTCATATCTAATCCGTAACGATTTTCTTTCTTAAAACCTATCAAGATATAATTAATAGCTGATTTATACTCAGAAAAAGAGGCTTCTTTTTCTGGGCACAGAAAGGGAGACATCATTTTATGGTTCCTTCAAGTTCAAGCTTTATTTTAGTGTTCAGCCGTTAGTTTGTAGCATGCAAGGATAAGAGAATTTGACAGGATAATCAATTGCCTTTGCTACTACTTTTTTATAGATAAAACCAATCTACTAACAAGTACATTAATAAAGAAAGGATTAAAATATTGAATCTTTTGATTTCAGTGCTGCCACCAGTGGGAAAGCACCAACTCGTTGTATATTGGCAAAAAGAAAAGGGGAGGCAAGATAGCTCCTAAACCAAAATGGTAATACAAATCTTTAAACATAAATTTTACATGCCACGGGATCCACCTAACAGTTCCGAAAATTCTAATCAGCCAAAAAAACTTCGGAGATTTTCAGAAGGAAAGCTTTTAATGTGCTTGGTGGCTAAGAAACTTCGATGATATATTTGGTTGAAGTAATTTAAGAACTTTTTGAAACGTTTTAAGAAGCATAAATGAATTTTTGTAGTTTGTTTGGTTAATAATTTCTTCTCAGTGTTTTCTCTCTAAAGATATACTAAATATTTTCTCCACCTGTTCAACAGGAATTCGAAAGTTTTCAATTAACTTCTTTCTTTGGCCCAGGGCTTGGAGGATATCTCTTCCTGTACATTTCAATTCCTTTGAAGAAAAGCTTATCTTTTACGAACAAATATTACAAAAACGGGGCTCAGGGAGTTGATGGAGGAGCCATTCTTTCATTTTCCCTTTCGTGAGAAACAGTTGTTTCTGTGGCAGGTTGGAATGTGCTATTTTCTGGGGCTTGTGGAGCAAGAAAAAAAATAGAATTTTCATGGGTAGGGGAGAGTTCCAACTGTGATGTTTGGCCTTCTTTAGATTATCTATTTCCCTAGGTATTTTTGGCAATTATTACTCGTTAAGTCTTATTTTACTTGATTGGAGTCCCTTCTTGCAGCTGATTCCCTCTTTGTGGGCTTTTTTCATTTTTATAAGCCCGTGTATGGTTTAATTTTTTTCTCAATGAAAGTCAATTATTTCAATTAAATAATAATAATAATAAAAAGAAAAAAAATCCTAGCAAATGGAAATAGATTTAAGGATGATTACCTCAGGATCAGTCTTTAGTAGAATTTGTTTGAAGTCATTGTTAACTTCATCATTGGAACAGAGATCCTCTTCAGCCATTGTCTTCTCTTTGGAGGATCCACTCATATCATTCCCTACACAACTACTTGACTCAACCACAGCAGAGATGCCACATGCCTCACTACCTTCCCACTCTTCACAGAAGAAATTCCAGTCGTTCTCTGAAATGATTGTTAAAACATCTGCCTAAAATTGAGGGAACAAAAAAAAAACGACGTAAAAAAATATGAAATGTGAAGGACTTTTTTTTTTTTACTTCATAAGATTTATAATCACATGATTGACCATAAATGAGAGTAACTTTCAGAAATTATGAAAGAGAAATCACGGTATATGCTTAAAAAAGGGGAAAAAATCAATTTTGATGCCTAAACTTGTTAAGTTGTATCTTAATCTTAAACAAGTGTTGCAATTTTGACCCTTTGACAAGTTCTTGCTTCAAGTACCGTAAAAAAAACTCTTATGAGTTCAATGAATTGTAAAACTAAAATACAATATGAAATTGATAAAACTTTAGGAAAGGGGGATTAGATTTTGTTGTTTACATTTATGAATTTTGGCAAAGTTACTCAATGGTTATTTTGTGCATGGTCAAAATTATTTTTGTGTAAAACTTCATTTTAAAGTAATGAGTTTATAAAAATTCTTTCACTAGTTCCTTTCGGGACATCCAATATAAAAAATTCTTTCACTATTCTTGTCAAAATTAGTGAGCCAATTAGCACACATATTGAAAAAATGGGTAAAAATTCCAACACTTATTGAAGTTAGGCTCCAAATTGATACAGCCTAACAAGTATAAAGTCAAAAAATAATTTTTAGCCTTAAAGAAACAATCAGAAAAATATTTATAATATTAATAATAATGTAAAAATAAAAATGAAAGAACTCAAAACACTGTAAAACATCTCTAAATCATTAATAGTAACTGAACTCGTAAAAATAATAATAACTGAACTCAGAACTACGTGGTGTCAATGTAATCAAAGAATTTTTAAAAATAATATTAATAAAATATATATGTAAAAGATTATGTATGTGTAATTATTTAAAAAATTAAAACAGAAAAGGAAGAAGAAAACCCTATGGCTCAACATAACCAAAGCTTTAAAAAAAAAAAAAAAAAGAAGAAGAACAAACTTTTGATTATCAAAAGAAGATTAAGAAAAGAAGGGAAGATGAGATTACCCCACATGACATACCAAATGGTTACG
Source organism: Cucumis cinereus (assembly GCA_037974625.1). Classification (NCBI taxonomy): domain Eukaryota; kingdom Viridiplantae; phylum Streptophyta; class Magnoliopsida; order Cucurbitales; family Cucurbitaceae; genus Cucumis; species Cucumis cinereus. The sequence continues at coordinate 9,119,686 of JBBPDJ010000014.1, forward strand.
AAAAAGAAGTCCAACTGGGGACAATTTGAGAGAGGCTATAGTTCAAAATTATTTAGAATTACTATACCAAGAAGCAAAAAGTATGAAAAGATCTCAAAACACCTCCCTGTTGGACGCATGGTTGTTGAAGATTCTTGAGTTTCTTTCGAACCAAAGTCTCCAAAGGAGAGCAAACACTCCCCTGCACCAAAGCATCTCTGCATGCCCCTTAAAAGGTGTACTACCAATGAGCGGAAGAACAGCTTCCAATGCTCTAATGTGGAAACTCTGGTTGAAAAGGAATACTCATTTTTTCAACAACTCATAGGACTCTTTGGCTCGCCTACTTCACTTGGCTTTTTTGTGTAGCTTTATATTTATATTGGTGTAAATGTTTAATATTTACTCGATCATAGTCTCTCTATAATTTTGATGACCAAGTGGAAGAGCTTTTTGTAACCTCCCATGGGCTTGTGGGCTATTTTATCTTTTTCACCTTTCATTTATATATGACCTCTCATTTCTTCCCCAAAAAAATAGTAAATAATATATATAAGAAAAGTAAAATTAAAAAAAAAAATGCTGCCAGGGAAGAAGATTGTTCGAGAAATTGCTTTAAGATATAAAGAAAGATATTGCATTCAAATAAACTTGTGCAGTATACTTACAGCAGACTTCTGCTGCACCGTACCACGTTTGCAGATCAGTTCAGGAGGTCTTTCAAGGAGGCGTGAATGCTGCATCCAGATGCATGTACATGAGTCAAATTAATGCAATAATTCCAATTAGAATAAAAACAATTCATAAGAGCTCAAGCTAATAGAGGAAAAATTTGAAACATTATACTTATAAGAACTTTCTTGATTACTTTTTCCTTGTACCGATAATTCATAAATATTTGAATCTTTATTATCTTCATAATTAACAGATTTATATGAATAAAGATCATATATTTATATTTTATATTATTTTTTTTCATCAAATCCTCATTTTAAAAGATTGGAAGCACCCCTGTAGTCCCATATTTACTTGTTCCTTTATGTCTCACATGGACATATCTTTTAAATAAAATATATTCTTTAATATATTGTTGTATCGTTTACCCCTACAAAAGACCAAAAAAGTACTCAACGATCTAATATTAGAAGGGATATGAATATATGAAATTCCTTGATTGGTTCATAAGCTAAATTATAATGAAATCAATAGAAAAATAAGATAAATTACCATAAGATCAATAGAGAAAATTTAGAACCATGCTTCACAATCACAGCCAAATTACCAGAAGGATTTCCTTTCACTAAGCTAAGGTATACAGATTTAAATAATCAAATGACATCATGCATTCTGAATGCTGCCTACAAAGATTTTACTGGACAATCAATAATTGAAAAATCTCAAATCAGTAAGTCACATTACCTTTTCACACCTCAGAAGATTGATCACACAATCCAAATTTTCAGGCTTCTCTACAAATGAAGCACTCTTTCCACTTGCATTGATGTAGATTCTCCACTTTGAAAGCCATGATGTAGGCACCAAATAGTACTTGCAATGCAAAGAAAGTGGAATGAATTTTCCAACGGCTAATCTTTCGTGATTTTGTCGCTGTTTAAGCTTCACTCCTCTGAAAGATAAAACAGGTTAGGTCATTCTTCAGCCAAATCAACTAAAAAGTTAACTCGAACATAATGAAATGACCTTATAGAATCTTCCATAACTGCCACTTCAGATAATTCCTCACTGCACAGAGAACATTGTCTTGAATCTGAGGGAAAAGTTGGAACCCCTGTAGGATCATCAGGTTTTACAGTAAAAGCATCTTCATATATGAAAAGCCAGAGATCTTCTGGAATCAGCACTCGCTTAGCTCCAGCAGCTTGCTCTGGCAAAAGTTGTCCATGAGGACACTTGATTGAGGCTGTTGGTTCAGCATCAGCTTCAGAAGGAGCATCAAGAATTTTCCTTTTAACCCACTGTTGCAACCTACAAGCATGAATGATATATATGGCTGAACAAGATTAACTCAGAGATCAAGGAAACTACATCGAAGTTTAGAAAGTGATAGACAAAAGCACTATGGAGGGAAGCGGTTGGGGTCGCTCAATAGGGTTAAACTAAGGTGACTGATGGTCTAATTCTTCACCCCCTCAACATAATCCAAAGTCCTTGATTGTCAATTTTTCAACAGGATTTGGAAAAATTCCTATCCAAGGATGGTCAAGATCTCCTATGGAAGATTCTTTAGAATAGCCTAGTACTAGTGATAAGGTGCCAATGTAAGAATACCAAAAGATATCTCTCTCCAAACTGATATGCTGTGCAGTAAAACCAAAAAACTCAAGACCATCTTTTCATCTTTTCTTTGATGGCTTCTAAATTATAGCACATTGTTTTATTCTTTCAATTGACAAGTAGCTCTTCTCAGTCATATCGTTAACTTACTGTATATATTGTTTTGATGATAAACCTTTCAAAGCTAAAGTTAAGACTATTTGGATGAAGATGAATCTAATTCATGTCTGCTTCCTTTTGGATTTTATGGCTTCAAAGAAACCATAGAACATTTTTAATGAGATGGACGATTGTTTTCTGTTTTGCAGGACTGTAATTGCTCTTTCTCACTCTTTCTTGATCCATCCAGACCTTCTGTAACCATGATTTTTCTTCTCGTCTCTCTAATTGGAAGGTTTTAATTGCAGCTTCCGGAACACAAGTTGAATCTTTCCTCTCCTCTATTTTGTTTAATTCAACGAAATAGTTTCTTCCTCAAAATAAAGTAATATACAAGCTTTAGAGACAAAACAGCTACAGACGTGAGAACAGCAAAATTACAGGTAAGAAAGGAAATCAACAAATAACAAGGCCAGACATTTAACACTCGAGCAAGAAGCAAGTCCAATAAGAAGCATCAGCAAAGCAGTATGACAAGAGAATTCAAGAATTTTGAAAAGTACCATGTCCTAGAAACAACAAATGTTCCATTTGGATAATTTCCCGAAAGTGCACTTAACGCAGTTTCTTTCATTGATATTCTTCGGTCCCTGTAGCTGTCAGCACAAACTATATTTCGAGCACCAGCAATCAGGCAGTCCATACAGATATCTTCATTTGTCAGTTTCAGGCCCCCACCATACTAAATTTCAAGAATGCAGAAACAGCAGTCAGCCATATGAAAAAGATGAATTTAGAGCTAAAAAGAACATCAAGAACAATTTAAGGTCAAATAATCACACAAGGATGAAATCCTAAGACCAAGTAGAGATATACCAATCGATAGAATTCTATATGGAACGATTGAAGCATATACCTTGGAAGATAGCTTATCCCAAGCCTTCATGGACAATCTCTTTATGCTGGTTACCTTTGATATTGGAACTTTTCCGTGCAAACACTGTATTGGTGAATTATCAAGAATGCTGCAAACCATGACAAAGTAAGGTGTAATAAATAAAAAGAAGTACGACATCAATGGGAGTTCTCAAGCAGTTGAACTGTCAAAGGAAAAAAAAACAATACAAAACCTTGATGAGGCAATAATAGAAACATATGATTCCCGAGCATTACTTATTTACAGCACTTAGAATCTCCCATGCGGTTTTTTTTTCCTGAAGTGCCCTTAATGTTGATTATCTGCCTAACTTCTCTTTTTTAAAAAATGCCCCTAAAAGCATGACCATCAAGCAAGTGGAAACGTAAAAATATTATTTATGTACTTACGGTGGGGAGACCTTATCAGCCCATTGGCGAAGCCAGTCGGTGGAAATCCAACAAAAGGGTTCCTCAAGTGAGTGAACAGGGGCTTCAGACAAAATTGATCGGACCTCTTGTCTCCGATCATTGATACAACCCAGTTCAACTTCCTTCTTTGATTCATATTCTTGGCAAGCTATAACATGTGATTCATTTAAACTACTTATCTCATCACACAGATGTGATGGAAGAAACAGGCCGTCCTGGAAAGGAACCATGTTTTCTTCTACTTCTTTACCATTAACGATACAGCTAGTAACTCTATTTGTGGCCTTTACCGTGCACCTTAAATTATACATCAGCATATAGGCATCATTAGATGAAAAGACGTCAGTGGGACAACGGACACCAGACTCTGTTGATTGCTGAAGAACCCCATTCGTTGGATTCCCTTCTGCAGTTGCATTTACTTCTTCCTTGGAACCCAATGGAACAGCTAACTCAGTTTTAACAGATTTAGAATTAGTATTTGATGATTTTTCTGCAAATGGATGATGACCTAATTTTGAGACATGTTCGTCATCAAATTCCCACCACTGCCCTGTATTTTCATCCTTGATGTGAGCTATGTAATGGCCACTATTGACAGCAGTACCTTTATGAATCAGAACTGCTGACAAGTCATATATTGATTCAGATTGTGAAGACTCAGCTAGCCTCTCCCGCATATCCAACACTCCAGGAAAAGAAAGTGCAGATGTGATTTTCTTCTTGGTTGTAGTCTGCAGACACAAAGCAACAATAACAACCAAACCCAACGGAAAAGTTAGGACAAAAGTCAGCAAAAATCAACATTAAAAAGCATATATCCCTAGTCAAATCTTTTATTAAGATCTTCTCATAATTGTGAAAACCAACGAGGAGTTCAATCAGAATGAACCAACATGAAAACACACATAATCTGGCGATTACTTCTCAAATGACATTTAGCTACTGACAGCCAATAAAGAGATGTGATGATTTTCAGTACCTTTGGAAGAAAGACACATCGCTTAAGCTGAAAATTTAGAACAGGGGGCAATGTACGTAGCTTGATACTGCGAGTGGCATTAACTCTGGATTTACATGACTCACAAAAGTATTGATTATCACCATGAAGCTCTTCCACACTAAGATAATCATTTAAACTTTCATCCAAACTTTTCAAGCCCAGAACATTCAACTCCAATTCATAGAAGTCCTCCATTTTGGAAGAGGCTTCAGAATCTTTTCCGCACTGTGAGCACCTAAATATGAAGTCAAGATATCAATCTCAACTTAAACTTAAATCAAAGAAAACTAGTGAACAAATTTTTGAAATTTTTTCCCCTAACAATAAGAGAAAAGACAATATATTGAAGAAACGGCCATACAAAGAGGGGAGATGAGGAACAATTTTGGAGATTGTTTTATCTTCCCCATAAAGAATGCATGAGAATCTAACTTAACCTAGTCCCCCAACCCTTGTCCTACCAACATAAACTAAAAGAGATTTTAAAAAAATAACAGAGAGAGAGAGAGAGATCCATAGTAAAAATAATAGCAACCAGGTCTCTGGAGGAAAGAAAAATATCAATTCAATTATGTCACATCCTCCACTCATTTTTTACAATGATGTGATTAGGGCACCATCATAACATGAACAACTACAACTAGCTCATCAACATGAAATGTCGAAGCCTCCTAATATTCAGAAAGGTTGGGGAACTGAAAGAAAGGACGAAAATAAATCAATGCTTTGTGCATAAAATCAATCAGAAAATTTGGAGCATAGCTTCGTACGAGGCATAATAGACGAAAATAAAGTGAGAGTTGCCGTATAATAAAGAAATCAAAAAATTAATTAGTATATTCAACTCAACTCTGGTCAAAAAAAATTCTACTTACGTAGTTACATGAGACACACTTCCACGGAAAAGATCTTGAACAATAGTTTTTGCTTTAGAAACCTTTGAGTGACTCAAGCAATGCTCCAGCAGAGAAAGAAGCAAAGTCAGGAACTCATGACTATCCTGCTGGACTCCATTATCTAACTCCAGTGTTTTTATAAAAGGGAATGAATCCACATAAGCCATTTTACTGGCATGGAGGAGAGCAAAGAGTCGTACAAGCTGATCTAGAACTGGATTTTGTTTCAGAACATCTGACTCTACAGAAAATATGCCTTCCCTGAAGCACTTGTTCATGTACAGACACTGGAGGATGCTATTGGCATAGCAAGTTGCACCAAGATTTGTAAGACCAGCGGGAAAATCAGGAGAAGTACGTTGATCCTTGGAAGGATCTGAACCAAGAGCTTGCACAATTTCTGAAATCTTTTGCCATAAGCCAACCTTCCTGCTCCCTGTAGGAGGTGGAATCAGCCCACAGAAACAATTTGGGTTATCCTTAGTATTCAGCCGGCATCCTTGACAAATTGGCTTCCAGATCATATAGAGCTGATTGATGTCATCTTTGGTTATTGCCCCAGATGAGTGAATTTTCCTGAAAATAATTAAACTTGATTCAGAACTTCTTAATACAGGTTACAAATCTGTGCTACAGAATGGAAATCAAAATCATTATTACCTCAATAAATCAGAACTGATATCAGCATTGTCCTCTTGTTTATGCCTCTTGTTCTTACTACGTGTAGTGGGTCGGCTCATCTTGAAGAAAAACTAATTCTGAGTTCAGAAATAACACCATTTCAACTCAATGTAATATTCATAAGGTCAAATGACATGTACATCATATTCACAAAAACCAACAGGGTGACAAATATTGAGCGTCCCAATGCTTTATATAAATATGGAAACCTGTACAACCTACCAAAACCAACCTTATCAGGAACAACAGTGGCTTGTTGCGCTGGAATACATGGGCGTCGCAGGCTATGCCCTATGGGAGTACCGGCGCGAAGCTGTATCAACCCATTTGAGTTAATTTTGTAGAGACCTTAAACCGACGGAATAGTAGGGGATTCAGGGGTAAAAGGCTACTAATTAAATGACCTTCGTAGCTTATTTTGTCGCGATGTAGAAGAAGTCCAGACTGCCGGCGGGGTTGGTGCTGACGAGGTAATCGGTGTAATCGATCTCGGCTGCGATGCCACTTGCCTGATGCAGCCGGTTGCGGTTCAGGCGGTTCATCAGGTCGTAAGGTACCTGTAGTAGACGACGAGGTAGGCGGTATTGCAGATTGAAGATGTCGAAACGGGTCAGCTTCTTCACCGACGCCTTGTTCTGCTCGTAGTAGGTCATCACCTTCTCAT
>JBBPDJ010000014.1:9126749-9199435 GCA_037974625.1 Cucumis cinereus
GGGTGACAAATATGGAGCGTCCCAATGTTTGGGAGAAATGGGGAAACCTGGACAACCTACCAAAACCAACCTTTTGCACCATCCACCCCCCCCCCCCCCCCCAAAAAAAAAAAACAGAGAAGTTAAAAAGGAAAGAAAATGTAAAGTAATAATAAGAGAACTGGCACCCATATTCCACTTCTGCTGGCAAAAATCAAAATAATCATCTATGTCATGTTACAAACTGCACTTTGCAATATAAGATCATTTCACGAAGTTAACCAAAACTCTGCTAGAGAAAATAAACAAAACACGGGTTGAGTTCCTTAACTAATTCGACGGTCTTTCAATATCTTCTAGAGACTCTTTAGCAAAACAAAAGACATTATCAACTTATCTCTTTAACTGATGAAAATCCTTTAGATGAATAATTTCACCCGTGAATGTCCATTGTAACAAAATCAACATCAAAAGAAAGCACCCACCTGAACAACGCAAACCTACATCGAAATAGAGTCCTTAAAAAGACCCCCCCACCCATCACCAAGTAAATTTCCTCAAAAAAATACAGAAGAATACAATTTCCATTGACACAAAACACAACACCACCCACAACATTTTGTAGTTCAAAATTAGGGGCAAAAAAAATATACGACAATCAAATGACATAGAATTGACTAAAAAAAACGAATAGGGATTATTGCCCACGAAGAAAAATGAAACAAAACCCACAAAGAAAAAAAAACCCAGTTCCATTAAAAGAGTGAAAATGATCCTAAAAAGAAAAAAAACTTGAAGGGGTTTACCAGGAAGTGAGGAAGCTTGGTGTGAGCTGAAGGTAGAAGAAGATCAAAGACAAAACGACATGAAATTAAGAGAAGAAAAAAAAAAAGCTCTGTAACGGTGATTGAAGGTTGTGGGCAGCAATTGTTTCGATTAATTTGTGAAGAAGGTATGTTGTGGCATTGTTTAGAGTGATCAATTATGAGAAGAAAAATTAGTGAGGAGAAAGAAAAGAGAGAAGGTTGCAGGGTCTGTAATGGGTGATGGGTCAGACGGGTCAGAGGAACAGAACGGACTTCAGGAGAGAGAGAGAGAACGAAGGAGAGAAAGAGAGTTTGAGAGGGACAACTGTAAATTTTATTTTTCTATTTTTCTTTTTATAAACTTGGATTTTGGAGCCAAATGTTTTTCGGGTCGGGTCGGGATTATGTTTCGTTTCACCGTCTTAATATTTTGCTCCTTTTTTAATTTAAAGAAGTTTATCCAATTAAATTATGACGTCATTATTTATGTTTTTCTAGTTTCACTTTTTTTTATATTTGTTTTAGGGCTTTTTTCGAAAAATTATTTTAAATGAAAAAACTTTTAAAAATATTTTTAAATATAGCAAAATATTACATCTATTTGTGATAGATCGCGATAAACTATCATCTGTGTCTATTATGATACAAAGAGATACAAGTGATGGTTTATCGCAGTCCATCATAAATAGACTGTAATATTTTGTTATATTTTATAAATATTTCGGTTCATTTTACTATGTTTTGAAAATACCATTTTTCTAAGTTCGACAAGTTAGTGCGTTGAATTAGATATATGTTTGGGCTATATTTATTTGCCATTGTAACGTTAAGTTATGATTTGTTAAACAATTTGTTGATTTAAAGGAAAAGTGAAGAGAATGATATAATTGTTATAGAAAATCAAATAAGTATAGTCTTATAACATTGAATTGGTGTGTGTTGTATGTGTCTAGATAAATCGTGTAATTTATGAATGACGGTATATATGGACATTGAGATATTGAAATAAGGGAAAACGTTTTAATTTTAAATTTTGAGTATATTGTTTTTATATCATGATTCACGTGATTGCGCTAAATAAACTTGGCAAGTTAATAAAGACATTAACGAGTTTGTTATTCATTAAATAATTAGTCGTTTTTGGATTTATGTCGTTGATTTTTTCTTGTAATAAAGAAAACAGCGAAGCTCCATGTATTCGTTGTACTCTTAAATGGTAGAAATTCAAAAATGTATTTACTTCTAAATCAAGCACAATTTTTTTTCGATTTGTGGAAATAGTATTCATGATCACATTTTTGCTTGTACAAAAAATCTGAAAAAGTTATGTGAGAATATAAAAACGATATATATTATTGATAAATTCAAACTAAACAATGTATGCTTGTGTTAACATATCTTATCTTTGACTCTCGAAATATAAACTTAGTTTGGTTGAGATTATTGCTATTCCTTAATGCCAAAGCTTCAAATCTTTTTTTCTATGAAAAAAAAACTTAAAGAAACTTCTGGTCTCATTCGTCAATCCGTCAAATCAAGACAAATGTTGAGTTATACGAAATACATATGAATTTTATTTTTACCCTCCAAATATGGATTTGTTAAATATATATATATATATATATATATATATATATATATTTCAATTTTGTTCCTACAATTAAGTTGAAAATAAAATTTAAAATGTGCCAAGATAACTAACTTGTAAAACAGTCATTGATTTTGTAAAATAATGTTTTTATAGTTTTATAATTTGAAGTTTTTAAAATATTTTTTATGAAAACAAATATTTTAGGGGCACAAAAAATAATCAACGAAATCTAGAGTTAGCATATTTCACCATCGATTGACAAAAATGTATGTTAGAATATTATTGTAGGAGAGAATGTAACAAACGTTGAAACAATAGAAACCGATAATTGTTTCTTGATGAAAATTACTTGTTTCATTCCGCAATTTTGTTTCTTTGTTATTATTCTCACTTCAACAAGCTAATGCTTTCAAGTGACTTCGTTATCTACCTTTTCTCTCCTCCAACTTTTCAACATGTTTGATTTTTCGTAGCCAAAGAGTTGGTTGATTAACATATATGTGCACGGTTCGAGTTCAAGAGTTTTTTTGAACTAACCCAAAGAAATGGTTGACCATCCAATTAGTTCGAACATGATCACTAACCCAACCCTAATCCATGTCCAATAGTCAGATTCTTTTTTCTTATTAATTCCAAATACTTAAAGAATAATAGCTAAAATCTCATGATATCTATAACAAACTTTAAACAAAGACAAATAACAATAAAATTCCAAAAGAAAAATGTTAAAAATTCACTCATCGACAAATACGAGAGTATATGTGTCTATATATATAAGTCAAGTTGAGTTGGATTAAACTGAAAGAAAAAAAAAACTTTTTCAATCCAAGACCGAACCTAATTCGACGAAAAATATAAAAAATTCAACCCAACTCTTACCGTTAGAATTTTGTAATTAAATTGTTTGGGACGTTTTAAAACCTCTGTGTCCAAACCATAAATCTTAAACCAAATATGCCAAATAGCAATAATAATAATAATAAATCCTATATACCTAATAAGGACATCAGAGATTCTCACCCACATTCCCATCTCTTGTACCAAACAATGGCTTAAGGGCATAAAACATGCTCTACTTGAACAGTCTTATGTCCAAAAACAAAAGAAAAAACACAACAAAAACAAAAACAAAAACAAATCAACACAAACATCACTTACCAATAACGACACAACTCCGTTCAAATCCCTATACCTGCATTTGTTAAACTAAAAATAGGAAGAAAAAGAGGAAATTTTGCAAGTTCATACAGAGAATGGCTCATTTAAAATGTAACATCTTTTCACCCACTGACAAAGTGGCAAAGTGATTTTGGCTGGACATCCTTCAATAGTTTTACCCTGAAGAATCCTTGGTAGTCATATATATATATATATATTCAATGACACTGAATACCGTCCTCCAAACTTCAGGGGAAACATTAGTCATTGGCTCAGTAGCTTTGTCACAGCACAATATAAGGCCCCTCCCCTATTGACTGGATTTAAGAGACGCTTCATTAGTATCTTCTGTACAAGTCCTCAGAAGTCGACATTCACCATTGTTTCCAGAGTTTCAAGCCTTCTAACTTACTCCCTACCCACCCCCCTCTGATCCAAGTACGAAAAAACTTGTCTTCACGTATTAAATGTCAGTCTTCTTTTCTTGATTCTTCAGCTTGGGGGGGCCAACTTTGGAGATAAGATTAGAAGGTAGGTCGGACTGAGGAAAAGAACAAGTCGACTCCATTATTGAGAGTTGAATAAACAGAGTTTTTTACCTGACACCACTGCATTGTGAACTTCAGTTACTATATCAGCTCTGTTAGGTAATTAGCATGAACACTGTTACTCAAACCACGGGTTTGTCTGTGGTGCTGTCAGTGTTCCTTGTTTGGAAAAATACACGAATGGTACGGGAAAATGTACCACTAGACGGATCCCTATATGATGGCTTGGCTACTTTGTTTTATTCAAGCCTCGAGATCCATGAAAGAAAATTGCGTTTATTTGGTTTTCGTCATCATCGTTTATCGCTAACTTGACTGACAAAAAAGTGAGTCAAGGTGCTTGGCAGTTTGATAAGGCGAGGATCTTAATCATCACATTGCAAATAACTCCCCTGCTTTGCAAAATACAAATGAGAGTTAATGCTTTCAGCTATGGGTCGAGCGATGCTGCACCCCAAACTCCACAAATCACAATCTCGGCTGCATCCACATTGCTGGGCTACACAACTAGACCAGGTGAAGACATATACTTGTGCCACAATTTCGAGTCTCATCCCATCAGCTGCATAAATCCATTACTAATGTTTTCTGCAATAAGCGCATACAGCTCAAAATTCATCCCCAAAACACCTTCTGAATTGGTTCCTCTCTTAGAAGCTCGGTATTGGATTTTTTGCACCATCTGCTTCACACAGAAGTGAAAACAATTGCAATTATAAATCACAATTGGTTTCTGTGTCTCCAGCCATAATATAATTCTAAAACAGGTAAGAGCCCTAGGATATTATATAAATTTCTAAGTTCATAATATTTCATCATGTGTAAAGTAGAAAGTTTATGGGAAGAGACCAATACTATTAAGGCTTTGATATCCTGTTGTGATGAATATTGGAATCATGAGAACGTTATGCAAAGTGAGAAGACAACATCAGACAAAGAAATAGAGGACAAAGCATTAGCATGGACATACCTCAAGGAGGGCAACATTACCCATCAGAAACGTCCACAAACAGAAGGCCGAATTATACTTGGTCAGTAAAAGAGATCTGTACACCAATCTCCAATGACTGTGAGCCAAAATGGCGAAAATAGTGTTGTAACCTCAAATAATCTACTTGGTTAAACAGCTCCTCAAGCCATCATTGCCAACCACCTTTGATAAAATTTCAATGCCATGTCAGGCTCTCCTATCTTTTGGTACTTTTCAAAAATAACTTTAAATGGAACAATATCCATTGGCAACCCAGATCTATGTAACTTGAAAAATAGATCTTCTGCCTCCTTCATTTCACCACACATACAGTGACCATTTATTAGTTCTGTGTATGTTATCTTATCTGCTTCATATCCCTTTCTCAGCATTTCATCATATAATTGAAGGGCAAAACGAGTTTGTCCACACTTACAAGCACCATTTATCAATAAATTATAAGTAACAACGTCTGGAAAAAGACCTAACAAAAGCATTTCCTTCTTCAAAGAATATGCACTAAATATGTTTCCCCCTCTAACTTGTGCATGAATCAACGCATTGTAAGTAAATACATTTGGTTGCACGCCGGTAGCCAACATCTGATCCCTTATGGAGATTGCATTGCTCAGATATCCATACCTTCCATAACAATCGATTATCAGGTTCCAAATATGAGGCTGAGGCACCATTGATTTTTCTAACATTAAGTGAAGAAACTCATTGGCTTTGATAGCATCTCCATTCATGCATAGAGCTTGAATAATCATTTTGTATAAAATTTGATCTGGAGAGACACCCATTCTTGACATGACATCATGGATATAGTAAGCATCACCAAATTGGCCCTCTTTACAGAAAGCACTGATTAGAGTGTTGTATGTAAAGATGTCGGGAAGAAAACCTCTCTTAAGCATGTCAGCAACATAGCCAAGCGCACTTTTCTTGTCTTGATTCAAACAAAGCCCGTGAATAAGGACATTGTATGCAACAACATCAATCTCAGTCTTCTTTTCAACCATCTCGTCCCATAAAGCAATAGCCTGAATTGTATCTCCACTTTTAAAACAACCATCCATCAGTATAGTTGATGTGATTGCATCATCTGTTGTTTTAATATCATCACCTAGGATATCTTCAAGAAGCTTCCTAGCATCCACCAAGAAGCCTCTCTTGCAAAATGCATCTAAGAGTATGTTATAGGTAATTCTACTTGGCCTAATACCACTATTAGCCATGGTAGAAAATAGGTCAAGAGCTTTATCCATATTCATATGAAGGCAGAAACCTTTAATAATAATGTTGTATGTGGCACGATTGGGAGAAGGACCCCTTTCTAGCATTTCCCTAAATAGAGAATCTGCCATCTCCATATCACAGTTTTTACATAGTCCATTAAGAAGATAATTATGTGTGAGTAAACCAACAGCAAAACCTTCTTTTATCAACTTTCTCCGAAGCAAAAGAGCTGCTCCTAACTTCCCTTTTAAACACAAATCCCTAACCATGACTGTGTAGTCAGGTTGTTGAACAGCCTCCAAAAAACATTTTTGAAGACCTGACTTCGCCAAACATATGCTTTCCCTGCATAATTTTAGGAATTTAATAGATGTTCACAAGATCATTCGTAATCATTCAAGGCATGTAAAATCATTTACTTGATAGCTAACAATTAGGTGATTAAAAAAATAAAATAATAATAATAAAAATAATAATAAAAAGATTAAGAGATTCCATCAGTCATCCAATTTTTTAATTTTCTTATCCAAACCACAACTAGGAATAACAGTACATCAACAATCATATGTCACTGCACTCAATGAATGTGAAACTCTAAAGAAAGAAGCAAAGAACAGCTATGTTGGAAAAAACACATAAACTTATTCAGTTGTTTGAGTAAATATCATGGTGGATTGGAAAGGACTCATCAATGTCTTAATTAACAAAACTGGAGGAAAACCAGATTTTTTAGTAAAAAGATCAGCAGTTTCAGAACTCCAAGTTTTCCATTATTTCCCAAAACTTCCCTAAAACCTTATTAAACTCTTATTTTTTGTGCCCCTTCGCTTCCGCAGACCTTCAATTGATGACCATTCGTAAAAGAATAATTGCTTGATGGCAAAGTTCACTAACAACTAACTGTCGCAGACTAAGGTAGTTCTACACTTGAATAAGCACCATTATTTTCCAAGTAGACGGTCGTATCACAACAATAACAAACATGCACATACATACACATAATGATTCCATGCAATTAACAAGATTTACCTATATGATATTCATCATTAAATCAAGAAAATTTCCAATGGGATATTAAATGAGAAAGATTATAAGCAGGATAGCTTTCATCTATCAATGCTACACCAAAGATGTTCGACTACCGATATTTCGAGCTACAATACCAGAGTAAAAAGTAAATCTAATTAAAGAAAAGAAAAAATCACCTCTTGGTTTTCAAACGGTCTAGACTACCCTTGAGCAGAGGGTCCAACACGTTGAAAACAGCCCGTGGATCTCCTTCGCCATTAAAATTACGCTTTTCTGAAAAGCAATCCGAAGATCTCAAATCGCAATGGTCACCGACAGTTGTCATTAAACTTTTAAGAGCAGGATGTAATGAATCCTCATCCTCATTAGACCTTCGCATGTAATGTTTAGAATCAGAACGCATAAAGTTCCTTAAAACTCAAAACCAGGTAACGCAAATTTAAAGTAAGAATGCCAGCAAAAGAAACCAAAATGAAGATGCTTTCCTTTTCTTAATGTTTAACAAATAAAAGGTCGATTAATTACTGTAAAGTCGATGAAGTTTCGCACTCCTTTCAGCCGAAGCAGACCAAAGGCTCGAAATGTGTAGTCATTTTACCTCGCCCCTTCATCAATGTCGGGTCGGTCGTAAAAAATGGCGAACATCCGAGATATATCACGCTTGAGGGAGTTAAGGGCTCCGTGCAGAAATCCAAGCACAAGAATTTGGGACGGTGGCGATGCAATTGCTAACTGAACCACCATAATGAACATGTGAACGCCATATAGGAAAATTTCTGAACAGAGAAGTGTATGATAAAGGAACGATAGATGAAAACTCACCGCCGTGACCATCGTCGATCGAGATTGCCGCCAAATATTCTGCCCTGAATTTCACCTCGTGATCCGATAACTACTTTGGCCAAAGTATCAATGATACCGGTGAATAGACGGCTGCGGCGAGGTTCTTACAGCTGGCTGTGCTCCGCCGTCGCCCTCGTCGTCGCTCTCAGACTGCAGTCCCCTCCTCCCTTCTTCGATTTGTGTTTTATTCATTCTACATGTCTTTAGAATTTTCACGTGTATTGGGCTGGGCCCGGAATGTTTCTTTTAAAACCATGGGTATATGAATTAGGGCAGGAATTATCGGGATGACAATGAAGTTTATGATAACATCTTTAAAAACTTGCAATAACTGATAGGTGTATCAGTGATAGACCACCCATGACCACCAATGATACGATAATCTATTATATTGTTGGTGGCTATCACTCACGGACTTTGTTGTATTTACAAAAATTTTAAAATATTGTTCTATGTGCTACTATTTTCAGTTTTTGGGACCCCAAAATTGTTAGTCCTGTTTAAAGCTACTTTTACTCGATTTCATCTTTCTATAGTTTTATTATTTTTCTTACATCAGATGTTAGTTTAATTCGTTCCCCCAAAAGTTAGAGTTATTTAGTAATTTGTAATGGAATGAATTTGTAATATAACATAAACCAAAACTCATGTTTGGATTGAGTGCTTTTTCCTTCAAGATTTTACTTTTTTTTCACCCTCGACTTTTTAGTCATCCCAACGCCACTCAGATTTTCAACAACACAATTATCCTCTTCTGTTGTAAAATGCAAGAATCTAGTATATTTTAATGATTGAAAAGGTAAGATTTGGTGCACGTAAATTTTATCACGATAAGCTTTTAAATATTAGACATTTTATCTTTTTCTAAAATAGGGTTGTGTTGAAAGAATTATAAAATATAAAAAACAATTGCAATATCTTTCTCAATAGAAAAAATTGCAATATCAAATTAGTTAAGTTATGAAAATTACATAGGGCAGTTGTGAAAATTTATTTCTCAATAGCTTATCAAATTTTAAAACTTTCAATTCTATTAAAAACCATATAACGATGAGATAATAGAAATACAGTCATAGATTAAAACAACCGAGAGAGAGAAAATGGAAGTTGTCCAACTATTTTAGGTCACACGAAAGTAAGTTTAGCTTAATAGTACTAGCATCTGACCTACGACCTTAAAGGAACTAAAAGAATATTAGGGATAATATAACGCATTTGAAAAGTCGAAGATACTAATATAATTTTTTAAAAAGTTTAGTGATATTATTGACATGAAATACAAAATTGGGATATTTTCTATCATTCCTGCTAAAAGGAACTAAAAGAATATTAGTGATAATATAACGCTCATCTATATTGATGATATTAGCTTTCTGCACAAGAGTAAAATTAGCATAGAGATGTCAAATGACGAGCATTAACTACATTCAATTTAGTAGCTTCAAACTCGTCTTTGGAAGACAAATAACGAACCTCTAGAACCCTTTCCCAAACGAATCTTGTCGTCTATGTATGTAATCTGGAGTTGTACCTCGCTTTCGCCACCATATCGAAACTCTAATCCTCCAACTTTAAGTTCGGGTGACTCGAACACAACTCGAATCCATTTATCATCCAATGCCGTCAATTTACCTATAAATTCATAACATGTATGTATATTATGAGTAGGGAACATGTTTTTATTGAGAAATGAAAGAATATACAAAGGTGTACCACAAAAAAAAAAAAAGGTCTACAAAATAGGTACAAATCAAAAATCCTAGTTTAGGGGTTGTTTAGCTCATGAACTATTTAAGTTTGTGTAAATAACTCAACTTCAATGGTAAATATTATTGAAGTTTATACACTTATCGAATAACTTTATTTTTCTATCTTTTTCTACTTTTCAAATTCATCGATTAACTCCATCTTCCCCTATTCATCTACTTTTCTCAATTATTGAGGAACTCAATCTTACACCTTTACTCTCTAAAAACAAATTTACTAACTCCATACTTATTAACTTCACTCAGTAGCCAAACGCCCCCAACTTTAATCTTGGAAACCTTAAAACTTAATTATCTCAGGGAAAAAAAATCTACCATTCTTCTCAAGTCACCCATCCCACTAAACCCTAAAATCAAATATGCCACAAAATTCTTCCTTTATCAAAGATGGGGGAATTCATGAGAATGTCCTCCATCGACAGGTAAATCGAAGACACCGGATGAAACATAACCATCCAAATCAATTCTAAGAGTAAGGGTTAGCGTCTTAAATTCCTAAAACTTGGTCAATAAGTCCATGATCCTTCAGAATCATGATGAAAAGAAAAAAGATGCTTCAATCAGTAACAATGTAATTAAATTGCTGAAGTAAGTAATAACATATTCCAAATTTTGCAAGTTGTTTCAATACATACTCAAAAGAAGTTTACAGATTTTTAATTAAAAATACTAAATGATTATCAAACACAGTATTTCGTTAGGTAGAAACAGTCTCTTTTTTAGAGTAATAATTTAAAGTGAAGCTATTTTACATTTTGTTCCTTCAAAATACGTACATTAAAGATATTTCACTTAAAAGTATTACTCCCAAAATTCGTATCAAATTCTCTGAAAAAAACTAGTGTCTGAACTAGATAACATATATCACAGCAAGTCAGCCAAAATCCAGAGGCTATGTCAGCTATGTTCCAGCCATTGATTTAATTTTCTGATATATTTACCAATGTAGGGCTCAAGTTCTATTCTTCACAAAGGAAATTTGAAGTTTTACCTGTCAAAGAGACTTGTCCATCCAAGAAACCAAGGGCAGAAAAGGACACCTTGTTTTTTATAGTATCAGGAGCTTCCACAACCTGAATCATTTCCTTTGTCTTGAAAAAAACGCGACCCACTGCACTTCTGTATCCACCCCCAGGCGATGTTGGTACAGAGCAATACACAACATCCCAATCTGAGATACCAAGCATTTAATCATGTTAGCCAAACTAGAGCTGGAAAACGAGCAACAACTTGGATGAAATATTCTCTTTTGGAGTCTAAATGTGATTTTAGATTTGGATGGACTTTCAAATCAATTCAAATATCTGTCATCCATTCAAATAATATTATGGTTCAATTTCAATTTAGTCTCTCAACTTTAGGTTTTCGTCTATTTGGTTCTTGAATTTTCAAGAGTGACTGATATATGTACGACAAATTCACAATTTTTAACAATTAATTGATCTATTAAATATAAATTTGAATTTGATATCAAACGAAACTCTAAGCTTTCTAACTTGTGTCCTATGGATTCCTAAGTTTTAAAAATTTTGAAAGCTATATTGAATTGTAATAGAAAAAGTTAGAAACTAGGTGGATGAAAATCTCAAAATTTAGAGACGAAGCTCGTGAGTTTCCAAAATGGTTTTAAAACATGCCTAAATTTAAAGCATAATTTTGCTTCATAAGAAATTCAGACAAAAGTGGTTGATTTCTTATGATTTCGTAGATTTTCAACTAAACAGCTAATTTAACTTTCTCATAGATCAGGACTGAAGGACTGTATAGGGTTTTTCCCCCATTTCCTTTTCAACAAACATCTTGATAAAGAATTCAGATTATTTCTGGTATTTCAAATAAGGTGATAAGAAATCATTCCTTAAACTTACTTCATGTGGAATCAAAGCTCGAATATAGGCTCTATGAGGAAGATGAGTAGATGAAATATTCAAACGCATCAAACAAAAAACAGCAGAGCTGTTTTAAGTTTTACCTCCAAATATGAGAGGACATTTAACAGGCTCGTTTACACAATACTTTTGCAATTCTTGAGCTACTTCAGCAACCTCTCTGTGCTTTTCTTCACTTAGTAATACTCCTCTATCGCTTCCTGTCACCTGTTTCAAAGTGTAACATCAACTTATGCACTGTTGACCAAGATCATACTGAAATCTTAAGAAGCTCATGTGGAAATCACGTAAACTGCCTCTACAAACCGAATGATCTTCATCCAGAGGGAATTTCTGGAAATTTCCAAGTTCAGTACCACTCGTTGCCGCAACTTACTGACCTCTATTTGCTACACATTTTGTACTAAAATTTTCCAAATTCAATTCCAAATCCACTATAATTTACCCTATAACCAGTTTCAATGCCAAATAAACTAAGCAAATCTCGAAACATTACCTTCGAGAGGATGGACGCAACGAGATCATCAGGACCTGTTCGGACTTGAGGATCCGATGTCGAAACCGATGCCTGAATTCCAAATGGCTTGCGCCGATGGAACGGAGGTGAAATTGAAACGGAATGACATGGAATTGAAGATGTTGAGCTTGGGGTAAGAAACTTCGATCTCGACTGCTCGAATCGTCTCCTGAAAACCAGTTTTGAAGGCAGAAGTGGAACGGAGGTTGCCGAGGCAGCCATGGAAGTCGTACAGGATCAGGAGATGAACGCTAGCATTTGGCTCGCCGCTGAAATTTGCGTGGGGAGAATCGGAGGTCGGACCCACCACGAGATGGATTGCGGGGTTGTCTTTACGCCAAGTGAGCAAAGTTTACTGCAGCCTTATCTTTCAGATTCCCGCTTTTGATTTTCGCGAATTGAAAATTATGCAGATTTATTCCTGTTTTTTCGGTTAATTGTTGATTATCGGGGGGTTGTTCGAAACGAACAAAAAAATGTTATTTAAAAATACATTTTCATTTAAATGTTTTTTAGAAAACTTATTAAAATAAAAATACACAAAATTGTTTTTAGGTAAAAAAACTATTTAATTTGTTATCTACTAAATATGTTTTTATAATTTCAAATTATAACAAAAATAATTTGTCCCTTGAAGTTTTGATAGAAGTTGGCTAATGATCATCGAGCATGGTGGTTAACGACAGTCACGATAAAACAGTAACTAGAGGTTGGCGACAACGATCGTTACGACTGTAGTACCCATTGAGTTTGGGTTGCATGTTTCGAATTACATATTTCGTGGTTGTTAATGGCTACTAAACGTAGCCAAATCGAGCATTGGTTGATGTATGAGGATATCAGTAATTGCGATGTTTGTGATTCAAATTCATTGTTCCTGTTTGTACTAAAAAAAACTTTCATGAATGTAAGTTGATATACCTTTTTTTTTTTTTTGCATCAACTTTTATTAACTCTTCATCCTAACAAACAACAAATTTTAAATTTAGTAACATATTGGAGACTATATATAGTTTTAACCATTATTTTTATTTGTCCCTAAATTTTACATACTATAGGTATTTGATATGAATCCAATTACGCCATAGATAGGTTAATACTTAAAATACAAAAAAAAAAAAAATTGAAAAGTACTGCTCATATTGATTCAAATTAATCAAATACGATCAATGAAATATATGGTCATTTTATGCACGATGCAACAAGTTACATACAGTGTTGCAACAACCTAAATAACATTAAGTTAAAACACGTGTAGTAAAATGATAGAACATAACACAAAGTTTGGTAACTAGTATGGAGCAACACCACATACGTTGTGGAAACAACGTGCCCAAATAGATCTACTTTTACCAATGAACAACTAAACGTTTACAACAGTGTACTTATCTATAAGTATAAATCTTTTGCAGTGACATGCAAACACAAGACAATCCAACTTAGCGAAATAGTCTATCAGCAACTAAATTACGCAGTTTCTTTAATTTTAGTTTTTATATTTTCAACTATTCAATTTGAATCTTCATAATCTAAATAAATCTTAAATATAATCACAATACTAGTATTTTATTATATATTTTTTTCAAATATAGCAAAATAAACTAAAATATTTACAAAATATAACAATTTTTTCAAAATTTATCGACGATAGAAGTGTATTGGTGTTTATCGTTGATAGATTTTAAAATTTTACTACATTTATAAATATTTTTAGCAGTTTTGTCATTTATAATAATTTATCGTAATTTTGTTATTTCTTTAAAGAAACTTTTTATTATTACCGACATTTCTACAACAAAACAATAAATTACAATAGTGGGACTAAAATAGTATGTTAATAATAAAAAATGCCCATAAACTCTGTAGTTTGTAAAAAAAATGCAATAAACTTTAAAATGTTTCAAAGATGCCCTTAAACTTTAAAAAAATGTTAAGAAATACCATTATCGTTAGTTTTAGATGAAATCCGTTAAAACTTTGTTTCTAAAGTACCTACAGACTATTGAAAAATTTCGTAAATGACTTTAAACTTGTTTTTTTTTTTTTTTTAAACACTCTTATCTATCCAAAATTTAACAAATTTTTATCACCAACTAAATTAAAAACTAAAAGTTTTAGAACATAAAACTCCACAAAATCTCGTTATGTTAATGCATGACTAATTATTGTATTAGTATGTTTTAAAGACAATTTTTTATTTTGAAATTTTATGAGATTTTGTGTTTTAACTTAAAGTTTTGATTTTTGTTTTGAGTGTCCAGAATTGGGATAAATAAAAATATATTTAAACATTTTTAGGTTTAAAAGTATTTATAAATTTTTTAATGAAACAAAACTTTAACCATTTTTATTTAAAAGTAAGGACAAAGATACTTTTGAACTAATTTTAAAGTTTAAAAATATTTTCAATTTGTTTTTGTATGAAACGTAAATATTTTGTTAATTTTTTAATTTTTGATTTTTTTTTATAATTTAGTCTAAAAAAATTTAATACTACGGAGTACTGTACTTTTAGAATATTTCCCGGCGAACGGAGCATGATAGACAGGTGGCGAAAAACGGGACACAAATGACGTGGAAAGGGAACATTGGAAGTTAGGGGACCGAGGCGCTGTGTTCGCTTTGGGTTGGAATCTGTAAACCCATTCTTCTTCACCTTCCACATCAACATCAACCATGTCCAGGGAGCACTACAATAATTATTCTCCTCACTCTTTACTCAGATCTCTGCCACTCTCACCCTACTTTACTCTCCCTCTCCTTCCTTTGATCACAGGTTCTTCTCTTCATTCGTATCGCCATTTCATTTCTGCATTTCATCTATTTCACTGCTATTCGGTGTTTGATCCCTGCTGATGGTGCTCCCCATCCTGATTTATGCATTTCTTGTTCATACTTTTGATTGACCCCTGATTCCACTTCGTGTCCTTTCTTTTTCGTGAATTATGCACTTGGTTTATTTATCTGTGTGTTTATATTCCTGTTCATCAATTTAATATTACTGTTTAACCTCCCTTCTTATGGACGGCCATCCATCGTTTTTTTGAGGTTTTTTGTCACTTGGGTTTTTAGATTATATTAAATTAACCATCCATCCAAAAGCTTAAGTTGATGAATTACGTTGAATTTAATTATGAGAAGACACTCAATAAGTGAAAAATAATGATTGAGTCGGATTCTTTGGAGGTCATTGAAATCCTTAACAAGGATTGTGTGGACTTATTTGAGACGTGGAATGTTGGTGAGGATATTATTTTCCTCGCTCGTTAGGTTAATGTCCCGAGGTTTTCTTTTTGTAATAGGGCTTGCAATAAGGTTACCCATGCCTTTTGTCAGAGAAAGCCTGGCTTTTCCATGACTTCTTTTGTAGTTCCTCTTCTGGAATTTGAAGATTTTTTTCGGGGAGACTGGTTTCGGGATAGAGTTTCCGCTGCTTTATCTAAGGACCTTCTTTGTATTTAATTTGTTGTTTGTTTAATGTATTTAAAAAGAGCAAGTGGAAAATAATATCGATTGAAGAGGAAATGAATTTGAACACAGGACATGTTAAATTTGACCAAAAAGTTTAGGCAGATGGATTATAGTAAATTTAATTGTACCAATAGTTTAGCGGATTATATCTTTGAATATCACTAAGAATTTTGATGTTTTTCAGGTTTTCGCTGGTAAACGAGGAGTGTTAATTTGACGTTTGTTGTAATGTATAAGTTGAGGCATTGGGTGATGGGATTTTTTCTGGATACATGAGAACATTGTCAATGCCTTTATCAAAAATTGACTGTTCATGGCAGTTTGCACACTAGACACTCAGTATGCCAGGATCACGTCAAAGGCCATATTTAAAGCCATCTATATACATTATTATATTGGTTTCGTTGGTCAGCATATTTCTAGTTGGTGCCTATGTTTATCCACCTAGAACCTCTCTGCTTTGTTATATCCTTTCTAGTGGTTGTGTCAATGGTGCATTTGAACAGCCACTGCCAGTTGCTTATCGAGAATTGACTGATGAAGAGACTGCAGCTCAGGTTATAATGAAGGAAATTTTGAAGAGACCTCTAGCTCAATTTAAGAATCCGAAAATTGCCTTTATGTTTTTGACTCCAGGTTCACTACCTTTTGAGAAGCTATGGCATAAATTTCTTGATGTAAGGCTTAAAGTTCAACTTTGGAGCTTTGATTTCTTTTGTTGTACTTGTATTAGAGATTATTTTCATTAGTTTATCTGCATTTGAGATATTTTCAGTGAAATATTTACAAATCTTTCTAGGACAACGATTTCCTCTCCCACATGAAATCATTAGTCAATTAGAACTTAGAAGTTTGATCCATGGAGGGTTTGAGACCATCTTGGCTCTAACTGTGAATCTCACATTTAGGGAATTGCTAGCTATGTATACGCACACATACATGTTAAACTTATCTTTCAGTGGAGAAGTTTGGAAGGGCATGAATGCCATCTAAAACTTCTGCTGCACCTTTGGTCGGTAGACTTTATTGAGTCAGGTGCTTAACCCAGTTCTTGTTTTTCAGGGTCACGATGACAGATTTTCTATATATGTGCATGCATCTAGAGAGAAAGTAGAGCATGTGAGCCCCCATTTTGTCGGTCGTGATATACGCAGTGAAAAGGTGGGTCATGAAGAGTATTTACTGTTATCTGCTTCTCTATGCAGTTATTGTAGTAAAGCAGCCTATTAGATATTGGATGCGACTTGAAAATGAATAGAAAAAGGGTCTCAAACCATAGTACATGATAAGTTAAAACGCATATTTATTTCTTGCTTAATTCCAGAATGACTTTGGCTCCTCTTGCTTACTCGAATTGTTAACTGTCTTTAAAAGACAGACAAAATGTTAACAAATGACCAATTTGTTCTGGGTTATTTTTTTATATACATGATTTTATTATTAGATACCCAATGGCTTTATTTTTAGACAAACTTCTTTTCTGGGCTTCTAAGATTTGATGAAGTACTTGAATGTGATAGTTTTCCTGGAAATGGGTTTCTTGAGATTGACAATAGGTGTGAGAACATTGAATTGACTCTATGGAAGTTTCTTCTATCATCGTTTATAATATCTATATTAATCCTTGTACTTGGTTACCGGTGGTAATGTTGATGCTGTTTAGCTTCAAATATTTATAGCTTTACCATATGAATAGTTGCTGATGTGAAACTATTAGCAAACAATATTCAGGTAACCTGGGGAGAAATTTCTATGGTTGATGCAGAGAAGAGACTTTTGGCAAATGCACTTTTAGACCCTGATAATCAGCACTTTGTTTTATTATCTGAAAGGTAGTTATATCTTTTTTATTTGTTTTTTGTTAATCGAAGATTTTGCAACATTTGTGTGCAATGGGTTCTTATCTGATTACTATTTGTTCTTCTGTTTCAGTTGCATACCTCTTCACGACTTTGAGTATATTTATAACTATTTGATATTTACAAACGTCAGCTATATTGATTGGTAAGGAAACTTTATTTTTTAACATTTTACACCTTTGGTTGTTAGTAATTTAGTGAACTCCTTGACCAATCTAAATGACTATGATCTCCACCAATCTGATATTAGACGTTGCTTATTACAGTTTTGAAGATCCCGGTCCTCATGGAACTGGTAGGTATTCAGAGCACATGTTACCTGAAATTGAAAAGAAAGATTTCCGTAAAGGTTCTCAGGTAGATGTAGTCATATGTTGGTTACTACTTACTGCTACTATATGAACACTTTTATCACAGCTGTCAATTCTGATGAAATTTTATTTTCTCAAGATGCCGTTTAGTAGGAGTACACATATTTTTAACCTTGTAAATTTCAGTGGTTTTCTATGAAGCGTCAACATGCTATTATTGTAATGGCTGACAGTCTTTACTATACAAAATTCAAGCGTTACTGCAAGGTAATCTGTTGGTCGTAGTGACCTTATCTTTTTTGTTGATTATAAACCGATTATCAGATTGCTTTTGTGCTATGCTCATGCTTATGCTTGCATATGACTTATTCTTGCTTTCTCGTCAGTCAACTCAGGTAGAGATTTAGAATCTTAATTCTATATTAAATCAATATTTTGGCACTCGAATTCATGGTGCTTCTGGCTTTATTCATGTTATTTAGCACTCTAGCTAATCAATATTGGAGCGATCTAGTTAATTCTTGTTGTCTCATCTATCTTGTATGCTTTTGTTTTTATCCATTCCATTTCCATCTTTCGCTTTATGAAGGCAGGTCGGCTGAATATTTTGCTTACAGATGGATAATTGAGTGTCGAAGATCATGCTTGATTGTCATATATTAACTTACTGCAGTTTCGTTTTGAAGGCATATATTATCTTGGCTGTCTTATGCAGCCTACACTATTTAATGAGTTCTTTCTCGTTTTTATTTCTCGTTTGTTTGATTTGATTGCTTTAGATTTAATACATAAGTATTCTGTGCTTTTCTTTCTCGAGTCATCACTCATCAGAAATTCTATATATCGACTTATTTTTGTCTTGTTCGACTTTCTTAGCGAACTAAGGACGGCCCCAACTGCTATGCTGATGAGCACTATTTTCCAACCCTTTTCCATGTCAGTAGACGATCATTTTTCTAGAAAATTATAGCTTTGTCATCTGTGTATACTCTGTATAATCTATTATTTCACATCAGATGATCGACCCTGGTGGCATTGCAAATTGGTCAGTAACGCATGTTGATTGGTCTGAGGGAAAGTGGCATCCAAAAGCGTATAGGACCCAAGATGTCACCTATGAGCTTCTGAGGAACATTACCGTACGTGACGAATAATTTTACTTCTTTTTGATACATATGCTTCTAGTATGTGAAAGCATTGGTTTTGATAATTTTATTGTGTTCACAGTCACTAGACGAGATCGTTCACGTTACAACTACCGTCCCGGTATGTAATTGTTTCTTTTTTCTTCTGGATTCTGCAGTTAGTTTTTCCAGCCATTTGCCCACCATTTCTTTTCATTTTGATGTGAAGTTTTTAAAGTCCCGTATGGGCCAGCTCATAAGATTAGAAGCATGCTCCGTATCGTTATGATTAATCATAAAAAACATACTAAGATCTCAAAGTCTCAATCTATAGTTTGGAATGTTATACTTATGTAAAGTTACCATATTAAAGTTGGCCTCTTAATAAAGAATTGGTAGCCTCATCTCTGCTTGTTTGGACGTGACAATTTTCACATGTAGAAGAGCCAAAAAAAAAAAAATGATGAGATATTAGCTTTATGCTTAATGGTAGGAAGATGATTTTATGTGAGTTAATGTTCAGGTTCAGATATTAGCTTTATGCTCCACGGGTCGGTTGGGCCAGGTTTGGGCGTCTTTTTGGACCATTTCGGGTTGGTCAAACTTCAAACCCTATCGGTTCTGTATAAGGGGCCAACCCAATCCAAATATTTTCGAGTTGTGTCACCCGGTTAGGGTTTTTTTTTTCCTAAGAACATGATGTACTGTTAAAAACTGCAAATTAGGAAAGTGGTCGTACTTTCAACAGAGAGAACTTAAACAAGTAAAGCTTAAAATTACTTTAATTTCTCAAAACTTGAAAAATTAAAGTAATAAATCATCTCTTGTAACTTGATTTATGAGAATAGACAAATATATATATAAACTGTAAGTGTGTGAAAAAGGTTTTTGCTTTGATCCTACAGAAGAGGGTGATGTTAAGGCCCTGCTTATGGAACGGAGTGAAGAGACCATGCCATCTGTTTGCGAGGAAATTTTATCCAGAAACTCTGGGAAGATTGTTGCACATTTTCTCTAACTACACAGCTGTTTAGGCCATTCTCGTCGCCCCGAATCGAGAGATCGTTCGAGAGGTTAGAACAATGTGATTGATAATTTTACGCCACTGATAATATATGATATAGAAATTTGAGTTGTGTTTTTCACTATTCATCCTTTGGTTAAAGCTTCTTCCTAGAGCTTTAGCTGATCCATTTTTGTGTAGAGAGTCGAAGACTGTGATCCTGTGGCTGCCACGGTTGGCAGCTTTTCATTGTTTTTGGCTCGTCTTCTCAATTTTTCATTGTTTTTTTTTCTTAGAAAAGAAAAGTAATTGAGTATTCTTGAGATGGAATAAGAATTGAATATAGACTGAATTTTAACAGGTTCAGTGAAGATGTTTGCTCAACTTACATAAAGTTTGTAACGAGACTTTGAGATTAAAATGGCGTTGTTACACGCCATACAACTCTGAAAGTTAATTTGCATAAATGATGTTGTAGATAATGTCATTTTGTCATGTTTTTTTACGTTTAAAAATTATTTTTTACCCCCGAGTTTGTTTGGTTTGATAGATGTTTAAAAGTGTTTATACTAATATGAAGTTACCGTGAAATCACTATTAAACACTATAAACTAATAATTTCAAATTTGTATTTAAGAACATTTTCACCTTTCGATGTTTTTAGTATATGATCGAAAAGACATAGATTTTCATCTCGACAAAAGACTTCAAATTTCAATGGTTAAAGTGTACAAATTTCAAAGTTTGAATGCATAACCTAAAAAATGCAACGCCGTTGATTTTACTTATTTTGTTCAATAATTGTAGAAGCGAAAGTTGGACCATCAATTTATAGGATGATAGTTCGTGTCTTACTCATTAAACTATATAGTTTAACGTCATTGAACAATATCGATTCATCTCTTATATTATTTTTCCAACAAAATGTTTATATATATCTTTTTATAAAAAATTTCGGTCAAGTTTTATTTGACGTTTACACATCATTCAATGACGTATTATATTACTTTATTCTATAAGTAGCTAATAGCATACCAAGCAAGTACATAAAAAAGGACCAAAGTTTATTTTATAACTGGTGATAAACTTAGATTTGTGGGTAGAACGATGATATAGGAGGTGTTTAGTTGAAGTTATTTTTTAAGAAACGAGTTGATAATTATCGTAGAAGAAATAGGAGAGTTGATGCGAATAACAATATGATAAATATAGGTTAACATAAGTAGCAAAGTGAAAAATGCTAATTAACACGAGTAACAAGACAATAAATTATTCAATTGTTAGAGCATTAAACGGTGAGCAAGTCTTTTTATCCCCCCAACTAAATTATACGTTGATGTCAAACCCTGTTAAAGTACATATATATATATATGATATATGTTTGATATGATTATATCTTTGATACACAGGCGTCATAGAGAAAAAGAAGACTCCTATTTTTTATTTGCCACCTGGCAATAATGAATTTCGTAGCATGGACATGTTAGGAAAATCAGAGAAAATTGACACGTGGATGTTAAATTTAGTGCAGATTAATGGTATTTACCATTTAGAAGAAAGAAAATAAAAAGAGGCGACGTGACAATAAATGGTGGAGTCTGGCGCCATTTCTGGGACTTCGTGCCGCCACATTCTTCCAAAGAAGAAACCCAAGTGGAACTGCGTGGGCGTCGTACGACCACCCAGTCAACGGCCACGATCCATTCTCACACTCAAAATCCATCTCCACCGTTTCTTCAAATTCCCACCGCCGGCCCATAGCGCGGGAAACCCCCCCCCCCCCAACTCCGCTTCTGTATATCACTACAAACCAACGGTCACAGCTTCGAAACCCACCCATAGCTTTACTTTCTTCTTCAAACTACCTTTTTTTATTTCCTTTCTAGGGTTTCACTTCTCCTTTCATGGCGCCCAGGAAGCGAAGCAAGAACCAAGAAGACGAACCGGCGGCGGAGAAGCAGGCCCCCGCGACGTCCAGGGTGACTCGGAGTTCCGCTCGGCTGGCGGCGAACTCCAAGGCCGATTCGACTGTCACGGAGTTGCCGAAGAGTAAGAAGGCGAAACGTGCTCCGAAGGAGAATGGGAAGGTCGAGGAGGTTGAAAATAAGGAAGTAGAAGTTGGTGCTGGTTTGGGGAAACTTGACAAGGATGCGAAGAGTAGAACGGTTGTGATTGAACATTGGTGAGTTTTTCCTTTTCATTTGTTGTCTGTAATTGAAAAAATGTTGTTTAATTCGAGGATGAATTTTCAAGGGTGTGAGGTACTTGCTTGCTTGCTTTCTAGTTTTATCTTTGTCGAATTTTTTAGTTCCTTTTGTGAGCTTTTTTGTTAGGTTAAATTTTCTTCGCTTGAAACGTGGATTCATTTCTAGCCTGCGTCTCCCATGGCTTCTTCTCCTTCCTTCTTCTACCACTGCCATTTTCTCTCCTCCTCTTGCCGTTCGCCCATCTTTTCAGTTTTCTCCACGAAAATTTACGTATTAATTTCGAGTTTACCATCCGCATTTGATGCATTCTGTTGAGGGAATTTTTAATTGCTCACAAGTTTGAGAATTTAATTTTTGTTAGCTTATTGGACATCGTTTATCCGAAACATGCGTACTTTCTAATTCAGGGCATTGCTAGAAATTTTGGTTTGAAGAAAGCCAACTTTTAATATAATTAATCTTTGACCTCTAATAATCAGACGCAAATCAGAGAGGAAAAACACGATTTTCTTTTGTTCTTCTTTATTCTTGGCTTCGCCTTTGCTTTTTGCTAGAAATTTTGGAAAGCTAAGTCAGAGTAAGGGACCATTTCCTCTTTATTCTTGGCTTCGCCTTTGCTTTTTGCAATGTATCGTCTAATGAATGGAAAAGGAAAAGGATAATACAAACGTGGCGTTTCATGGTTGTAAAAAAATTCCCTATAATGTGGATGATTCTGCCCTTTTCATGTCATGTGCGGCGTTTGTTAATGACACTTTTCCCATATTTTTGTTCCCTTGTAGCAAACAGTGCCAATCATTCAAGAAAAGGGCCATTCAGGTGCAAACTGGTCTAGAGAATGGTGTTCCTGGAATCACTGTGCTGCTTAACCCTGATAAGGTATTTTTCTGACATCATCAACTTTTACGTCCTATTCTTCATAAAAAGAATCAATTTGGGCTCATTTTGTTATCCTAGAATTTCTACTTTGAACAACCATAAAATGCATTATTTGTTCATTTTAAGCTTATGAGTTCGCTGCTGGGGTGTAGTCACATTGGGACTAGGAAACACCCTATGGTTTTTATTTCTAAGCCTAAACACGATCCTTATATTATTTTTTTAATACTTACAAGTCAATGTTTGCTTTCAAAGAGTTGTTTGTCTTCGATCTTATGGTGTTTTGATGTCCAAAAAAAGGGTAGTTTGAGTTTGAATTCTTAGGAATTGGGTCTTCAGTTGATTCAC
Source organism: Cucumis cinereus (assembly GCA_037974625.1). NCBI lineage: Eukaryota > Viridiplantae > Streptophyta > Magnoliopsida > Cucurbitales > Cucurbitaceae > Cucumis > Cucumis cinereus. The sequence continues at coordinate 9,150,287 of JBBPDJ010000014.1, forward strand.
AAGTTAACTTATAGATAGATTTTGTGTCATGAGCAGTAGAGCAGTTCGAATTCTCATTTGAAAATCAAGGAAGATCTTTTAGTTCTGTTTTTTTTTTTTTTTGGTTGGTAAACATCAAAGCTAGTCTCCATATTCCATGGGAAGTAAATAATGTTGGGGATGGCTTAGTTCCAACTCCATGTTGACATTTATCTAACTCTTTATTTTGAGAATGCAACCAAAGTATCACATTGATTATGGGTAAATAAGTAGGAGACAATATTTCCATTAGTACGAGGCTTTTTGGTAGTATTGGTGTTGTTGCTTTGATGAAGAGGAGTTAGCTTGGTTAAAGGTGACTGTTAGAGAGTAAACCCAAACAAAGGACTCTTTGAAAGGAGGCTTAGTGGTTCTTCCGAGCGGCGAATTGTTGGGCATGAGATCAAAGTCTCACATTAACTAGAAAAGGAGGAGATCATGGGTACATGAGTGAGTGACAATATCTCCGGTCTCCACTAGTGTATGAAATCTTTTGGGTGATCCTAAAAACACAACTACGAGAGCTTATGTTCATAGTGAACAATATCCTACTGTGGGGATATGTGGGTGGGATATTATGATCCTATGAGTTTCTCGAGATCTTGACATTTTTCTATTTTATTTTAAGAAACTGCTACATATCAGTGAAAAATTTATTCAGAAAATTGAATACTTTAAACTGAATTGTCGATATGTTTATTCAATGAAATTATCGTTTTTCCTCATTTTATTATTGTTAATTTTAACTACCTTACTTGAGCAAAGATCTTTGTACAACTATGTCCTTGAGTTCTAAATATTATTTATTTTTTTACTATGCAGCCAAGAAGAGGTTGCTTTGAAATTCGGAGCGAAGCTGGTGATAAGTTTATCAGTCTTCTGGTAATTATTACCTTTAACTTCAATTATAGAAAAATTTATTTCCGATTTTCGTGACATTTGCCGAGTATTCAAGCTCAACGATTTAGGATCTATTTACTGATAGGCAAGCACATCTCTACTTTTTAGTTAAATTTTGTTTGGTTTTTCGACCATGTCATCTTCATTGCTATATCTTGTTGTTAATTGTCAAAATTATTCCATTCTTATAGTTTTGATTCTCTTTTGACTTATTAGAGATGTCTTTTGTAACTCCTTTGGTTTAGGGTTTTTACCCTCTTCTTTTGTATCATACACATCAATGGGACTGTTTCTTGCAAAAAAAAAAAAGGTTTAAAAGAAAAAAGTTCCTTTTTGCGCTAAAATTTAGTTGTTTTTAATTATTTATATATATACTGTTCTTTTTTGGTTCATCTTGGTCTATTATTTTTCCTAATTATTATATTTTATCTCTAGGCTTGCTCTATTTTTTCCTAGCCAATTGGAGTAGTTTTTCCTAACTCATAGGTTTTTTGAGTTATATCCAATCTCTCTTCTTTATGTTAATCCTTCGATTTAATTGTACTCGTGTTCCCCGTAAAATTTCCCTTGATTCATTTCGTTGACTAGTCTTAATAAATTTCTATTTCTAGTTCAACGAAGTTACATGATTAAATGAGTTTGCTAAGTATTTTTCGTATGTTATTTCTTGGTGAAATATGATATTGTTGGCTACTAAAAACTGATCTATACTTGCTAGATTATGCAATGTTTAGATTTTTGTTTGATATTTCAAATTGTATAAATACTATCGTACTACTTTTAAATTTATTTTTGGAATAACAACTAAATTAAAACTGAATTAATTTATTTTTTTGGTATAACATTAACAAGTGAGTGCGATGATCTGAGCTTCCAACTTCGACACAAATATGAGATGTCCTTCAACCTCATATTGGCCTGAAATTTGGGCTTTAAAACTTTACCATACTAATTTCAGAATTGGATAGATGTGTAGGTGTAAGGATTCCTTGATTTGATGCCCTTAGGTCGATTCTCGTCATTCATTCTAAACCCTTCTTTGAGTTGGCCCCCTTCCAGCTTGAAGACAACTATCTCTTTTCTTTGTTTTAGATCAAGAACAAATGTCTTGTATGGAGGGCACTAGTGGCATCTAGAGGCCATATTTGAATTCCGTTTTTTTATCCCTCATTTTTTTAAAAATTATTTGTTTAATGTGCCTGTGATTATATGTTGTTTTTTACACCTAATAGATTCCTCGACCTTTTTACATCTTTTGATTATGAGTTTATAATCTGTCAAGCCATCTAGTTTGGCCTACTTAAACCATAAGTTCACTGGTAACTTTATTGCAACTACGCACTTAAGATGATTGATTAATCTGTCATATAACATTATACATTTCATTTATAGGACATGAAGCGTCCATTTACCCGCATGAAGGAACTGGACATGGATGAAGTCATTTCAGATATCATTGGGAAGATAAAAGGATGATGAAAGCCTTTGATGAAAAATTGCCTTTCTAAGGATGCAATGGTTTTTTTGTGGTGGTTTGAAGCTAACCAACTAGAGTAGCTTTGATGGTGGAAAATTAGATAATGATCATTTGCCAATGTCAATATTGCCTCCTCACTTGGCATGACTGCAATGGTAAAGCCATCAGGTTTGAACAAACATGGTGGAATATTTTTTTGGTTTAAGCTTCATAATGAATGAGTCTATCTTTGAAGAAGGCTTGTCCTTTGTATTAGTAGTAGTAGAAACCTACCCTTACCTAAGAGGGTGATTGCATCCTTGAACTGTGTATTTTTGTGTGAATCAATGGAGTTTTATTTGCACCCTTATTTTTTTACAAGATTTCTAAACCCGAAAACTAGGAGAGAGACTAACCCTAAGACAAAATAAGGATTAGAGATGAGCATTGGTCGGTCGACCCTAGTTTTAGGCTCAAATTGATGGCAAACATTGATTTGTTGATTTTGATGAGTCGTGGTCGTTGATTTTGGGAGGGTCTATTGAACCAACCGCTCGACTACATGGATGGTTGGTCAGTTGGTTTTAGCTGCTTATGGAACGGAACTCATATTTTTTATTTTTTTGTTGATTTGAGTTGATCACCCCTAAAAAGTATAGAAACTTTTCAAAAAGCAACCTTTGTCAAAGCATCAGGCAGGCAATTGTATCGCCCACTTGAAGTTGTTATAAAGGTCTATGAACAATGTTTGAATTGAAAAACCTATATCTACTACCTTGATGTCGATTTTACAAGTGTAATGGATTCTAAGTTGTTATTCCTCATAAGTTTGGTCCTTTTGTGATGTACCAATGTTGTTGAACATGTACAAACTATGATGTTTTAAGTGGTGTTGGATTTTTAGTTGTTATTCTTCTAAGCTTGGTCTTTTGAGGATGTACCAAAGCAGAAAACATGAGATTAGACAGAAAAAATAAAAAAAATTCATACCATAATTATATGTTAAGTAAAGTAAACTCCATATTTGAAAGGGTTCAAAAGCAACTTATTCTCTAACTATATGATGTTGCACAACAACATGCTACTGAGTGCAAGTATAGTCATTAAAGGTGGTCTTCGATGGAGTTGGCAAATGAAAGTGATCATTGGAGTTGGGTATCAAGGAATGAAGCCATTAGAAATATTGGAGATAATATGAGTTGGTTATTTAATCACTAAATTTCAAATAGTGTTATTGTAGTAAAATGTGGGGTTTTTAAAATACCCTTATCCCACATTATCTTAAGACACGTCCCAAATATTAAGTGGGCTATTACAACTCACTTATCTTAACCTTACCTCACATTATCTTAACACATGCCCCAAATATTGAGTTGGGGTTTTACAATTCACTCAACCCATTTAAAATACCTTACTTTCAAAATGTTTCAATTAGTTTCTAGATTTTATTTTAGTCTTTATACTTTAAAAAATAATCACTTCGATCTTTTGACATCTCACCCGTCCCATGTTATCTTACCAAATCCAGGATAGATTGTGACAACAATAGACTCCACACTACAGTCTGGTCCTACTTAAACATCAAATTTAACTTCAATTAAATTCTATGCCAAAAGCCCAACTTTTGGCTACTTGACTCAATACACTCAAGAGATTAGTGTCAGCTAATCCTAACTATTAAGGCATATTTATGAAGGGTCAGCAGTACGGGCTTCACTCAATTCGATTATTTTTAAATATAGTAAAATAAACAAAAATATTTATAAAATACAGTAAAATATCACATTCTATCTACTAATAAGTTGCCATAGACTACTATCTCTGTTTACATACAGTAGCTTATTTTGATCTTAGATAGTAGTCTATTTTGGTATCGTGATTTATATTGTGATATTTTGTTATATTTGTAAATATTTTCGAAAACTTTCATTACATTTTTTGGTAGAAAAAAAAACAGTTACGAACTCTGCTAAAATTATCCCGATTAAGACGGTAAAATGCAATAGAAAAAAGTGTTGTAATTCCTTTTTTTTTTCCTATGTTTCATGAAAAAGTGATTCAAACCACAAAAAAAGCCTAAAAATAGTGAAAATTAAACACATACCTTTGTCCATACAACAAGTCCTTTTGAATTGGTGTTTGTTTCTTTCAGAGATTCACTCCCAACCAATACTTCTTTTAATTTTCTTCCTATAAATTCCTTCCCTTCATCCCTTCCTTCTACAAGAAAAAGACAAAAGAAGAGGTTTCATTAGAGTTTTCATTTTTCTTTTATTTTCCTTTTTTTCTGGATAAACCCAAAAAAAAGAAAAAAAAAGAAAAAAAAATTAATTAAACTCACAAATTATGAAGAACAACAAAAACCCTGACCCCTCTTCTTCTGTCCTCTCTTTCACCATATTTCTTCTATTCTTCTTCTTCTTCTCCACCTCCTCTGTTTCAGCCTTCAACATCACCAGACTCCTCAATCAATTTCCTGATTTTGGAGCTTTCAATGATTTACTCACTAAAACCCATCTCAATGAACAAATTAACAGTCGTCGAACCATCACCATTCTTGCTCTTAACAACGCCACCGTCTCTGCCATCGCCGGAAATTCTCTCGATGTCATTAAACAGATTCTCGATGCTCACGTGATTCTTGACTATTACGATGTTGCAAAGATGAGGAAACTCACAACTGATAAAGCTACTGTTCTTACCACTATGTTTCAATCCACCGGCGACGCTGTGAATCAACAAGGTTTTTTGAAAGTTGTGCTTAATAAAAGAGGGCAAGTCGAATTCGGGTCTGCTGCTAAAAACGCTCCGCTTAGTGCTAAGCTTGTGAAACCTGTTGCTTCTCAGCCTTATAATATCTCTGTTTTGCAAATTAATGCTCCCATTGTGATTCCTGGTATTGGTGTTTACAATCTGCCGCCACCCGCTCCTGAGGCGCCGTTAGTAGCGCCGGTTGAGGCTCCGGCTCCTGAGGCTGATGCTCCTGGACCGGCGGAGGATGATGAAGCGGATTCTCCGTCTGATGCTCCTTCACCGGCTTCAAAGGCACCGGCTCCAGCGGCGGATGCGCCTGATGCTCCGGTGAGTTCTCCTCCGAAGGCAGCTGATCTGGAGGATGCAGATGCACCGGGACCCGCGGATGCTGCCTCCGACGATTCGACTTCGGAGGGTACACGGGGGAAGATCGGCAGCGCCGGAGCTATGGTGGCGGGATTGGTGTGTCTTTGGTTGGTTAAATTCTAAATTTTATTTTTGAAAAATGTGTAACGATTTGAAAATGAAGAGAAGATTATGATATTCGGTAGGATTGTTTTATTAAGATATGAAATGTTGAGAAACCTATCGAACAAACATAAAGTTCAATATGAAAATGGAACGAAGAAAAAAAATAAAAGAAGAAATCCAATAATTTATTTACGATAATATCATTATTTACTGTGTACATAAATTATTTCCTAATCTAATACAAATTAGAACACATGATAATCCCTAATCCACTCTAGTAATCTAGTTTTATGAGTTATTGAAATCCTTAGAAAAGGCATTAGAAAACATAAATATATTTTTTTTTCTCAAAAAAACTAGTTACGGGATAACCCATGATTAGACACTTGAGTAGACTATACAAATATGATTATAGGTGAAGATAGTTTGTGGAATGAATTATAAAAAAAAAAACCACATATTGCACAAAAATTGGTAAAATACTAAAAAAAACTCATGCTCAACCTACCATTTTTCAGACTCTAATTACTAGTTTTCTCAAATTGAAAGCTATTAATAATAAGTGGATATCAATGATAGCTTTTATCATCAATAACTTTTTAACTTGTGAAATGTACTATCAATAATGGAAACACGTATCTTGAAGAACAAATTTAGAATTTGATTAATCAGTATTATTTTAAAGATAGTGTTATATTTTCATATTATTTTTAGGGATGGTGATTTTTGCTATAATTTCCCAAATGAAAAAGTGGATGTAATTTGAAGGTGTTATATAGAAACCCTAAACCCTAAATCATCCCTTTGTATGCATACCATACCGTCAAAGGCCCATAAATTATTGTATGGGCTTAGTATAATTAATTACCCCATAGAAAGATTGGTGCAGCCTTGTTGGAATCATCGAATCCTGGAAAAGTAAATATTGAACAAAGAAAGATTCACACAATTAAATTAACATACTTTTATGATAATTTTTACTATTTACAAACACTATCAAATTTCAACTTTTTTACTATTTACATTATCCATTCAGGATGCATCTTTATATCTCCACTTTAGGTAAAAATATCATCATGCTTCATAAATTAAAGGAATTTATATCTATTAACCTTAAGGATTCGGATGAATATTAACAGATCTCTACTGAAAAAGCACTGTAAATTGGAGATATTTTGCACAATTTTCGAATATTTTATAAACAATTATCCTTTTGAAATAAATAAAGAAAAAAAGAAAGTTTTAACAAACCTCAACTAAAAGGAATAACTTATATTCACAATTCTCCAATGTTTATTAAAGCTATATAATAATCGCTAACCAATGATATCCAATGTAAACACCAGACAACAACTCAAAACTTAAAAGGTTTTATTTAATTTTTTAGTTGGAGATTTAGGGTGTGTTTTAATTAACTTTCTAAAGTGTTTATAAACACTTATAAGTCAATTCAAAACGAACCGTTAATTTTCACCACATATGTTGAACTAAACAACAATGTATATGTTATATGTGCACACTGCTATACCCATGCTATTATGATGAGGTAGAAAAAAAATACTTAGCCTAATTAGGTCTTAGTGTATAACTTTTTAATACAACATTTCATATGTGTGAATTGAAATGAATATCATGATAATTACTATTGAGTTAAGCTCACTATAACGACCAGCGAAACCTCACCAAATTAAAAATAAACGTGTAAGATTATATAGACTCAAATTTCAACCAATATGACCATTACATTTCAGCCAACTAATTGTTGGTTTATTATATTAACATAGTAACAACAAAATATCACCCGAAAACAAATGGACATATTAATTGCATCATCATTCGAGAAACATCAATGAAGAATCTATAGAATAACGATAATTTTTTTTTTTTAATTATAGAAGCATGAAAGGATATCAAAAGTATTAAAAAGATTATCAATTAAAATTAACAGTGACAAAAAATTAAAATATGTACGTATACGTAGAAGGTACATGAATCACATTTAAACTAAGCTAGTAATATTGAATAATATCTCAATCAAAAAGAAATTCTAACTGTGAATTTCTTTTTTATTTATCAAATAAGTATTTAAGATTGACAAAAGAATCGAGAGAATATGACGTTAATTAAACAATAAGAAAACAAAAAGAAAGTTTTTTTTTTTTTTTTTTAAAAAAAAGGTTGTATATTTGGGTTTTGATGTTTTATTCCTTTAAAAAGGAGAATATGGTATAATGCACTCATGAACTCTTATTATAAATAATTAGAAATATGTATGTTTGGTAGTAATTAGATATAATAGTTTAGTAAATGTGAAAACTAAAATAATGCAAAGAATATGAAAAATTAAGGTATTAATTATTCTCTACTAGGCTAAACTAAGTAGATTATAAAATTAAAAAGATGCATATGGGAGTACATATACCTTGCCAACTCTCAGATTTGAATTCTTTCCTTTTAGCCTTTAGGAATAACTTCCTTAAGGTTGCTTAATCAATGCTATTAATTAAGTAATGAAAATGGGGAACATATCCCTTAGTTCATGTATTTTAATTAATTAATCTTTTTCCTTATGGAGTACATATCCTATCACTAAAAGGACGAATCAAATAAAACCTCCACTTGCCTGGCGGCAACCTATGTAGACATTAATATTTTTGGGTTCTCTTTCTCCTTTTCATAAATGCTCACAACATTTTTGGAATCTTTTTTCATTATAAATAGTTTATGAATTTATATAACGATAATGCTAGAGAAAACCATACATTATGGTTGTCATGCATTTTCATAAAAATACTCAATTGATCAATTTAGAAAGTGAGAATCCTATTTGATTCGTGTTATATATATATATATATATATATAAAGAGAGAGATCAAATCGAAATTTTGGAGTGGAATATTTTTTTTTTTAAAAAAAATATAGATATATAATAGTGAATCCTTGGCTAGGGCTAGGGTTAATCAACTTTATATCATATGACAAAAATTGTAAAATATTTATGGCTGAGGATGCAATAAAATAGTGAAGGGAATCACTATTATATATCTTAGTGAATTTATAGTTCTATTAAATACATGGTGTACTTTTAAAGAAAAATACGTAAAGTATAAATAAAATAATTTTCTTTTGAGATTTGGCCGTTAAGTAGTCTAAGAAGTCTAAAATAGAGAAAATAGTGAATTTATAGCCATAGTATCTTAAATATTATTAAGGAATAGGATTAAAAAAAAGTTTCAAGCGTTCCATATCCTAATCTTAACAAGATCTATCAAGCAAGGTCAAATTTTGTTAAATAAAAAGGAAATTGATATACGTTAGAATGAATAATAAAAGACCACTAGACTTATATTTATATCAAAGAGAAGACAGGTATAAGAAGAATGAGATGTGTCTTGGTGAACTTTTGACCCTTGTTATTCTAATAATTTTTAAAGAGAAAAAAATAGGATCATAAATTTATAGATAATATAGTCTCAATTAGTGAGAAAAATGTGAGTACAACTAACAAAAAAATTAAATGTAATTCTCAATAGGTAATTAATATTTTAATGTACCCAAATATAAAGTGATAACTTTTCCTAATACATGGTTAGGAAAATTTGGACAATAAAATATTATTTTACATTAAAAAGAATTTCAAAATTATAATTATTTTCAACGTTATATAGAATTTTATTTTATGAATGGTATAAAAGTCCTCAAACTTTGATCAATTATATCGTTTCATATTTAAATAAAAAAAAGAATCGTATAGAAAAATCACATATACTTCACAAGAAAAATAGGATATATAAAAAGAAGATGTGATATATATTATCCATACTGATCAATTAAGCACAATTATACTAATCTCACACCAAAAATTATTCAATTCAATCGAGAAAATTAATGAGTTTATTATAATCCTAGCATTTCTTTTTCTTAACCTATATTTTTTAAATTAAAATATTAGTCGATAAGATGTCTCATTAAAATGACATACATACATACACACATATATATATATATAAGAAAGTACCTTAGAAGATGCCATTTCGTGTATGCATACCAGATGAAAAGGCACGACCTTCGCCATCTTAACTACAATATATTATCTAACAGAAAAATTAATTAAAAGCAAGCTAGCAATAGTAACCAAATATTAACTTAACGTGTGACTTAAAAATTGTTGGATGTAATAATAAATGTAAAGAGGATTAAAGTTCTGTTGAAAACGATAAGTGTAAAGAAATAAATATTAAATATACATTATCCTTGTTAGCTGAATTGTACAATTCGTCACTTTCCACATGCTATAAATTGTGCTCAGTTTTAATCTTTTATATTTTTGATGGTCAGATATTATACTAAATTACCCAACTCCTACTAGCTTAAGCTGATTGATTTGAATGGATGGTTGTAGTCTAACTAGAAGATAAACACTTGTCCAAAAATATGAAGATGCATTTATATTTTACCCCTCTTTGTAGTCGTAAACGAACACAAAGATAAACAAATATAGGTAATCTGAAGCATGATAGAACGATATGTCGGCAAGCACAGTCCAAGTGGCCAATGAACTTTTACTGTAAAGCAATTAGGGCTCACCCCACGAGGACACAATAGGTCTACGAACCTAAAAGAGAATTTTTTTTTTTCGTCACCATTGTTTTCGTAACCGGGCCATATTTTCATTTATCCTAAGCTTTTTATGAATACCATCACTGCATACGTATATGAGAATATGAGACTATGACACTTTCCAGTAGTGGAGGCTACAAACTACTTTTGTTTAATTTCAATAATCCCACAATCGAAGATTATTCTTCTATTTATATATAAAACTTAATTGAAAGGGTAAAAGTTAGGCTATACCCAAGTTGGCTCTATAAAGTTTGTGGTCTGTTATTCAATTAAATTTTGCCTATTAAATACTTAGGTGATGTCTTATATATTATATATAACATTAGCATTTCATCTTAATATATAACTCTAGAACTAACACATCACCTAAGTATTTAATAGGCAAAATTTAATTGAACACGTCACCTATATATATATACTTGGTGAGCTAGAAGGAATTATAATTAAACAAAAAAAACTTAATGGTTTGTGGCTTTTTTGTCCTCTAAAATTCGAACACCCTTGTGAAATGGGAAAGTAAATCCTAGGCCTTGTCCTAATTCCTATAATGTCTACCTATGAAGTTTTGATAAATAAAAATATACTTATTTGATGTCAACGAAAATCTAATTTTATCTTATATATATTTAGAAACCAACTTTATTCTTCTTTCCAAATTTACGGAAAGAAGTTAACAGTTGGTCCTTACATTTTTAGATGCTAAACTCTCTAATAGTTATTCCACTATTTCCTTTATATCTTAGGTTTAGGTGTGTTTTTGTTAGGACAATGGTTCTTCAAAATGTTGATATTAGTTTTACTTTTGATATCATCCAAAAGACTTCATATCAATAGAGATAGTTATCATCATTTATATACCCTTGATCATTTTCTTATATAAGAAATGTGGGACTTCAGTTACATTCCCGAATTCCAACAATTCTCCTTTCGAACAAAAGACCATCGAGCCTCCCCTCAAGTAGTCATCTATCTACTACATCTTTGATACCACTTGTTAGAATAACGGATCCTCCAAATATATTCATACTAGTATGATATTGTCCACTTTAAATATACACCCTTGTAGCTTTGCTTTTGATATCATACTTTTATTAACTCCATTTCTTTGTTTGGTTCTATGAGTATTTAAATATTATTGTGAGTTTCGCAAATATGACTTATATAGTTAAGATCGATTGTGTGATTTATTGATTACTTATATCATGGACGACTAGGCTCTTCCTCTTCCCAAACAACCCAGCCGTTAGCGGCTAAGATTATCAGGAAGTTCTACAAATATATTATTATAAATAAGTTTACACAATACACCTCCTATACATTCTAACAGCTTGTTTGTTAATACCCCACTACCCTATGGGCTGCTGGAAATATGTTTCTATACTGTAAAAAACACATTACCGACCACAGCACTCCAAAAATTGTTCATAAAAGTCGATTTTATATTTAAAAACAAATAAATAAACAAAGAAAAGCAACTTTTTTCAAAAGTTGGATATAACACTTCTATACCTTGGCAAAAATATTCAAGCCAAGTACTTTTGATTTCACTTCAAAATATTCTCATACTACCCTTCATTAATGATAAAATTAATAATAATAATAATATTTATATCTATATTAGCATATGATCAAGAATATAAGTATACCTACATAAGTACATGCACCTACCATATTATAACAACGATATTTAATTGAGATGCACCCATTTTATGCATCCTTTCCCACCATTTTCATCAAAACCCTAAACCCTAAATTATTTTACATGTTAGGATTAAACAATTTGGTGAGATGTATAAAAATAGATGTTACTCAAATGTACCTAACTATATTTATATTTAATTTTGAAGGTGAAAATTTGGAAGTGGATGATGAGATAAAAAAGGAAATGGTAGTAAAATAAAATATGTGGATATTACCTCACACGGCAGGGGTAAAGAGGAACACGAAGAAACAAAAAGGGTTCGTAGTTTGAAGGCTGGATGATTAAAGGCATGCATATACTTGCTCTTTTTTTGGACTTCAGTCCATTGAGGGGACACCCTTTTTATCTAATCTCGACAATATCAGGACCACAATACATCATCACCATCTCTTCGGATCTCCTCTCTTGCTTTAATTAAAACAAAGAAAAAAAAAAGTGATTTACAATCCATTGTTAACTGTTAGTCATAAAATTTACAATCACAAGAACGATTATAAAGTATATGTTACAAAATCAATAAGTAAAGAATAAACCAAACGTAAAGGAAGATTGATACACAAATATAACATGATTTGTGAACGGTGTGTTAATTACGTTTACGAAGCAGTGGAAGAATGGTATTACTAGAAAGAATGTTTTCTTCATAATACAAATGGCGTTATACTAGAGTTAGAGAGTTTATGTACTCTACTTCTCTAAACCCTAGAGTCATAATCGTGAACAACCACAAATAACTAAACATGTCTCGTACTTAGTTGTTGATAGCATCAGATAATAAATTCAAGTCATTCCAACAATATATATGTAAAAGTAAAGGTAGAGACGTAGAATTGACATTTTAAAAAGCTAGTGTCTTTAAATGTACAATATATGAAATTTTATATTCGAATATAAGATCAAAGTAGAGTTTAGGTTAGAAATGTGACTTAAGTCTCGCTAAATAAGGTGGTGATCATAGACTTATAAGGAATGATAATATTTTCAATAGTATGAGATCTTTTTGGGACCAACAAAAGCAAAGTCATTAAAGTTTAACCGACACACAGATTTACACGGTTCACTAAGAGTGTGTCTACAGTTAGAATATTTATATAGTCAAATAACAAATTTAAGGCATTCCAACTATTACTTAAGTCATGCAAAATGCTGGAATTGACATGTCGACGCCTGCATACGTGGAGATGTCCTAGGTGGAGGACCATGTAGCCCACGTGATTGCAGGTGGGTGAATGCTCGATCTAATTCTCTACTCTTAATATATTAAGTATTGAGAGAAGCTGTAAAAGAGAAAAGGTATATTCATACGATTTGCATCTAATGTGGTCCTATTGAATAAAAGGTAAATTAATTATCGAAAATGCAAATTCCAGCTCACTGTGGTAAAGTCTCGTATTGGCTAGAATATGGGAAGGTTATGAATAAATAGGTGAACAAGGACAATATTTTCATTGGGTATGAAATTTAATTTTGGGGTGATTAACTAAAGTCTCGCATTAGCTAAAAGAGGCAAGATTGTTGAGTTTAAAACTGTAAGAGTTCGAATACAAAGGACCTTCTAGATAACTTGCTCAGATATCATGTTAAACACCGATTAACCAAAACGCTTAAGATAATAATGTAAAGATAAATTTAATATTATATTATCAAACAAAGACTGCCAACATCTATTGCAAAGGTATAATAATTTCTTCTAGATGTGGCACATTGAAAGCAAATCATGAGGGTTGCATTTATTTCAAAAGTGGACAATATCGTGCTATAAATATATGTAATAGTATATATTGTCTCTAACAATATTCATTAAGAAGCTTGCTCCAATCAATATCCAACGATAAATTGATATAAATACTACTAATCAGTCTAATACACTATATATATTGGCAAAGTAAAACTGCTCAGTTACATATAAAAGGGTATATATTATTGACGATGCCCAGGGGCATTCTTCCTCTCTCGTTAGTGTGGTTGGCAAGTTATAAACCTACCCGTGCATAATTTATCTACTACAATATGACATGAATTTCATCTTAAAATCAATTAACAATGAAAAACGTATATGAAAATTATGATGTCTATTAATTTTTTCAACATGAGATTCTCAATATCGCCACAAAAATTAAGACTTGTGTTCGAAGTAATACCAAGTTAACGACAAACATTTTGGAAATTTTGGTCTAAAAGTTTAACAACAAATTTTGACCAAAAGTGACCAAATTACTTCATCCCTTAAAGAGTCGATCGATTAATGTTTTATGCAAGAGCTTTTTTCTTCACAATATCCCTTCACTTTTCACTAAGGATAAATACACAAACAATTCACATCAATCCTTTAACCGGGCCAGCGTATCTCCAAATAAACCAACCCCCCTTCACATGGATAGCTCGTGAAATGTAAGTGGGTTGAGCCCCTTCCTTTTTATTCATTGACTTGTTTTTCTAATAAAGAACTATATTTCTCTAGAGTAGTGTAGTGTCTACTAATTTACAAAGATTCTTCACTATATATAGAAAAGTTAAAATAACATATTAGAGAGATTCTTCCTAAAAAATCAAAACCAAACCACACGAATGGTTCTTGTACCCTAAAATAGCACCCTCGAGAGAATCCCTGTACCCTCATATTTAAATCCACGTTAGGTCCCACAATATCTAGATTCTATGCCAAAAGCCAAACATTCCTATCATTAAATTAAATTTAAATTAACAAACCGCACTCCCAAGAGTATTTTCTTCTTGTTTTATTTGCTCAATTGCTTATATATATAAACCCCCCTCTCCTCCTTCACTTCACCAAGAAAAGCTATAAAACTAAACACACACAAAGGCATCAAGAAAGAAACATGTCTGGGGTTTGGGTTTTCAAGAACGGCGTAATTCGGTTGATCGAAAACCCTCAAGCGGATTCCGATGGAAGGCTAGGGAACTCAAGGCGATCGAAGGTTTTGATACACTTACCAACAGGTCAGCCCGTGACGTCTTACACTTCGCTAGAGAATATCCTAACATCTTTGGGATGGGAAAGGTACTATGGAGGTGATCCAGAGCTTTTCCAGTTTCATAAACGTTCTTCTATTGACCTAATTTCTCTCCCTAGAGATTTTGCCAAGTTCAACTCCATTCATATGTATGACATAGTCATTAAAAATCCAAATCTCTTCCACGTACGAGATATGTGAGTTTCACACTGCCTTCATGTCTTATAATATTTGTCTCATTAATTCAAGTCTTTGTTGTGCATTTTTATTACCATCGATCTTTGTAACAAAATGGCTGCTCCACTAGGCTAGGTTATTAGGGTTTCCTCCATGGTTATATCTTTAAATATTTGTGTAGTTTCTCGTGTGATCAGGTGTGTTATTGTAATAACTTCATAGGATTAATGTGTTTGTATCATATATATCAATAAAAAGAATGGCATGTTTCTTTTTTTGGCTTCAAATTACATAAAATAATGTGTAAAGATTGAGAGAGAGGGGGATTATACCCACGCGATGACTTATGCGGGTATTGCTCTATTATTTCTTTTAGTACAACAATTGTTGGGTGGAGGATCAAACCTCCACCTTTAAAATGGATGGTTATTCCTTAAGCTCATTTTAGCGATTGTTTCTCTATATCAAGGCAAAGGCAATAGTTCGGAAAGTATGGGGAAAGTATGGGGAACGTTTTTAGTGCTCCATAACACTATACTTCAATAAAATCATTTTATTAAATTCTAGGTTAAACTTTCCAAAAGCTTAACGATGGGTTAGGACAAATTTAATTATATCAATTTGGAGATCCAATAAATAGAAATAGTATTAAAAAGGAGAAGGTGAATGTGTTAGGGGTATGAATCTAATCGAAAGATTTGGGTGCGCCTATTGAAAGGACAAGAGTTCATTTTGCTCTAATTCTATATTAAATTATCGATTAACTTAAAAGGTTAAGCTAATGAGTTATGATAAATTTAGTATATTAACCCTTAAAACATTTGGGACGGTAACAAAATTTACAATTAGTCGAATAATATGGAGGAATTTTTATGGTAGTGACATATAAGGAAATTTTTGTGGGAAGTACGAGGGTTTATCATATGTAAGAGTGACGAAGGTGACATGTCTCACGCTTGTCCACAAGACCATATCCATAACCCCAAGAAATGGCTTCCAAGTTAATTTTGTTTGGATGTGGACAGCTAATATTCCAAGAATGATGGAGGACTATCTAGAATATGGTTTAAGAGGGAAGGAAAATTCTTGATGTGTTCATCAAACACCCGGAAGGGAAACAAATTACAAATTCAGAAATATTTGAAATTTTTTTAAAAAATAAGAACTATTTTGGTCTTAAAACATCCATTTGTTCGTTTATTATTTTCAGATATTAAATTTTGTTTAACCTAACAACTGAATAGTATCCCTTCATCCTTTAGCTTTTTTGGAATAACTACCGTGGGATTTGAGTTAGCTGCCCTAATCCACCGGTTTGGGCTCCTTTCCTCTTTCATATTTCATTTGCAAAATTGAATGAATCACCTTTTTTACGTGAAATATATGAGGTTGTTTGAGAGGTTGAAATTTAAATCAAGATTACTAGAAAATTAAGAGGTGTTGGAATGAATGAAAAATGATTGAGAGTAAAATAAAAGTAGAATCGTAAGACATGAAAATGATAGAAAAAATAGTTAAGTTTGAAAACTATGGAAGAAAATAAATTAGGCTTGAAATACACCATCTAAACATACAGTTTTAAGTCTAATTTATAATATCAAAACTCATTATAAATTGGTCATCTACTTCATGAACTCCATGCTATCTAAACTACAGTAATGCAATAAATGAGAAACACTCGGAAAAAATAATGATTAAATTACTTTCTCCAAAACGATATCATACCACAGATGAAGACAAATAAATTATCCAATTAAAAAAAGGGAAAACCGGAGAGAAAGGGGCTGCAGTGTAAATAGAATCCACTTTCAATCATATACAAAAGGCCCTACGAAGTAGGATTTTGATTGGGAATAATACTAACATATGTGAGGTCCCCAAGGAATAGCGAAAGAGAAATGGGTTTTCACGTGACAAACCAAGTGCAAGGGTGCCTACGTGTCAAAATATGACGTGATTTTGAGGAATTATATGAAATTTATCTGTTGGCCTTATATGCACGTGCAAATCACTCCCCCAACCCACAAGAAAAACAAGGTGTGTCTTATTGCCTCATTCCTAATGTCAAGAATATTTTTTTGGGTTGGCCTTAGGTTTAGGTATCTTTTTTAATTTTAGGGTGTATTTAGATTGTGTTTAACCAATTGTTCATACATATTTAGAAACTCAATCTAAATAGATTATTAGTCTTTTGGGTTAAATAGTATATGTTTTCTCCGTTTAAGTTTAACAATTTTCAATTAAATAATTAGGGTTGAGCATTAGTTGGTCGAAATCGAAGTCGATTTTCTGACCAAATTATCACTAAACTGATTATGGTCGATTTAGTAAATGTTCAAACCAACCTCAACTATCGAGTAGTAAAAGTCGATTGATAGGTTCGTTTTGATCGGTTTAATTCTTTTTAAAAAAATTGAAATTTATCAATTTGGATTTTTTCTAAACCGATATCGATCAAACCCTCTCTTTATTCAACTGACTTCAATTCTATCGGTCGGTTCGATTTTTCGATCTATCATACTCACCTATAGGAATAATGTTTAAGTGCATTGCACTTTTTTTCACTCGTCCTATAGCATACCACAAGATTTTAAAAAATATGGTTGGAGTGTAGATCATGAGTTGCAAAATTAAACCCAAAAAAAACTGTACACACAGTAGGTTTTCCTTCAATTATATCATTCTCATATATATATATATGCACACACAGATGCTAAAATTAATTCATCAAAAACTTGCATGATACGGTAAACTACCTAATATTTTGATTTTACCACAAAGAGAAAAATAGGTCCATCTATTCAAGAGGAAAATTTTAACCTCTCTAAATCTGTAAGTAGACAAAATTCTTGAATTGTTTTAAATGGACGCCTGAATGTTCTTCTAAAAGGTCTAATCTAAGGATCTTCTCCTCCTCGATTAGATAAAAAATTTATGTTGGGCTCCATGATCACCAACACAATCCATGAGTAAAAATTACTTTCAGTAGTTTAATTTGATCCTAGTCTCAATAAGCCAATAATTCAATTTATAATGGTAATCTATTTAAGAATTAATTTCCTACAATTTTTTGACATACTAATGTTGTAGGATCAGAACCGGTAAGATTAGTCGAGGTAGACGTAAATTGACTCGAACAATCGCAAATTTAAAATAAAATTAAAATCTTCAGACTAAGAGCAAGGGAAATAAATCTACCCAACTTTTAACAGCTGTAGTTTCTCTTCTAAAATACTAAACTATAACGCTGAAATTAATATTCCAAGGCACGATTGTTCTTGATCGTCTTGGTGCCAAATTAATTACAGTTCAAAAACTCTGTCCCTGATCAGAGAAACTATCTTGGCCGTTTTGCGTTGTAATCCCTAATCGTCCTAGGATTCCAAAATCCAAATTGACCACCCGTTGCAGTCAATTCACTGAACGATCATGGTTTAATTATCACAATCACAGAGTATGGTTGTGTTATAAGCTCGATTTATCACTAAAATTCTTGTCACTGTGGTGAAAGAATTGGCCGTCAATTTCGTTGTCTCCATATTATCTACACTATGTTAACGCAGTGAATGAAAACAAAAAAAACAAAACAAAAAAAAAAAAAGTATGGCTATCCGCAATCAGAGATTTATCTAATTTTCGAACAAAAACAAAAGATCTAATTCTACCTGTGTTCTAAAAATTTCTCAAAATTCTCTCTCTCGTAGTACATTCCAAGCAATCAGAAACTGCTTCCCACGCGTAAGCAGTCTAGGATCGAATCAGAGAACAATGAGAAGCGAAATTCAATATTCCGATTCAGTTTAATCAATTCAATATTCCGCTTCAGTTTAATCAATTCAATTTCAGACTATGAGAAATAAGGAAACTAAATCGAGCTTGTCAAATTCATTCGAAACTTTGAAATTATAGATCACTAATTTCTTTTCCTAATATTTTATCGGGAAACAAAAAACATCAACAAATACAACAATACAGTAGGGCGAGAGTAGAACAAACGAGGCTTACTTGTACCAGATCAGAAGCATGTTTGTGAAAGTGCAGTTACTTCCGGCGCTGATTTAACTCCATTCTTGCCGCAGAAAAATAACGTCTCTGCAACATGCAAATTCATTTTTAACTTCGAAATTACAGATCACCTGTTTTCTTTCCATCTATTTTATCAGCAAACAAAAATAATTAATGACGACACATACAACAATGATACAGTTCTGATGTGGATGTAGAACTCAACAGATGATGCTTACTTTTATCAGAACAGAAAACGTGTTTGTGAAAATGCAGTTACTTCCGGCGCCGATTTAACTCCACGGCCGCAGAAGAGAGCGTCGCTGCAAAAGTAGAGAAGAAGGAAGTCGAAGATATTCCGTAGAGGCAGTTTGTGAAAGAGCAATTCGTTTCCCGCCAGTATGGCCTTTTCTTTTCCCTCTCGATTTTGGCCAACTATAAAAACTACGGTATTTTATTTATTTATTTATTTGTTTGTTTGTTTATTTATTTATTTATTGGTTTTAATTCATCTAAAAGTTTCACATTTGACTTACCGATTGCAAAAACCATCCACGATAAAGTAATTACACAGTGTAAATTTTTAATGGTAAAAATTAGACCCTTAAAATTTTGCCAGTATTAAAATTTGACTTCAGAGTTGAATGATGGTAGTTATAATTATACTTAAACTTTTAATTGTAAAAATTAAACTCTTAAACTTATTAAAATTGGACTCTCAAGCTCATAATAATATTATAAATTGGACTCTAATTTATTAAGTATGTTACAATTTATTACAATTATGTAAGTTTGAAAATCTAATTGGACTCAATTCTAACACTTACATAAGTTTGAAAACTCGGTTTATAGATTGAAAATTTAAGATTATAATTGCAACTCTCACTATATTTTAGAGGTGGTTTTTGCAAATTTTATTCTGTATAAGTATGAATGCATATACTCCCTACTAAAATAAATTATAAAACCTAAACTTTAATTTTGGGGAATTTGTTGATAAAACTACTAAAGATATTTTTTAATATATCAAAATTTTATGATCTATCGGTGATATATTTATATATTTGTGAGTTTTTTTATTTATTTTGCCATGTTTGAAACAACTCTAGTTTTTTCATATTTTTTTAATTCAATATTTATAGAATTTTATCTTAATGGAAATTAATGAAAAAAATATATAGTTATATTTAAATAGCGAATGATCCAAAATATTTATGCATGTCTAGTAGTCTCTAAGAACCTGATCGCAACATAAACTATCTGGAATATTAGTTTGATGAAGCTTTTGAGAATGGGATTAACAACCCCTACAAAATTTATAGGTAATTTCGTATAGTTTTTTCATACAGATTGTTGCATCATTAACTATGGGATATGAGATTAATCCGTGTTGATTTTAGTTTGACATTTGATATCTTATCTCTTGAGCTATGGCCAGGCTCTAATTAAATTCTAAATATTTCAAACTAACAAACCATTCTATAATTATATTGTTTTTTTTTTTAAACAATGGTTACATCACCAGTTAGATCATTGGCTTTCATGTTTTTGCCTATTGAGTTTGTGCAGCTATAAAATAAAATTTTTAAATTTCTGCTCAAAACAAGCATACCTTTGGCTAAACTCTAAACCCTAAACCCAAATGTGTCAGCAGTCAATAGTTTTATGGTTCAAATCTAGTTACTTTTATTGTATTGGAAAAACCCTTAAAATTGTCGAGCGTGTCCCTATCAAAATATTAAATATTTTAAAAAGAAAAAACAATGCATCGTGCACATAGGGAATTTACATACTGACAACGTGAAAGAGGTCTAATTAGACAAAAATTAACTTCGTCAACTTGTTAAATACACCATCAAAACTTTTGAGATTTTGTCATCAAGAGTTTAGCAAGAGATATTGAGTTCAAATTCTATTGTTTACGCTTAAAAAAACGTTACGAAGAAAAAACTTTGAATATTTTAAAATTTTATAAATATATAAATACCAATTTAAAGTTTAATCATGAGAGATTTTTCTTGAATCTTAAACTCTATTCAACGTACTAATTTAGCACTTAACAAATTATTCGTAACACAAAATTTGCAGAGAGCTTAAATTTCATAAAGTACCCCCCAAATTTCCATTTAATTGAATTCTCGCGGGCTTTGGGCCCAAACTTTTACATTTTTATCACAATTGCCCCACTGGGGATGTGGACCTCTTAAAGCCACGACGACCACGAACTGTCGCAACAAAGGCAAATGCCACTTCGGCCGCGAATTTTCTGTACTTTATCCAAACTAAAAAAGTAACGTACACGTAAGCTTCATCTCATAGTTTGTGTTTATCCTAATTTTGTGAAATTGTTTAAAAAAAAACAAACAAATTAAACACACTCTAAAAAACCATAAAACATACCAATTTTTTTTTATAAAGTGTAAATATTTTATCAATTTTACTATTTTTTATAATTTTGCTTATTTTTAACTAACTGAATTTTAAAATAAATGTTTAGTATTTTTAAAAAGAATACAATATTGAACCGTCAAACTTTAATATATAATTTCACGATCATATATTTTAGCATTGAGTTTACAATTGGTGTTGCAATTTTAATAATTTTAATATGATATTCAAATGTCTTTAAAAAATATCTGTTTCGATTAATAAAAAACATGCACGATATAAAATTGACACAATTTTAAAGATAGACAATGTTTTTTTGTAAATCTATGTTTCACTCACTAAACACTAAATTGAAGGAAGAGGATCTCAATATCGTTTGAAATTAATTTTTTTCGTTTTGTTCTTATTCATTCATCTCAATGCCATATGAGCTCATTGCAGGACTCTCATTTGTACAAATATATCAAATGGTTAAAGTCTAAAAGCATATGGCTCGATCTTTTGAATTTTAATAAGTTATCAAATGGTTATTTTGTGAATTAGTTCGAATGTTTGTGCAAAACTTCAATAGAGTGAATCAACATAAATTGAACTTTTTATAGAAATTGCACTACTAATTCACAAAACTGGTGAAAATATTTATAAATATGCTAAAATTTTAAAATATTAATAATGATTTTTTTATATTAGGAAAATTATCCCTTCTTTTATATCATATCGTTTTCACTCGTCTCTCTCCTCCATCCACCCTTTGTGTCCATGAACTTTTCAATTGTACAGTACACGTAAGCTTCAACCCATTCTATCAATGGCTAAACTAGTTCTGTGGAGGGGATCAATCAATCATCAAGCTCTCGTAATTATGAGGTTCCCGCTTGCCCACATCGAATTGCACGAATCTCGAAGACTTTAACTGATTTTTGAAGTTGATCGTTCGCTGTTCCTCTCCGGCGTCGAGCTCAGTAACTCCATTTTCTCTTTCATTCTCCAGATTTTAGGGTTTTGATTTTTCGTTCTTCCGATATGGATTTTGTACTTGCGAATTGCACGCACGCCGTTTCGTTTTCTGCTAAACAACGCAGCTTAAAAGGTAGGAGAAAGATTGTGCGGGGAAGGAAGCAGAGGGTTTCTGTGATTCGAATTTCTAATTCTGCAGCTGAATTTTCCGGTAGCAAAGCTGCAGCGAGTGGAAGAACTGATAGTTCCGGTGATAATAAGGAATGGCAGGTGCCGAAATCTAGTTCGGCTTTGGAGTTGCTAGATATCGAGCGTGGTGTTTGCATACCATTTCGCAAGTACTCTCCCGAGACAGTACGAATTTTTTAACAGTACTTTGTAAGAACTGAATGTGTACTTCTCTTTTGCGTATTCGTGTCTTTCTTGTGAATTCTGCCGGTTTTCAGGATCTTATTCTTTACTGTGTGTGACTGATGTTATTTCGCGCCATTGTCATATCTCTCTGAAAAGTTCGTGGTGTGATATGTCGATAACAACTTGTTAGATTCTTTTGCAAAATTAGGTTGAAATTGATTGACATTGAATGTTCAGCATACGATGGTGTTGAAAAATAGTACTAAGTTAAGCTTGTCATGTGTAATTGTTTGATTCTTATATTAGGTAAGGAATAAGGTATTGGAATCCAGAGGAGCTGTCTTGTCTCTCATTTCTCGTGGAGTGGAGATAGTTTGGAATCTCGGATTATACTGGTCTATATTGATGTATGACTGCTTTGTCGGAAGGGATGAAGAGGTCGTGCCATTTCGTGCTCAGCAGCTTAGAAAACTACTGTGTGATCTGGGACCTTCGTTCATTAAAGCTGGGCAGGTATGCTGCTTTTAAATTATGGTTCCTGTCTCATCGACTTATAATTGTTTGCAAGATCATAATAAATGATTTTGCTGAATGAAGTCTAAATCGGTTTTTATTGTACTTTTCTGCTACTGTCGTCTATCTACTTCCTCCATTTACAACTTTTGAACCTTCCATAAGTTCAAGAAAGTGTCCTGGATGCACTGATTTTTGTCCACACAATTAAGCCATTATTCTAAGCTTCATTTGCAGCTTGATCAGGATCTTTCTTACATTTTCTAGGTCATGATATTTACCAAAATAAGCTCAAGTATACCTGTGGAAGCTCTATTTGTCATATGTTCTAGAAAAGATATATGTTCTGTAAAGCATACATGCCTCTCCAACATCTCAGGGCTGTCTTGATCTTTCTTCAATTTGACAGGTTCTTGCCAACAGACCTGATATTATTAGAGAAGATTATATGAATGAACTTTGCATTCTCCAAGATGATGTTCCGCCATTTCCTAACGAGGTAGAAATGTTATTAGCAGTTAATAAATTTGGAACATCCTTATACAGGATCTTGTACTTTTCTGATTATTTCATGTGGACTGGCATTACGTAGGTTGCTTTCAGTATCATAGAAGAAGAACTGGGTCGCCCTCTTGAAGCTGTTTTTAGCAAGATTTCGTCACAGACAATAGCAGCCGCAAGCTTGGGTCAAGTTTATCGAGCTACTCTACGAGACTCTGGCGAGGATGTTGCTATCAAGGTTCTTATTAATTGCATTAACATTATTATTTTCCTCACATTTTCTGAAAGTTTATACATTTTAGAGTTTTCATTCCCGTTTGGAAAATCTTAGCCTCAGTATTATTATATAATTTGAATGTAGGTTCAAAGGCCTAAGATCGAGCCAATAATTTACCAGGATCTTTTTCTCTTTCGTACACTTGCTTCCTTTTTAAATGGCATCAGTCTACAAAAACTTGGGTGTAATGCGGAGCTCATAGTTGATGAATTTGGTGAGAAGCTATTAGAGGAGCTCGACTATACTTTGGTATGTATCTGAACTGTCCTCTCTAGCAAAGTCATTCTGGGTCATATCGCTCTGAAGCAACCATAAATTGAAAGCAATTTGGAAGACAAATTTTGTCTCACTTTTTGATATTTATGCTAATTTTGCTTTTCTAATGCAGGAAGCCCGTAACCTTGAGGATTTTATTGAAAACTTCAAAAATGATCCCACTGTAAAAATCCCTCGTGTTTACAAACAACTTTCTGGTTCACGAGTTTTGGTGATGGAATGGATTGATGGTATCCGCTGCACTGACCCACAGGTTTGATTGTTAATGTCGTTATTTTGGTTCATGATCCTTTTAGGTACTTCTTGAAGTATTAACAATTTACTCATACAAACCAGGCAATCAAGGATGCTGGCATTGATGTCGATGGATTTTTAACCGTTGGAGTTAGTGCAGCATTGCGGCAATTGCTAGAATTTGGGTTATTTCATGGTGATCCCCATCCTGGAAACATTTTTGCAATGCGTGATGGACGTATAGCATATGTGGATTTTGGAAATGTTGCCGTGCTCAGTCAGGTAAGTTTTCATCCTTTGGAAAATTGAATGAAAAATATTATTTTTCCTTTCTCTCATCTTTTTTGTGGTATTGCTTTTCCTATCCATCAGCTAAACAAACAGATCCTGATTGATGCTGTTGTGCATGCTGTAAATGAGGATTACGCTGAAATGGCCAATGACTTCACTAGGCTTGGGTTTCTGGCCCCTGGGACAGATGTTGCTCCTATCATTCCGGCATTAGAAGCAATTTGGCAAAATTCTGCTGGGAAAGGGTTATCTGATTTCAATTTCCGAAGTGTCACTGGTAACGTCACTAGTACTATATATGATTGTGTGAAGTTTCAATTTAGTATAAGACTTTTTAAGCTCAACAGATTACCTATTAAGTTGGATAACCATAACATAGAATTGCTGTGATATCTGTTTCACGTGTTCCAGGCAAGTTCAATCAATTGGTCTATAATTATCCTATCCGAATACCTGAAAGGTTTTCTCTTGTTATCCGATCTCTACTGACTCAAGAGGGAATTTGTTTTACTCTCAAGCCCAACTTCAAATTTCTTGAGGTGAGGTTATATATTTATTAGTTCTACTTAAGGTGCACATGGTTTTAAATTTTTATGGTATTTTTCTTTGTTAGTAAAAGGATGAAAAATTCTACTTCTACCACATATTAAGTTGTAAAGGCTAGGGCTAGTTGATTGGCAAACATCTCATCTCAGTAGCGAACTCTTGGCTGTATATACTGTACAGTAATTGAGTGCTATGTTGGTTTTTCTGGCTGGGCAGTCTTTTATGCTTCTAACATCTTCAACCAGCTAAAGAAAAACTATTTTTTATATAACGAATAAAATTTGGAGTAAATTGTGAGGATTAAATATGCTTCGGTATCAAGTGCATAGCAGGTTTTCCCAGGTTCAGTATTAATACCTGCAATCCATTTTAACAGGAAATGAGACTGAGTACCATTGTCGTGGAAACGTCTAGAATGGTTCCAATGAGTGAATGAAATGCGCTCTTCCCTTTTCTTTTGGTAGGTGGGGGGAACTCTGAAGCAATTGATTTCATTAGTTGCTTAGTTAACTTAACTGTGCAGTAGGTTTTGTGAAAAACGCTTCAATGGTCATCTTTCTTGGTTTATGTTTCAGAACATTTGAGTGGTCGAAGGGCTCTTGAAGGATTGGTGGAATTGAATATGACTTTTGTGGGGCCTTTATCAAAATACTTGAATATTCTTAAGCTATTGATCAAGTTAGTCGGTGTCTTTCTATAAATCCCTAGTGCTTGGACATAAGAAAATTAGTTTCTTTCCCACTTCACGAATTTTAATTTGTTGTTTCTATAAGAAAGCGAGTATATTAAATTTAAAGCAATAATGGTCTTCTTAAGCGTTACCTTTGCTTGCATTATCCTTATATGATCCTTTCTCTTGTTAAGAATCTGATCTCCATCCTCATGTTTGTCATACATTTTTCTCCATTTATTTCTCAACAGGTTGCATATCCATACGTCGCAAAGCGCCTTTTGACAGATCCAAACCCTGCTTTACGTGAACGCCTCATTCAGGTTCGATCAACACTGCTGCTACCTAAATTATTATGACACATTTGGGTTAAAATTGTTCTTTGATACTCTTTCCACATTTTCTCTCTGATGGAGCTATCGACTACTGTGCCGAAAGTTCCTTAATATGTCAATTTCTTCCTTGCTCTTCAGGTTTTATTCAAAGATGGAATGTTTCAATGGAAGCGTCTCGAAAATCTCATAGTGCTTGCTAAAGAGAACGTGGTTAAGATGAGCAGTAACCCAGCCTTGCAGAAGAAGGACCTGTTTGTGACACTAGACAACCAGCTCTTGTATAAATGTTATTTCCGGCTATTTACCATTAACTTGTTTTTTTTTGGACAACCTTTTTCAGGCAAGGTTCAAGACAAGTTGTGAATAAACTTGACCTCAAAGATACAATCAAAGATGGTGCTCGCCTATTTCTCATCGACGAAGGAATCCGCCGACAGCTGCTTCTTGCTTTGACTGAAGACTCACAGCTTCACGTGCAAGAAGTCAGTAATTTCCTTCCCTTCCCTTCTTCATTTGATTCTACTGCTATAAGATACTGAATTGTCATGTTTTCTCTCTTAGCTCGTCGACGTCTACAGATTACTTGAAGATCAGATAGACATACCATCAATGGCTTTGGAAGTAGCGCGAGGTAGACCTCTTACACTCATTAATCATTCCAAATATTCACATTTAGACATTTAACTTCTACATGGTCGAAATCCAACATAACACTGTTTCCCCCACAACTGGGGCTGTCGTTGCAGATTTTCCATCAGTCGTTCGGGACCTAATGTTGGCTTGGACCGAATCCGTTCTATCGGACAGATAAAGGATATACATAGACCTGTTTAGGCACGTATGGAAATACATTTTCAATCCATTTAGAAAGCCAGTACTGAACATGTTACATGTAGCTTTCTTTCACTTGACATTACAATCTTTGAAAAAGAGCATTTGTAAATCAAAGGAAGGCATTATATCTTTATAGGCACATCATATAGATATGTATAGAAAACGTTTTCGAGTAGAAAAAGGTGTATTTTTAGTTGTATATTGTCGAGTTCGATGTTCGATCCTTTTACCCCACTATTTTTCAGGAGAAAAACGAAAAAGAAAATATTAATCTTGTAGTTGTGACGTCAGGCTCATGAGTATAGCCAAGCCAAAATATTAACTAGGCGAATGATTGTCTGTTTGGTTATGCAAGAGGACAATTGAAACAATATATTTTTAGTAACTAAGGGCGACGTCGTCGTTTATAGGGAGTAAAAGCTCTGAACAAAACGATGGAAGTGTCTTTTTTGTATATTTTACCCGAATTTGTCTTTCTAGGTTGAATTAATCATAAATTTAGTCCTTGGAAAATTGAAGTTTATATTTTTATTAGATAAAATTCACATTCAATAGATTAATTATTTGATCGAAGGAATCAATTGCAGGTAAAATTGTAAGCATAAGGTCGAATAAAATGTTTAAAGAAACTTAGGCATCAAATGGATAAGACCTTGAAGTTTAAAGACTAAATTTATGATTCACTTTTCATTATACAAATTTGGATTTATTACAAGTACTAGAATATAAGTGAAACTTGTTTGCTAGTAATACTCGAGATCTATTTGCTAACCATTTGGTTTTCGATTTATCACATTTAAAAACTAAGCTTATAAACAGTACCTTCGTTTAGTTTATAAATAGCACCTTCGTTTAGATTCACATGTTTTTTTTTTTTCTACTTTCAACTTGATGGAACTTGGATCTCATTTGCGTTGACCTGTGGTCCATTTCTCCTTGGTTTGGTCTTCGATATTATCTAAATTGACTTGCATAAAAGATCTTTGCACTAGTGTGGTGCCAAGCCTACGACACTTTGATGCTTAGATTAATATGATAAGTGATTAATTCAAATAAGCACAAAAGGATGTAAGTTGAATTTCTCCTTCGGAGATTACCTAATCTCCCATCTGGGTTGTCGATCGATGCATTTTATAAGTAAGTTTTTCAACACACATCTATGGTTAATGGGACAGCAACGGTGTCAGATATGTTTCTTACGTTCGAGGTACAATATAAACCCTGCTCGACTAATCAACCAAAACTCTAAGTCCCAGACATTTCTTTTTAAGTTGCACACTCCTCTATCTTTTCTCGATATCATATAGACTTAGACCGACTCAAGGTCTCTAGGTCTTGCCTTGGACAACACTCCAAAGTTTGAAAACTATATAATAATAATAAATACACAAAAAAATGGACAGTAATTCAATTTTTTCTTCACAAATGAAATTAAGGAGAAAATAAACACCAATTACAAAAAATTAAAAGGTAAAAACGAAATTATTATCATACAGAGCTTAAAATGTTCTTTTATAGTTTTTCAACAACTGGCTTAGGTCTGAAATATGTCTGTGAAAAACCAAACAGAAAAAGGCTGATCAAACCTAGTAATCTACGTTAGTTTTCTTAAAACTTAACCTAGAATTTGTCCATTATTAGACTTTTACAAGTGAAAAGACAAGTTCTTAAATTAAATATAAGAACTGCCAATCAGTTTTTTCTTTCCTCTCTCTCTCTCAAATTTTATTTTAGTATCAAATCAATTTCCACCTGACTATCTTAATGGAGAAAATAGCAAATGCTCAAAATCATTACAATGCACAAAAATAGCATCAATTGCATCCATTTTAGTAAGAACGTACTTCTTTAGAAGTTGACTTGTGTTTAAAGGGCAAATATAATATTACCTTTTTCATTATAGTTTTAACTTGATTCCCATCTAAGCATATCCTATGACACTGACCTCGGGCCAATTCCATATAACTGTGAACTTTAAAGCTAAACATCAATCATAGATTGAAGTTGGGAAAGAAAGCAAAATGGTTTCGGATTCCACAACAAAGGAGTACAAAACAGTATCAAAGCAAGAGCATGACGTTTTGGAATATCGTACATAATAAGCACGGACTCAACAACAGTTGAGCATGTCGACAACCGTAAGTAGTGAGGTTGCAAGAATAAGAAAGTTCTAAATGAAACAAGGGAACAAAATTTAGATCAGCTGTACACTAACTAAAGCATCAGTTATCATCAGTTTGGCGCCTTTCAATCCATTTTGACAATATAATGAGTAAGCAGAATACATCTTAGAACAACCCCATAAAAGAAACCAGACAAAAATAGAAGAAAGAAAGAAGCCAACAAAATGTAAGAACTAAACGTTTAAACATGACATCATGTAACATGAATTTTAGTACTTTTCTACGTCTAAATGGTTCATCTATTTCCTTAACTCCGCCTCATTTTCCGACCCCTGCCATAAAATCATAAGAGAACAAGGGAAAATATTTGTGAGATAGGAAGGAGAAGAAAATAGAACATCTTGATGATGTTGTGCTGAACGTTAAGACAAAGACAATACAAAACAGTGCAGATCATGGGGAAATGCATACCTAGTGGCTAGTTGTCGTAAAAGCGGGAGCGACGTCTTCGAGAACTAGGGATCAGTTAGGAAGATAAATTAATCAAGTTAGAACAACTCAAATATATCAGCATAATGACATCTAAACTAAACCATTCAACAAGTAGAGCTAGGAACTAGATACAACAAAAGGAAGTCTCGTCTAATTCATAAATGTTATAACGGTTCATTTTCTTTAGTTTTTGAGGTCAATTTCAGCCAAAAACATGTATGTTAAGAAGTTCCATGAAGTACTACAAATAACAAGTTAGACAGGCATACTTGAATATAGCTCAATGGGGATTTGAAGGGGAATGCATTTTCTCACCTCCTGTGGTTGGAACTACCCCTCGAAGAGACATTTGTGGTCACAAGTTCGTCATCCATTTCTTCTACTCCATACTCTGCAAATTCTACCGAGGCCACAGAACTATCATCTGAATTTGACAAATCATTACTTGAAGAACGGCGATTTCCCCTTCTTGTATCACCAACTCTTGACCTCCTTCGATTTCTCGAGTTCCTAAAATTATCGAATACTTGATACAAGATACAAGAGGTCCACCAATTGCCATCGTCCCCGGGGAAATCCTCAAACTCATCTCCACTTTCATCATCTCCATATTCAATCACATAGTCTCCAAACACCACCCCACGGGGAACTTCTGAGTGGATAGTACTTAAGACATCGATGATTTCAGAGGATTGCTGAAAATTTTCCCAATCAAGTTGTCGAGCAGGATCGATTTTTGAAGGACGCGCATGAGGATGCTCCGACTGAGCATGTTGTTGTAATTCCAAATACGTGCCCATAAATCTACATTGTTCTTCCTCACAATAACGTTTCTTTTCATCCAACTGTATGCGGGCCTCATCAACCACCTTCCATCCACTAACATCCCCTCTACACAAAGGACAACATAATTTGCACTTATCTTCTGGTGCCACTGGTTCTGTGTTCATTGGAGGAACTACATCAGATGTTGATGGGGGAATTGTGTTGTGTGCATTTTTAAAACGATCAAGACAATTCGAGTGTAAATGATCCGTGTCGCATACAAAGGGGCGGCATCCTTTGTCATATGATGAGCATTGTAGAAGTACAGCATTATGAGGAAAATCCAAGCAAATCGAACAAATCACATCATCCCAGTTAGAACCAAACTGATTACTATCCATGAAAGAGATAGAAAGTTTAGCTCACTTTCATAGAAAAATTCAGTGAACAAGAAGGAACTATGAGAACCTCAGTTGAATCTAAAATATCAATAAAAAAACCAGAATCTAATCATTGATCAACCAGGCCCAAAACGATACTGTGCGAGGACAAAACAATACACCGAACACATTTAGAAGTCTAATCCTTGAACCACCATAATTATCTGCACATCTGGACATAACAACAAAACTTGAATTAGGTAACAATCACCAAAATAATATTCCCGATAAGAACAATGCAATCAACAGTTCTAATTCTACACTCTCTGGACGAAGCCTCCAAAGGAACCAAACTTTCCAAAATAAATACGGAACATAAATTCTTACAAATAGCAACACGACTTTCTACTTTGATTTCCCAAAAAACGTGATTCTTTATATTCCTCAAAACTCCATATACAAAATAACACGGAACATAAATTCGTACTAGTAATACAACTTTCTTTTTAAATTTCTCAATAAACAAGATCTTCTATCCTCCCTTCAAGTTTTCATGTTCTACACCATTGTTATAAGGTAAAAACTCAACCAGCAATCAGATTCCAAATTGCCAATTATTCCATTCAGTCCAAGTCTTTAGCAGACAAAAATCCAGACACAAACCACTGATTTTATCGCATACCCATCTTCTAAAAAGAATAATACCAAAATGACAATTATATATGATCTCAACAGAGAACCCGAGAAAGAGAGTGAAAGGAATCTAAAAGTCAATACTCTACGAAATCACAGCCGCCAACCAAGTTTTAAAGGCCATCGCAACAAAATCATAGTCAATGGCTCAGAATAAGCAAGCAAAAAACAAGAACCCTGTCAAGAAAACGATTTGTTCAATGCGATTACCCAATCACCAGCATAACAATTGTTTCGAAGACTCGACAATTGAAAGTAAAACGGTTTCCTGACGATCAAATACCATAAATTTGGCGACGAAATCAGAGAAAAAAACACAACCAAATCGCCAAGCAAAAATATAAGAACAAAGAATCAAAGAACAATTAAGTTCAGATACAGCAAGAACAACACAAATCCAATCAAAACCACCTGGAAAAAAAGCACGAATTCAGAGAAAAATTGAAAACCCAGATGGAGATGAGACCTGAGAAAAAGAAAGGCGGAGACTTTTCACGCAAGAGAAGAGAGTATCTGCAACTTAAGCCTGGAAAAAGGGTGAGAGAGTCGTCAGAAGGGTGGGGAAGCATGTTCCTCTTTATATTTATATATATATATTTCTTTTCTTTCATTTTACAAATTAGATTTATTAATTAATAGATGAATTAAAATAACGATTTTGTCCTTATACTTTGCATCGTGTATTTCTAAATGTCGAATTTTAGCTAATTTACTTTAAATACATCTTGAATTCAAAAGTATTGTAAAAACAACCCCTAACGACTAACTTATACATGTGTTAAAATTAAATATTTAAACTTATATAATCGTATTAAGTAATTATATAAATTTGAGAGTTCAATTTTTAATACGTGGAGTCTAATTTCTACAATCATCTTATATTTGACAGTCTACTTTTAATACTTTATTTTTTACGATAAAAAATTAGGATTTAGAGTTTAGGGCACAATGAGTAATTTTGCTAATTTATGCTATGACGTGTTTTGTTTAACTTTTTAGATGTTTAATTTTAAAAAATAAATAAAAGTATTTTTCAAACACTTAAATACAGCATTTGAAATGTTTTCAAAAGTCTATTTTAAAAATATTTTATCAAAATAATTTAGAGAAAAACAACATTTTGAAATAAAATATATTTTGCGAACTCATTGTTGATTATTTTAAAATGGTTACCTATTAACATTTCTTCACCATAAATTTTGAAAATATAAATATTATATATTGTTCCAGTAAAATTAATATGATTGTTTAGCAAATTCCAATAAAAATTAGTTTCAAATGCTTAAATTTATAGTTTACCAAAAACATAAAGATTAAAATCTAACTTTTTCTTAAAAAAAAAAAAAAGTTAATTTTAATTTAGATAAAATATTATTTGAGAGATAAATTAAATTTGCCGTTCCAATGCAGAGTCCGTATTGCTTTCAAACAATCGCTATTGCGAGCCGACGTGGATGGCTGTCATTATTGTAGAGAGTTTCTTTTGTTTATTTATTTATTTATTTATTTCTTCATTTTTTTTTTTCAGACTCAAATTAATTTTTTTAAAGAAATATATAAAATAATCAGAGAATAAAGCGACACCTTCATAACCTTTATTATTAAATAAAATATGACGTTTCAATATTTTGCTATAATATTATTAATTTTTTTTAGTTATTTGTCTCTGTGTTTAATTTTAATGAAAAAAAGCTTTGCATCATATACCTAGATCGTAATCTCATTAATTTTTTCATAGCTATTTTCATTTAATTTATTTTAAAACTTTTAAATAAACAATTCTTCGATAATTATAGTAAATTAACAAACAAAATTGAAAAATACTTGAGTGTGAGACCCAGTAATTTTCATGCATCGGAACAAAACATTCTCAAATTGCTCCACTGCCTAAAATGGTGAAAACAACTTGAGCTTGTGAAGTAGCTAAAACAACCATATGAACGTAGTAGATGTCGTTGAAAACAGGAACGCACAAAGAACTTCTAAGAATGCACGAACTTATGGGTTGGAAACAGCGACCTACGTAAAGGTCGTCCAGGAACTTCTGAACTGAAACGGTGGGAGCGGAAATAGTGGAACAATTTGAGGATGTTTTTATTTGATTATAGTCCTCCGTTGCAAAACAAAGAAGGTTGAAAAAATATATATTTTTTGGACAATAAAAAAAATTGTCATGTGACAATTTGTAATTAGACATGTGGAGAAAATAAATGATGAAAATCAATCGATTGATATGTCGATACTATCCATTCAATTACAACATTTATTCCTATGTCGTTAAGATGTTATCTTCCTATACACACGTGAGACATGTGCATTATTTGTTTTAGAAATATGTATTAACGGAGGTTCTAAAATGTTTCAGTTACAAAACGATGGGTTTTACCCAACAAAATTATTAAATAAAATTTTGAATAAGTCATGAAATGAATTTCAACAGGGAGTTTAGATTGTTTTATTAGTGAAAATTTATATATTTTTAGGAGATCGAAAACTTAGAATTTTAACCATCGAGACATTTTCAAATATAGTAAAAAAATGTAATTATTTACAAAAACGAATTCACTACAATACAATTAGTTTTTTTTTTTTAAGAAAAAAGAGTTTAATTTTTTTTAATTCCATCAAATTTCTTTTAATTTTATTATAGTTATATATAAGTACATACATATGATTAGGACTACAGTTTAGATATAAGATATTATTTGTTATTATTGTTTTTTTTTTTTTTTACATTTGCAATAGTTATCAATTTTGTCGAGAAAACATTTGACATTGCATTAGTACATTTTTTTAATTGGACTTGGATTTAAAAAATCATTTAAGATGACAAAACAAATGAATTTATATGAATAAATAATGTTTACAAGATTTGTTTTTAAATGCACTAAATCAAGTGATTATCCAATCTAATATAATCTGAGTTTTTTCCTTTTTTTTTTTTTAATTAGGATTTTAATTTTGTTATTATGATATTTAACCACGATTAACTTCCATATGGAACTCCATTGCTCAGTATCTTATGAGCTAAACATAAAGTTACAAATTTTAGAATAACAAATTACACGATAGAGAATGTTGTTTATGACCGTAACCAAATTTTCACCCATAGTAGTTCGTAATTCATAGTGTAGTTTTATAATAATGGAAAATCGTTTAATTTACAAAGTGCTCTAGTTTCCTAAATAATTTCACAAGCACTCACTTTTACCATTTTAAAATTCAATTATCGGTTTAATTTACCACGCTAACAGATATAATTTAAACAAAAAACAAGTTTTTGTAAGTAACATATATATTTAAATAGTCATGTGTGGATTTCGTATAGGTCTAGGGAGACTCGAACTCTATCGACCCACACTAAAAAAGAAAAAAAATTAAATAATATCAATTCCAATAACTAACTTAGTGGTGCAAATGTTTATCAACCTCCTCTAGAACCCAACTCATTTGGAAAAGAAAAACTAAATTAACACCTCGTTTTAGTCCGTATAATTATTTTATCACGTGTTATTTCAATATTTAGTTGAGTCTACTTCTTTTTCTTTTTTTGCAACGTGACAACACGTGGATAATTTTTTTTATGTATGCCAACACACAAATCAAGCCCATGCAATAAATAGGGCATAGTACCTAGTTTTTTCATGTACTCTCGTGAAATTAACCGAAGAATTGTAAAAAATGATAAAGTTGACCAAATATTTATAAAAATGTCGCAAAATAATTCATGTTGAATGCCCAAATATGCAGTTATAGGTCAAATCAAGGTGGTTTTCCATCCATATATTTACATTTACATGGAAGACAATATATATTAAATGAAAAATTAAAAAACATAAAAGACAAAATAAAACATGTGGGACATATTACACAAAAGAAATAATAATAAATTGGGTAAAATTAATTTAAAAATCAAAGGTTATTGTGGTAGTTAGGAATAAAATAAAATAAAACAAATAGAAGGAAAAAAAAAAGCATGTCAACCACAAAACTCAACTATGAGTGCTTACCATATATTGTTTATTTATTTAGTTTACTTTTGCACATAATTCAAAATTAATTTTAAATAATATTATTACTTTTACTTTAAAAGAAAAACAATGTATAATTAAAAAAGGATGAAGCATGCTCTTCTTTAATATCTTTTTTTTTTTTTTATTATTATTTTCACCACCAAATTAAACAAGCATGCTTCATTATAAAGGCAAGAACTAAGTGCTCTTTTATTTTTTTATTTTTGTTACGTTATTGCTTTTACTAACATCAGAATTTAAAATATTTAAAGAAAATTGGTGATATGGGTTTAGCACTTTATACTTTAACAAACAAAATGGAAACAGTAATTTTTATGGATGATATTAAATTTTTTGATTTATGTCGAATTGATCGTAGCGCGATCGATGAAAATATGTTATAACATATGAGTTTGGTGATATGAATTTTCAAGCATATTTGTAATGTCGTACTTTTGGAAAACAATAATAGTATTTAAATGTGTATTACTTAGTAATTTGTTTAAATAACTGTTTACTTCGCGTATTTTTATGATTATTTTTAAAATGTAAATAAAACTATCCAAACCTCCAACTTCAAAAAAAAAAAAATATACGTGATAATAAATCTATTAATCTTGCTTAATTAATAAAACAATACGTCTTGTTAAGTAGGTCCATGTCTCAATGACAACTTTTAAAATTTAATCACTTTAGTTTGAAAAATAATAAAAGTTTTGAACATTGTTTACAAAATTTAATAAAATTATACGTATAACAACGTAACCATTTAATACTGATTTATAGTTACATTTGAAAAAATAGTATTTAGAATTAAATATTAAGATCTTGTTTGAAAATGGAGATAAAATTTAATGAATCGGCGAAAATAATAACTTTTAAAATATTTTTCAAATGGATATTTCAAAAGTAACGAGTCTTAAAAAATTAAAACATATAGAGAGAGAAAAAAAAGCGAACATTTTACAAAAGCAACAACTAGACATGGTTTTGGGCTTTATTTCAAGTATGGGCCGGTATACATGGGCTCGATAACTATCTGGGCCGAGCAGAGGAGCCCTAATGGGCCATTTCCATTCAAGTTCGTGTTTTTGGCGGTGTGAGGAGAAAATCTAATTCCCTCAGTTACTCTTACTGTAGATCGGGGGAATTCCACTCGCTTCTTCTTCTTCTTCAACACTGCCATTGAAGAAACCCCAATTTCTTCAACCGAAATCAGAAAAAAGTATAGAAGAATCTGAATACAGGCGAAAACTGGTAGTATTCATCTTCATCTTCTTCTCGTTCGTCTTCAATTTCGAGACGAATGGAGCCGTTTCCATCATCCTCACAAATAGCTCAGAAAACCTGGGAGCTTGAGAACAATATCATCTCCGTCGATACTCCTCCGACCACCTCCAAAGCTTCAGATTCTGCCTCCGATGCGATATTCTACTACGACGAGGCTGCACAAGCCAAGTTTCAGCAGGAAAAGCCATGGCAGAATGATCCTCATTATTTCAAGCGTGCGAAGATCTCTGCCCTCGCGCTTCTTAAAATGGTGGTTCATGCACGCTCCGGCGGAACCATAGAGGTCATGGGACTTATGCAGGGGAAGACCGATGGAGACGCTATTATCGTCATGGATGCCTTTGCTTTGCCCGTTGAAGGTACCGAGACTAGGGTTAATGCTCAGGCTGATGCGTATGAGTATATGGTTGATTATTCTCAGACGAACAAGCAGGTTTTACTTATATTCTCTTCGATTTTGCCATTCTGATTGCTTTCTTTTTCCTATCAATTGAAAATATATTTCTGTTGTTTGGTTCGACAAGTTTCGTATACGCGTGTCTGTTATGTATGAAGTTTGGGTTTATTTTGCACCGCTGAGCGTTGCATTGAAGGAGTATATACTAAAGTTGAATGTATTTTTCCGTTTATCCCTATTTTTGTTGTTGATGTGTAGATTTCTAAGTTCGTTAAATATCTCATTTCATAGATCCAATGCTGAATGTTTTTGAATTTATCGATTTTCTTGAGAATTTTTGAATTTTCTACATATGTTGTAGTGAAGCGATGTCGTCTATCTGTGAATTCTTGACAAGCTTCGTAGTTTTATATTATGGTTCTCTTATGATTTAGGCGGGGAGGTTGGAGAACGTTGTAGGATGGTACCATTCTCATCCAGGTTACGGATGCTGGCTTTCGGGTATTGATGTTTCCACACAGATGTTAAACCAACAATTTCAGGAGCCATTTTTGGCTGTTGTGATTGATCCTACAAGAACTGTTTCTGCTGGAAAAGTTGAGATTGGGGCTTTCAGGACCTACCCTGAAGGGTATAAGCCACCAGATGAGCCTGTTTCTGAGTATCAAACCATCCCCTTGAATAAGATCGAAGACTTTGGTGTGCATTGTAAACAGGTTTCCACCCTCGATCTTTCATCTTCTTAGGTTGCCTCTGTTTATTTTCCATTAGGTATGCCATTTTCTTAACTTTTACATGTTATTGCAGTATTATGCTCTTGATATCACTTATTTCAAGTCTTCACTTGACTGCCACCTCTTGGATTTACTTTGGAACAAGTACTGGGTTAATACTCTTTCGTCTTCTCCTCTCTTGGGTAATGGAGATTATGTTGCTGGGCAAATTTCAGATTTAGGTATCCTCGTCTTCATTACAACGCACTTTATTTAATATCTTGACTTGAATTATTAGATGTGATCTGAATTTTATATGATTCTTTTTAGTTGTTTATTTTTGTGCTTTGCAGCTGAAAAACTTGAGCAGGTGGAGAATCAGTTGGCTCACTCCCGCTTTGGGCCATTGATAGCTCCTTCTCAGAGGAAGAAGGAGGTATGATATATCATTTCTCTTATTCTTTCTTCTTTTATATATATATTTAGGAGCATATACAGCTCTCTGGTACATGCATCTATCTATTTCATAAGGTTCAAAAGATGAACTGTTGTAATTTGTACTGTAGATAGATATGCATATTACAGAAATGGAATCTGGAGAGAAACAATTCGAGACCATTCCATACAGATTCTTAGTGTTCATCCTGGATATTTTAAAGTTTAATTTCACATCTCAGAAATTATTCGCTTAGATGCTATCTTCACTACTTGTCTATTTGTACTGTCATTGGTCTTTTTATTCATTTGTTATCCAAGGTAGCTAGAATGGATGAATGTCTATATTGGCAGATGTTTTGCTTTGAATTTGAACTATTTAACTCATGCCTAAATAGGCATAGGCAGAACCTATTTTTTTTAGTTCAACAACATGTAGGTGAGGATTTGAATGATAACCTTTTGAGGTTGGCCAAGTAGACAACCCATTGATATCATAACTGTTGCAAGAACCATTTATTTATTCTGTATATACACAAATACACACACGTACTAGAAACCAACCTCCATTAAAAATAAAAATACAAAAAGGGAGGCCATGAACATAAATGGCAAAAAAAAAAAAAAATGGAACCAATGAAAAGAAGCCACCAAGAAGGGAAATTGGTTGTTTATTTCTTTTTAGCTCTGATACAAAGATTTCGATTAACCAAATTTTTCTTGGTTGGACATGTATTACTCCATTCACCAGTTTTATGCATCCTGTTCTCCTATTTTAGAAGAAGTAGGTCCTTCCTTTTAACCTCCCCGTTGGAAAATAAGCAAAGTAAATTGTTGTGTTACTGGTTTGTATTGGTGATGCTAAGCATGTCCTTGTGTACTCTACGAGTTATGTTTATATTATCTTTTTGTTGGTACTAAAGTTATGTCCTGTTTTGGCTGTGTCAAATTCACCTCGTGATATGTCCTGTTTTGGCTGTGTCAAATTCACCTCGTGATATGTCCATCTGTTATGTGTTTAACAGGAATTCTCTCCTTTGATGTCTAACTCACAAGATTTCTCTTAAAAAGAAAAAAGCATTTCTTTAAATTTGTGAAGGGCAATATATACATCACAGTACACACTCTCTCTAAGTGAGCTAGTTGCTCTACACAATATTAATTTCGACACCCAAATGAACTCTTGTTCATATATAAGCATAGTATTTTTGTAATTTCATCTTCCATTTGCAGGAAGACTCCCAACTTGCTAAGATCACTCGCGACAGTGCAAAGATAACGGTGGAGCAGGTTCATGGTTTGATGTCACAGGTGAGACTCATGTTACCCTTTGCTTAAATGTTGTCCTCATTTCACAAAAGAGCACCTCAGAGATGCACATTATTCCCTAACCACAGTTTTTTTGACCTTTTCATGCTTAGGTTATCAAGGACATCCTGTTCAACTCAGTGCGACCATCCAACAAATCTCGACCCGAGCCATCCAGTCCAGAACCAATGGTGGAAAGCTGACGTTAGCAAGCTATTGCAAATCCAGGAGCTGATGAAATCATACACCCTAGTGCTTGATGTGTTCCTATGGCAGCGAATTCGGTAAAAGAAAGGTGCAGATGCTTGTGTTCTTTACGCCCTTTGTGCAGCAATTTACGAGTACTGAGAATCTTCATCTTTGGTATGGCTTTAGCTTAAGATCTTTTAAATTTAACGGAATACTAGTGTATTTTTTTTTCATTTGATAACCATAGACCAGGCAGGCAATTCACTTCTCTGCATCTGGTCCCTCTCTTATTGAAATTTAATCGTAGTGCCAAGATATTGGCCTCGTCGTGTTGCGCTTTTTGTTTTTGCTTCGGGGAAGAGTCTTTTGGACATTGGCATCTCCCCTTTCGGTGGCTTCACCTACGACCACCCCTTCGGCCGTCACTGACCCTATGAGCTCATTGTCTTGGTTTATGCTCCAGAAAACCACGACTTCGTTTAGTTTGTGATCCAAACATTAGTTTGAAAAATAAAGTATTCAGAAGAAAGCAAAAACAAATTCTAAAAACAATGAAAACTAAAAACAATGAAAATAACGTTTTATTGTTTTCAAAAATAGGCTTTGAATGTTTTCGGAAATTGTTTTAAAAAACAGGTATACTAAACACGTTTCAATTATTTTCTTTGTATTTTTGTTTTTGAAAATATAAAAACGAAAAATGAATCACAAATCAAGTCAGCCTTATTCCACTTGCTTTCAATTTCTTTCAAATTTATGAAAATGATTTGTAATATGTTCTCTATTCCCTACTCTTCATATTATATATCCAGTTTTAAAAAATTGTTTGTTACAATTAATAATCCTTTTAAGGTTCCGGTAGCGATTGCTTTTGCAAACCTAGAAATAGATTATAAAGAAACTTAACCATCTAATTTGTTTGGTAAACCAGCTTATTTAATAATTTTACCACAATCACTTTTTAATTTGCTTCAAGGTGCTAAAGCTATTTCATGGAGCTTTTAGATTTTAACTTTCCCAAAAGATTGATATTTTTTCTTGTCCATCTCAAATTTATTTAAAAACCCAAAACCTTTTGTAAAAAATTTAGATTGAATAAAACTAGTTGCAATTCATATCGTATAGATTTCAAGATATATATATTATAATAAAATATAAACTTTATATAAAAATAAAAAAAAAACAGTTGAAACAATAAGAGACATTTTTAAATATAACAAAAATTTAAAATTGTATACAAAATACAAATTCTATTTAATAAATTTAAGTTTTTTTTGTTATATTTTATAAATACTTTGAATTTTATTGCTCTAATCCTTAAATAATAAACTACTTTTGTTTTTTTATAATATTCTACTTTTGTTAATATAACTAAATTACACTATTTTAGTATTTATTATTAACAATGGAGCTAGTTTTTTCCATTTGGAAATTAAACTTTACTAAACATTATTTTCCCTTTTCTTACAACTGATTTTCCTAAAATCACAACTTCGAACTATTATTTTACAAGTTACAGCAATCCATACACGGTGTAAACATTATATATACCTCTACTATTGGTTTGATTTTGGTTGGTTTTAATCCACTTCTTTTACCAGAAAATCGTGTCCTTACAACCTGATATCGGGTCGGGTCGGCCGTATTGAATGAACAACAGGATCTGACCCATTTAATTCATTATTATTAAAAACTTTTTCAAACCGTCGCTTGTAAGTCATAACCATGCAACCGAATTAATCATTATTATTTTAAATTAATATGCTAATTTTTTTTTTTTTTATACTTATGCTTTAAATTTGAAATGAGTTATATTTGACCACTGCCAGCTGTCTTTGACTTTGTTACCGGCAACCGGCAACGGATAACTTATTGAGGGTAGTGGTGAAGACCTCATATATAAGGCAAAGGCCGATCAGATCGTCATATCCTTCGATGAGGGTTTCATCTTCTTAGTTACAGATCGATTTTATCTTCTTAGTTATAGATCGATTAGGGGTTCATCTTCTTAGTTTTATGCGTTTCCTTAGTTATAGATCGATTAGGGGTTCAACTTCTTAGTTGTATGCGTTTCCTTAGTTATAGATCGATTAGGGCTTCATCTTCTTAGTTTATGCGTTTCCTTAGTTATAGATCGATTAGGGTTTCATCTTCTTAGTTTTATGCGTTTCCTTAGTTATAGATCGATTAGGGTTTAATCTTCTTAGTTTTATGCGTTTTCTTTGATTCGCTCTTCTCTTTGTCTGGTTCACCCATTCGCTCATCATCTTCTTCATCTCTTGACCACATATCCGGTGCAGCGTTGCTGATGAGGAGAGTCCGGAAGCAGGCGTCGTGCGGATCCGAGATGATAACTACATTTGAGTTGTTGTGCGCACATGCAGGCAGAGGTATGTCGTTAATCACGTGCATTTGGTTTTTCCCTTTTGATGAATGAAGGCGGTTATCGGGATAATGGGGGGGGGGTGTCGGACAAAGGACTTATACAGCTTATTCCACCGATTATACTTACGGTGCTACTTAGACGAAGTATAAATTGCTCTAAAAACAATAGCACTATCACCATAACAAACTTGCCCAAAAGTTCAAGTAAACAATTGCATAAACACAAAAAAATCAAACTAATTAACAACAATTTAGTTTGATTTTTTGTGTTTCTGTAATTTTTTACTTGAACTGTTGACCAAGTTTGTTTAAGATTGGGGTTGAGTTGTAATTGATTTAGTTTGTTTGTGTTCATGTGGGAATGGAGAAGTGCTTGGTGGTTTGCTTACCTCATGAAATTTGGTTGCTTTAATTAATCAAGTTTTCTTTGATCCTCATTGTAATGTGAGATTTGTTAATTTTCCGTATTTTTGATCTTTTATACTTGTTGGTGAAATTTCGGGGATATGAGTATACAAGACAACTTTTGTGGTGAAATTTCAGTGATTATTGCTTGATATGCATCATGTCTTATGTGCATTATAATGACCTTTTTTTCTTGTGAACTTCAAATAATAAAATACATGTTTCAATGATTGAAGTTTGTAATGATTTTGAGTTATATAGCTGACTTAGGATTTAAATAAACTTCCCCTGTTTTCTAAAGCTACAATTGGAGCTGATTCTTCAATAAGTTGAGATTTACAACTTCCCCAATTATGCTTTTGTGTTAAACCAATAATTCTTCAACATTTTAAACTTTTTTTTCAATTAGTTTTTCTCTAAGAAGTTATAATTTTTTTCCACAAAATATCGTATTTCTTTTTCAAAATCTCTTTAAAAAACTTTTTATCTTAAACTTTTTTTCTTTCTTATTTGCAGACAATTTTTTTCTTTACAACTTTTTTTTTTCCTTAAGGGATTTCTCTGAAACATTCATAATGTCTTGCAAAAACATTTTTCCAATTTTTATTTTCAATTTTGTTTTTTCAAAATTCTTTATCGTAAACTTTTTCCAAAACAAAATTTCAAACATTTTGCTCTTCGTTTTTCTATGCAAAACCTCTCTTTTAAAATGTCTTCCCAAAACATCTTTCCAAATTTTGTTTACAAAGTTCTTACAAAACCTTTCTCACATTTATCTTTGGTTTTGTTTTCTATAATGTTCTTTCTCATAAAGCTTTCTAGATTTTTTTAAAAAGTATTTTCTCTCAAGCTTGAAGAACTTGAAAGAAAAAGTTGGAGAGATAATACTTTTAAAAAAGTTTTTGAAAGTTTTAGGAGAAATAATATTTTAGAAAAAAAAACTGAAGAAAAATGTGTGAAAGGTATTTTGTAAAAATGTTCTTTTCTAAGTATTGTCTGATTAAACTTTTTCTTCAGTTTTGTTTTCTATAATGTTCGCTTTCAAATTTTTTTTTTCAAAGTATTTTCTCTCAAGCTTTGAAGAACTTAGAAAGAAAAAGTTGGAGAGGTAATACTTTTTCTAAAGTTTTTGAAACCTTTATTAGAAATAATATTTTAGAAAACAAAACTGAAGAAAAATGTGTGAAAGGTATTTTGTAAAATTGTTCTTTACAATTATTGTCTGATTAAACTTTTTTTCCAAAAATCTCATTCCAAAACATTTTTCAGAATTTTTCTTTGCAAACCCTCTTTTTAGTCATTCCAATTTATTTTCCAAGATTTTCTCTGCAAATTTTGTTTACAAAAACCACTTGAAAATGTGAAAATATTTTTCCAAACATTTTGTTTAGTTTTGTCTTTTCACAAAGAATTTTTTCTCGTAAAACTTTTTCCAAAACATTTTTCTCTTTGTTTATCTATGCAAAACCTATTTTTTAAAATGTCTCCCCAAAAGATCTTTTCAAAATTTTTTCACAGCAAATTTTGTTTACAAAGTTCTTAAAAAACCTTCCTCACATTTTTCTTCAGTTTTGTTTTCTATAATGTTCTTGTTCGTAAAGCTTTCAATTTTTTTTAAAGTATTTTCTCTCAAGCTTTGAAGAACTTAGAAAGAAAAGTTGGAGAGAAAATACTTTTAAAAAAGTTTTTGAAAGTTTTATGGGAAATAATATTTTAGATAACAAAACTGAAGTAAAAATGTATGAAAGGTATTTTGTAAAAATGTTCTTTACATAGTTTTGTCCGATTAAACTTTTTGTTT
Source organism: Cucumis cinereus (assembly GCA_037974625.1). NCBI lineage: Eukaryota > Viridiplantae > Streptophyta > Magnoliopsida > Cucurbitales > Cucurbitaceae > Cucumis > Cucumis cinereus. The sequence goes on from JBBPDJ010000014.1 coordinate 9,194,933, forward strand.
AGTTTTGTTTTCTATAATGTTCTTCTCATAAAGCTTTCAATTTTTTTAAAAGAAGTATTTTCTCTCAAGCTTTGAAGAACTTAGAAAGAAAAAGTTGGAGAGAAAATACTTTTAAAAAAGTTTTGTGAAAGGTTTATGAGAAATAATATTTTAGAAAACAGAACTTTGAAAAATGTGTGGAATGTATTTAAAGATACTGTCAATTCTTTTGATTCTTTCTCATAAAGCTTTCACTTTTTTTTAAAAAAGTATTTTCTCTCAAGCTTTGAAGAACTTAGAAAGAAAAAGTTGGAGAGAAAATACTTTTAAAGAAGTTTTTTGGAAGGTTTATGAGAAATAATATTTTTGAAAACAGAACTTTAAAAAGTATTTTCTCTCAAGCTTTGAGAACTTAGAAAGAAAAAGTTGGAGAGAAAATACTTTTAAAAAAGTTTTTTGAAATGTTTATGAGAAATAATATTTTTGAAAACAGAACTTTGAAAAATGTGTGGAATGTATTTAAAGATACTGTCAATTCTTTTGATTCTTTCTCATAAAGCTTTCAATTTTTTTTTTTAAAGTATTTTCTCTCAAGCTTTGAAGAACTTGAAAGAAAAAAGTTGGAGAGAAAATACTTCAAAAAAGTTTTTGAAAGCTTTATGAGAAATAATATTTTAAAGTATTTTCTCTCATTTCCAAAACGTTTTCTTAAACTTTTTTCTTTTTCTTTGCAAAATCTCTCTTTTCAAAACATCCTTCCAAAACACCTCAAATTTTGTTTAATTGCAAAATACTTTCCCAAAATTTTCCCTAAAACTTTGTGAACTTTTCACTAAAACTTTGTTTCTACAGAAATTATCTCTCCATAAAAGGTTTTTTGCTTTTGCAGTTTATATTAGTCACTTTGCTTACATTCTCTCTTTTCTCTTCAAATTTTGTTTATATTACTCACTTTGCATACGCTCCTGAGTTTGACCTCTTGTATACTATATTTTGGTACACTTCCTTGTTTTTTGTACAAAATTCTATGTTTAATCTCTTTTATAATTATAGAACTTCTTTGGTATAATGTCCTTTTTTTTAATAATCTTCAATTTTCTTTGCTATCATGTGGCGCTTTTCAGGTATTTTTCTTTTACCTCTTTTGACAAAAATTATGGATTTATTTTACCTCTTTCTCTCATCATTTGCTACTTTTTTAAAGTAGATTATTAAATTTTATTTCTTTGGTGGATGGTTTTTTTTTTGCCCTTTCTGATCTCTTGGCCTGTCTCTTTTCTTTTATTAGACGTTTTTTTGTTGATGCAATTTTTTCTTTTCATTTCTAAATGTATTCGTTGTAATATTATTTTTGGTACTTTTGTCTTTTACTTATATTTTCATTTCAAAGTATTTTCACCATTCTTCTAGATGTGTTTTGTCTCTTTTCATATTACATTCTTAATATTATTGTACACTTACATATTAGATTTTGATAACGAGATTCTTTTACTATTTTTTAGTACAACAATTATGGGATGAGGAACAAAACCTCCCCATCTCTAAGATAGAAGTTCATCAGTTATCGATGATTTTTCACTCTTTTTTCCAATTATGTGATATCGTCTATTGATTTTTTAGGTATTATTGTACACTTGCATATTAGTTTTTAGTAACTGGATCTTTCTAGCATTTTTAGTATGACAATTATGGGATGAGTGATAAAACCTTCTCTAAGATGGAAATTCGTCAATTATCGTCAGACTTTTCACAATTTTTTCCAATTGTGTGATATTGTTTATTGATTTTTTAGATATTGTATAGTTACATATTAGTTTTGGTAATTAGACTTTTTTAGTATAACAATTATGGGATGAGGGAGGGATAAAACTTCCCCACCTCTAAGTTGGATGTTCATCACTTATTGATGACTTTTCACTCTTTTTTCCAATTGTGTGATATTGTGTATTGATTTTTTATGTATTGCACAGTTACATATTAGTTTTTGATAACTATATTTTTTTAGTATTTTTTAGTACGACAATTGTGAGATGAGAGGTAAATCCTCTCCACTTCTAAGATGAAAGTTCGTCATTTATCGTATGACTTTTCACTTTTATTTTCTAATTGTGTGATATTGTCTATTGATTTTTTAGGTGTTGTACAGTACATATAAGATTTTGATAACTAGATTTTTTTTAGTATGACAATTATAGGATGAGATAGGGATAAAACATTTTCACCTGATTGAAGTAGACTTTTAATTTTCATTCATCTTGTTTTATTTTTGTTTGGTTGGTTCTCTGATCCTCTTTGGTGTTTCTTCTTTTTATATTCTAACAATTCTTTTTTAAAAAATTTGTTTTTCCTCTGACCAATTGTTGTATTTTTCTTGGGAATTCAATCCGACATTCTTATTTTGTCAAATTTTTTTTAAAGCTCTTCCACTGTGTGCCATTTTTTGTTGCATATCATTTTCTTAGTTCTACTATTATTTAGAATATTGATTTGGATTTTTCACAGCGTTGCACATTATTTTTTATAAATGCTAATCAATATACTAAACAATAGTAGAACTACCCCTTTGGGTCTATTTTAAGGGGCCAGACTTGTTATCATTTTCCAACTAATAGTTCTCAACGACACACTTGTAACTATAGAACATATCTTGTTTAAATAGGTCGGGAATTGATCTGACTTATTCCCAAATGGCTTGCATTAATTTTTAGGGGTCAAGAAATTGGAATTCTAAAAAAATGATCAATTGTGTGTTGTGGTCTAAGGATTTTGGAAGGAGTAAGGAAGTATGAAGTTATTAACTCCACGCCTTGCTTGACCAAGGGAGTTGCTACTAAAAAATATCAGTTTATACTTTATCAACTTCTCATATTGTGATTCACGGAGTTCACAACTCCATAAATTTTTAACTCCTCACTATTCTATCCACTATAATAACCACCTCTAGTTGCATTAATTATTTTTAAACTTCGACTAAGCTATTATAGACCCTTTTAAAATGTACTACTTGACTATCATTTTTTTTATTATTTGTTATAATATTTACTATTTTCTTCCTAACTAAAATAATTAACATCACAAACACATATTTTTATAATTCAAATTAAACTAATTTACGTTTTAAACGCTAATTATTATAAGTTAGGACTATAATAGTTTACATTTTATTTCAAACCTTTAGTTGCACAAGCATTTAGAGTTCTTATACATTTTACTGTGGTTCATATAATTCCTATTGCTATAATTTAGTCTGCCTACTATTGATAAATCTTAAAAACATTCTCAGATTTGAAAATTTTAAATTTAATTAATTAGAGTTGAAAATTAGATGTTCATTGAGAAAGATTACTTATAAGATTTAATGAAAATACATACATTGGGTTATCATTGGGCAGATGAAAATAGACACAAATGGAACAAAATTCAAACTAGAGAGATAATGTAACTCCAAAGAAATATGATTTTTATTAAAATCTCAATGGCCAAATTCAGAATCAGATGATTCTGCAGTGAATAGAAGGTATCTCGAGTGTGGTTTTTAAAAAACGATTTTTAAAAACCAACACTCGAAATATCTTATTTTCGAAAACAATAAATTGTCGTTTTCTTTGTTTTTAGATTTTGTTTTCAGAAATTGTAAACATAGGAAATATTATTGCATTTCCAAAATAAATTTTAGATCACAAACCATACGCGACTTTATATTGTTTGAGAACAATAAATTGTCGTTTTTAGATTTTGTAAATATAAGATAAACTATTATATTTTTAAATTTACAACCAAATACAAATTTAAAATTTTAAATCAAAACAAAACAAGTTTTTGGATACAGTGATTTGTTTTTTATTTTTAATTGAATTCTTTGTTTCTTTAAAATAATTTTTGGATCACGAATCAAACGAGGTTTAAATCCTTAAACCTTTCAAAGTTTTATAGATTTATTACTTATAATTTTGCTTTTAGTAAAAGTAAAAGAAATCAAACTAAGAGATCGCGACCATTCATCTTATGGATTCTTTTCGTTTTCAATTTAATGACTAAAATTACCCTAAAAATGAGTAACCAAAAAGGGAGAGGCAAAGGGCAACAATATCCTTTTCCCTTAGTCACATTCCTACAAGAAACTTGGAGAGGAAACGAGAAGGAAGCCCAAACATGATTTTAATTCCCAACTTCATTTTTAAGTTTCGTTTCTTACTCATGCCTTTCATGACGCTTTTTCTCTATTTTCTCCTCTTCTCGAGGTCTATTACTGTGGTAGATGAGATTCGATAATGAAAATGATATACAAATTTAGTTAAATAACACGTTAGTCCCTATACTTTGAACTTTATAAACAATAATAATAATAAAAAAAAAAAAACTCTGAATTTTAGTCCCTTTGCCTGTTTATTTTCGATATATATATATATATATATATATATATATATATATATATATATATTTTAAGAATATAAGTTTTGTTATATGTCATCATTTCTACTATGAATTTTGAAAACGTATCCATTGTTAAAAAATTACTATTAT